>JASJOG010000010.1:3090000-3560000 GCA_030142905.1 Heliopora coerulea | reverse complement strand
TGTCGTTGAGAATGGAATACATAGGTAAGAGAGAAGGCAACATGTCCGTTCATGAGTGTTTTGAGGGAGAAACAACAAGCGGACTTTAAAGTTTTACAGTGTGGAGTATGACAACAAGATTACTAGGTTGAATACATGAGTTTGTATGAGACCAAGGAGATGCATGTATAAGGCTTAAAAAAATGAAAACAATCGTGGAGATATGGACGTGTTCAAGTGGGGCGTGAAGCCGGTGTGTATTTTGCTCTAAGGATTTTGGTACATGAAGACAACAATGCGAGAAGGGTACGAGGAAAAGTAGATTAATGGTGGTAAGAGAAGAGTGAAACTGGCAAAGAGAGATTAGGAATGGCTAGCAGCAGTGGATGGAAAGATACAGTCTAGAGGCTGGAACAGATAACAGAGACGACGACATTGAATACGAGCGTGACGTGTGGCACGATGACGAAGGCACTGACGAGGATAAACGAACATGAGAGTAACACTAATATTTAAAAACCGTTAATATACCTATGATACAGAAGCATCTATTTGCCAAACCCTACCTGACAAGTATTCGATCCAACGGTTTGTGGAGAAGTTTAGTGCAGACAAGCGGTTCCTTGATCTGTCTTTCCACTTGATTCTTATTGTCTTGGTTGGAGTCTTTTGACAAATTACCTGGCGATGCAAACTGAGCTGTAATTTCTTCGATTCGATCTCTTAACGAGTTCACGACCTAAAGAGAGAAAGAAATGTGACGTAAAGATACGGACATCGATTTTTTTCATTAAACAAAGGTGTAAGTTAAACTGTAAGCGGTATTGTTAACTTTGAAAAGAAAAAACACTGGATCTAATCCTAAACTTGCGGTTACATACACCACTACATACACATACACAAAACATACACACACATGTTAACACATGCAAATTCACCAAGGCGCTTGACGTTTCCATCCAATCTCAGACGGACGGACGAATGAGATGGATTTGGAAAGAATGAAAGGTAAAAGGGTGGGATGACATGGACGAATGGGCGAATAAAAGAACGAATGGACAGACGGACAGACCAATGACTGGATACATGGAGTTGGATATACGTGTGTGTTTGTGTTTACATTTGACTACAACTGAGATAAATGCAATGAAACGGTAGCTTCAGGACCACAATTACTCCTCCAGCTTGCACCTTGATACTGTCAAAAAGAGTTCACGTTTTTTTAAACATATCTCCACGATTGGCGGACGCAAGGGGCAACAAGTTTTTCCATCAAAAAGAACATCTGGGAACATGAATTTTTTTTAATATTTTTTATTTTTATTTTTATTCTTTTTTGAGGACGAAATTGTCAGCCTCAAACAAATAACTTCATTCCCAAACCGTAAAAAGTATGTTAATTCTTGATCTGAAAACCGTCTACGTATTAATTTGGTGAGAGACAATAATAAAATGTAACACGTAATAGGAACTGTTACGCACTTAAACATAATAGAGAAAGAACTGACGTAAAAGGACAAAAATAGTTTCTTCTAAGTTTTTATCTCTTTACAGTTCCTTTCTAGTTTTTATCTAACGTCGAACTTATTTCTAGTTTTTTCACTCTTTTCCAGTTTCAATTACTTCATGTTAGTTCTTTCAATCTAAAAGTTTGAACTAGTTCTTTTGAGAACTACGGCCCATTATTCCCATTCAACATCGTAAATAACCATACCCATTTCAAATCAATACTTACCACGACGTAGCAGTTCGTATTTGTGCAAAAAAAGATAAATTGTGATCGAATGGAGCATTACGTAATTCACCAAGACCTGTTCAACTGGTAAACTCACCTCGTGCCTATCTTTGCCAGGCATTCCACCGAGGAAAGCCAATCTGATAACGACACAAGGGGCTTTTGATGATAATCGTACAATACAAAACGATCTTGGGGGACCCTCGGGATTCTCTCTGGAAAATACGAAAATTGTTGTTTGAAATACACGTCTTTTTTTTCTTCACAGCAATTACAAACGTACTTACTCCTCGAACTACTTGATAGAAATTTATTTACCCTTCTACAAACTTGATATATGAATGATTCTCCAGCAGGACAAAAGAGCTCCACTGTTTTAGTAATGCAGCTAACGAACTCAACGCCATTCTGCACTGAATATGGTAAAAACGGTCATTGTTCAATGGCAAGTACAGAGATTTGGGAAGTGGTCTGTGAAAGATCAAATACAACAAAACGTTACGGAGGTTTACACATGCAAATAAACGACAATGACTATTTACCACAAAATAAATTTTTCATTATTCGCACACTATGGCATATATCGTACAGCCTACTTTTCACGATTCCACTCACTGAATAAAAGAGAAAGTCATTCAGACGACATAGTGAGTTGTGGAGAACTCCCCCTTTAAGGTGGATTTCCACTCGGTGCAAAATATCGCGCACGTGACTTTTTACTTTTGTCTTCGGAGTTCTCAGTGCAACCAAGTAGAGAATTACTGAATTTTAACAATACCACAGTCGCACGCGCGACATTTTGCACCAAATGGAAATCCGCCTTTACGGTGGGGTGACTGGGAAATTTGGCCGAATCCGCTAACTTTGTTCTCCTTTACGGACAAAATTTTCGTCCAAATTTAATGTCTATTCCGTAGTTTTATGACCGACTTTTTCGGTTTTTTCGCTTGCAATTTACCCTGCATTTTTTTTACCGCAATTTTGAAGGTGTTACCCCACGAACTTCCCACAGTAGAGATATAGAGTAGGCATTAAATAAGTAAGTTAAACAGCCGTGAATAGTAACACAATTTAAATTTTCAAAATATGACCTCATGCACAAGCTAATTTTTCTAAAGTGTTGTAATTTTGTAACTACAGGCATCATGCGTACCGTAACTGCTAAAGCCTGGTTTCCATATAATCGCTACGATCACTACGATCGCTGGGATCGTTGTGATCACTCAGAAAAATCAACTCAGCGATCGCAGCGATCATATGGAAACCATAAATTCAGTGATCGTAGCGATCGCGATCGTTGAGATAGAAAATTTCATAGCTGAGTTCATGGTTTACATATGATCGTTGCGATCGCTGAGTTAATTTTTTTTGAGCGATCACAACGATCACAACGATCACGGCAATCACAGCGATCCTAGCGATTATATGGAAACCAGGCTTAAGCAATTATATCGTAAAGCCTGGTTCATGCGATTAAAGTATGAGTCAAAATTATTCAAAACAAGTACGTGCAAGAGAGCAAGCAGAACCGCGCATGTGGAGAGATTTCTTCATGAATCTGATTATTACCGATCCCGAACTTGCTTCTTTAGAATGAATCAGGATTAACGATAATGCACTGCCCGCTGAGCTTTTAGAAATCTGAGTAGACTAGACCTCGACAAAACACACAGGTTGTAGCATTAAAGAAAATCTTTGTTGCGTAGTTAATATTGTAGATCCTTCGACGAATTGTCCTATCTTCTGTTGCTAAGCAAAAGTAGATCTGTGGTCGGCGAACTAACTTCTGCGTCGTCATAGTCAAAATTTTGGTGACGTTTTATGGTGTAACCCATTTTATGCCGAAGGTGTACGGTAAATCGCAAAAGAAGTTGCAGCTATATTCGTGGTAAAATTGTTTTTGTTTAGTCTCTTTTGCTGGTTTAACAGCGTAAAAAATTCGTACTCAAGATCTTTGTGAAACTTGTATAATCTTCGTACAGCTATTAACTTAAGTGAACGCACATTTTACTCAGAAAATACTGGGTGCTTCAATATTTAACGATTAGTGCTAGTTGCAGTTTCATCAACTTGGCCTTTTTATAGAACTGCTAATAGTCACTCGTGTCTTAGTGATACCTTCACTCCTTAGTAATACATCACACCCAACATGGTAAAAAAACTGAGACATTTTGTGGTTTTTCAACTGATCATAAAATGAGTGTTGCTACCTTGGCCTCATTTCTGATTACAAGGTTTACAGATGAATCTTTCTTAGTGAACTCGATTTATGGAAACGGGAATGCTGACTTCTAGACGTTTGGCTGGGCAAGAAGTGAAGCCAAGTTGGCCGCCCATGGACAGAAATTTTGTAGGTCAGTTTCAGTGCTCTGCGCGGTTTTACATGTAAGTTCCAATAGTTACATGACTTTAATCTTTAGTTTTCGTTTGGTTCGGCTTCGAAAACATTCCCAACCATGGAAAATGTCTTCAGACGAAATATTACTTGACCAACTTTACATAATCGAGTATTCAAAGGAATTAATTATTGCCAAGTGGCCTAAGAAGTGTGACAAATTGTCAAAAGATGGTAAACTAACGGTAAAAAAAGGACGTGCACTTAGTAGTTTTCTAAGGTAATTTTTGATGCCGTTTTATGAGGTTTCTCGTTAGTTTGGCAATTTATTTTTATGAAAATAAAAAAAAAACTGCAACTCGCTTTGATTTTGTAAGATATCTTTGAAATTCGTAGACGCGTTTCTGTCTTTTGAAGAAACATTTTGAGTGTATTTTCACAGACAACTTTTCAAAAAAGGGCAAAAATTCGTGTGACAGACTAAAAACTGACGTCAAAATTACCCTTCATGGGTGGCCGCCTTGGCCTCACATTTTATTGGCCAGTTAGCATTCCACGTTTTGGTCTTACCCTTTGTAACTACTGTAAACTAAAGGTCAGTGACCACATGAACACATTTCGTACCTGAGCTATTTTTTTCTTTCTGAAAGACAGATGTAATAGACGCATATACGCAAAGGCATAACTATTTTTAATATTTAATTTTGTTTTTTTAATCGCTGTTCTATGAGGGGCTCATTTAGCCAACAATGATTAAAAAAAACCCAAACAAAAACAAAAACAAAAAAAAACCTGAACAAAACCAAGGATACTAAATGAACCGTGTGAAATTTGTGTCTGTACGACAGGAAGCGCAACGTATACTAAGTTTGACCGAGGGAAAGAAAAGAACTATATATACCTGTCATGCTCCAGAATCATGTTGATGCGATGACAGTGCATCCAGCGTTGCCTAGAGTAATGCAATATAAAACTGTAATCTTCCTTTTCCGAGCTCTTCGTTTAGAGAAAGAAGAGCCTTAATCCTGAACAAGCCAAGTGTTTTATATATCTCTAAGCTTTAGCTTATCTATAAGAAGGGGTTGACCATTAGTCTTTTAAAGGGAGCGGGTGTTCAAATAATTCTTCCAAGCAGCTTTTCGCAGGAAGACAATTAGGACGGTAGTACAAGTACAATGTCAACGTAATACGAGAGAGGAAAAACATATGGTCAACTGAGAGAATAAAATATCACGTGCCTGCATATCCTTGGAAAATGTGCATGGGCGACAGAAAAAAATTGAAATCGACCAAAATGATTTTAGCAAGGTCATCGTCCACGTTCTTAAAACTATTCCAGTTCTCACAAGCACATATATGGCTCCCAGTCTGCTCTGTTAACAATATATTTTTCCTACAGCAATTTTTCCCAGCAACAGCGAAGTGTATCACCCAGGGAAAAACTCTTGCTATTCATATGTGTAATTTTAAGTGCTGAGGGGATGTCTTTTACAGATTTTGTCTCCTATCAAAAGTACAGAACTACTAAGGCCAAAAAAATGAGAAATTGAAATTTAACAAAGGTGAAAAATATTGGCTACAAAGGACATATTATGTCTATCAGATGTTTCGCCGACAGTGCAAATTATCTGCTCGATCCGACGTCCGATTCGATTTTTGGTTGTCCACTGAAAAATCACATCTGTAATACTTTACCTGCCCAACTAGGTTTAATGGTTTGTCCCTGATTTACAACTTAAACTAAATTATGGTGGCTCTAACGTCTACTTGTGTTTGAAAACGACATTTTGCTGTATAACGGTTTACACTATTGGTTTGGGCAAAGCGTTTCAAATCTCACGAAAAATTTTTAATTTTAAAGAAAAATTCGAGGTGAGGGAATTAAATCAAATTAAATCCTACCATATGTTCACGTCCAATGATAAAATTGTCTTCCAAAACACAGCAAACTGAGCTTCTTGCGATTTAGAAGATTTTCTAAGAAAATATTAAAAGTAACACTAAAAGCAGAAATCAAACATATCCCAAGGGCAAAACTTGATTACTTTTAATCAAAAGTACATTGTATCTTTTAAAGTAAAACCAAGTTTAGGCTTGTTGCTTTTAATCAAGTTCGTAAGAAAATTCCACAGAACTGAAAAAAATTTGCAGCATAGTTTCAGTGGTGCAACGTACCAAGACTGTAAACTATTGCTATAGTTTCAGAGAACAAACAGTAAATTTCCCTAGTTATAACTCAGGAAACTTTGCCACCAATTAGTTTTTATACTTGCTAAGTTAAACGGTAAACTTAACTGGCCCCCACAGGTAATCTTTAACTGGAGATTGGTAATTAAATCCGCCTCAGCGTGCATACGTAGATGGCGTCCATGTAACCCACACAGGATTAGTTTAACAAAGTATCTGATTTTGAACTCTTTTTAATGAAGCAACGTCTCAAAATCGACTAAATATGTCTTTAAATCGGCAAAATATGTCTTAAAACACTTTCAAATATTTTGTAACGGTTTTTTGAAATGAAATATCTGTCCTGATAGTAATCTCCAGAACAATTCATAGAAAAGACATGGAGATAAGGCATCTTAATATGCTTAAACTAGTAACACCACCAACAGAATGTTTCATGAATTGACCTACACTGGAAAAGTCAACTAGTAAAGTTGACTAGAGTGGAATTCGAAGCCGCACCTTCGGGTTACCGGACAGCTGTTCTACTAATTGAGCTATGGAGTCAACTGGAAACGGTATCTGTTAGATATATTGAAAATAAATGGAGTAGTTGAGTTAAAGCTAAATATGAGCAGCATCTGAGCAATCTTTAGGCGGAAAATCACAACTATATTGCTAACACATGATTTTATTTAACCCAAATTTGTGGTGGAGAATTATCCAAATTGCAATGGAGTTAAAACGATTCTTTTACTTACTTGGACTTCCCTTGTTCCAAAGATAAAACCTGTAAAAGAAACCCGCAATAAAATACGTGTGAAAATTTAACATAGCGAAGCTTTGATAACGAATTGTGGACAGAAACTGTGATAAGAAATCTTCATAGACGAATGGAAGGTATTTTGACGAAAAGTAGTGAGACCAAGACAGAACTAAAATTGATAGCATACTTGACCGTATTTAATCAGCTACAAGTATTTTACTGCTACTAATAAATTCGTGTTGAATTCAGTGACTAGAAAATGCCATGTACATCATAAAAAAATCTAAAGCAAGCTAAATTAAAAAATAGTTTAAAAATAGAAATGTACGTGATTTTATTTTTACTGAAGCTGATTTGTCTAGGTTAGTGAAGTTTCTGATCAGGCTTTTTGGAGGGATAGGAAAAGAGGTCGAGAAAGCATGCACAAACGTCAAAAAGGTTTGAATAACTACGCCCCAGATCACGACTCAAAATTTTCGCCGGTTGGGTCGTTTCTTAAGTCAGGAACTCAAAAATTTCAAATTCTAATTTTGACAAATACGGATGGCTTGGGCTCATTAGATCGGATTTTGAAAGAAATTTTGGAAGCTTAAATAGTCAAAGCTTCATCTCAACGTTTGTTCATCAAGTGATATTCAGTGACGAAGATTTCGTAGATAAAGGGTGCTCCTTAACTAAGAATGACTACTGCTGAGGCCGTCAAATCGTCAGTTACAACCAACAATTTTGCAAACCTAGACGCTCAGCTTCAACGTATATTCACTTTTGAAAAAGGCAACTTACCGGCTGTAGCGAATTTGGAGGAAGATAAAACAACGGCACACCTCTTCTGGCTATCTCAGGTATGGTATAGTAAACGTAATTAGACGAAAACGACTGTAAACTCACGAGCAATGCATCTGTCATCTCCAAACTATTGAAAGTTCATATATTACATGTTAATTCTGACAACTATCAGACGACAATGTAACTATTTTCTAACTTGATCTGTTTGCAATGTACTTTGGTTAATCACTCTATCGATCGACCAGTCATTCAGTAGGTTATTGGTCTGACGGTCGATCGATTCATCAGTTAAATCAAGTCTAACACAAACCACACCATACCAAACCATACCAACCAACCCACTCCACCTAAATCCAATCCAATTCAATTCAATCTAATCCATTCCAATCTAGTTCTGTCAAGTCCAGTCCATACTAACCCAATCCAATCCAATCCATACATGTAAAGCAAATCAATCACTTAAAAAGATTTATCAATCAGTGCATCATTATTCAATCAATAAACATACTTACTTTTTCAAAGTATGGTTAAACGTTTCTACCACGTTTGCCCTAACAAAATACCAAGAGCAGTTTTCTTACAGTTGCTTAACTCGAAGAGTCCACGAAAAATACAAAAAGATAAATTTTCGACATCGTTATTCATACCTGTATCCTTTCATAGAGTACAACTGTTTAGAGTATACGTCATGAAGAAACTCGTAACTTCCTTGAACGACAACTTCGATTTGAGTTTGAGGGCTTGAACACAGAGAAACGAAGTTTAATTAAGCACTCGAGTGAATGTGTCACTGGGATTTACATAAAACAAGTGACGAGAAATAAATGACTTCAGGAGCCAATGCCGAGTACTGCATTTCCAGTTCCGCGTCAATAAACAAGCGGATGTTAATTCCCTGTAACTCGTGAACACGCAGTCCTTTCAAGCATTTTAATATTCAATTTAAGTGTAATGTATCAAGGGAACCTACTACGATGGCTAGCCGTGCTTTCACGTCCATGCTTTAACGAGATTAAAGCACAACTTGGCGTTACCAAGACATAATGTGGTCACAAGTGAATTGAATATCAAAAACCCTCACACTACAGTGTTAAAAGATGAGTAGAATTAGAGCCAGTAAAACGAAAAAGAGAATATTTTCACAAACGATAAGCACGCAACTTCCCTCAATTACGGATAAATGATATGTTTGCTATCGAAAATTCTAAACACTCTGTTCCACCAATGTATTACGAAGTGCTAACAAACGGAACATTATCGTTGTCGTCATCCACAAGGGCTGCATTAAACCAGCAAAAGGAATTATAACAACAAAAAAATTTGAAAAATCGATCTGTTAGTATTCTGGTCATTGGAAAATACTGCAGAGCACCCGTCGTTGATTTAAAGGATATTATGACTTACTTCGTGGTAGCCACAGGCCAAGACTGAAAATAAACAATGGATGATATTAATTGAAAGATGAAGGGAAAAGAAAGCTTTAGTATCAGAATGTGCTTTAACGTTACGGGGGGTCGCTTAGAACTCCTAACATGAATGTATAAGACGTGTGAAGACATTGTGGAGCAACTTAAAGGCAGTGAACTGGTAATGCAACATAAAACATACAACGATCCAAACGAAATATTTCTATTTCTGTTCGTGTACACTAATTGTGTTACAACTAATATAGAAGGTTATACCGGCAGATCTACTGAAGCTTGAATTACCATAATTTGTCTAAGTTCCTTGGGCAATAATTTACTTTTCAAACGTCCCAAAAGTACGGGAGACTATGCTACTTGAGACCCTACCGCTAAACACATCGTCTCCCATGACAAGAAAACAGCTGAAAAGTTAAATCGAAAAGTTAACTTTCGTTAATCTGTGCGTGACCCATTTGAAACTATTCAAATGACCTACTGTAATAACTCGACCTTGCATGATAGTGATGAGCATTTGGGTCTGATATAATTTTCTTTGAGAGCTTCAGAAATTCACATCTGAGAAACTATTTTGCAGCGGCTTTCACAGAGGGCATTGATAACAAATAAAAAGAGTGTTTGGGTTTGGACGTTAATTTTGTTCTGCAGCCTTCAAGAAAGACTGCAATTTGAAACAAGGATCTTATTTGAGACTGGGATCTGAAAATATCTTGGGGCAGACGGTTGTTAGAGGCAGAGAATTTGTAAGAGACCTTGGGTTTATAAGGAACAAGGTCCACATTAGAATTAGGGCACTTATAAGGAACTGGACACTTGTTAGGGACAAAATGCCCATCAGACACGGGGCATTTATTTTGGAAATGATAATTATTTGGGAGAGATCATTTACTTTATTCTTGTAGATAACAACAACACAACTAGCACTAAATGTTAAAATCTTTACTGAAATTTCGATAATGTCATTTGAGTAATGTACAGTAAACTTCAGTAGGTCTCAGGGGCTCTTGTTGGTTATAAAAACGCTTATTGGTGTTGAGAGACGCTAATCGGTTGAAGAGATGTTCTTATTTTACGAAAAGGATCATCAGTTACCAAAGAACATGCTAACGAGAGAGTTATTTAAACAAAAAGACAGACACACACATCGACAGGCTGATAGACTGACAGAAAGACAGACAGCAATACAGGGAATGAAAAAGGACCTATTGGAAAGACACTTGTCACATTTTGATATATTAAGAACCTGGGCTCAACCGTAAGGGACGTACGTATAATCGCGGAGGCCAGTCAAAATGCAAACATCAACAAGCATAAATATCTGAGGAAAATATATGAGTCAACTTACTGCAGATGCCGTATATTCGATGTGTACATTCTGCTTCCAGAGTAGCAAAAGTTTCACAACTAACTCTTTCCCTCCTGTTAAGGGAAGCAGTGCTCAGCTGTTTGAATATATCATCAGTTCTATGAGTTTGTTTTTACAATTCCTAAGCAATTTGTTGTATGTCTAAAATAATTTAAATTCTTCTTCACTGTTTTCGCTACTTCAGCAGTGTGTTTGTTTGTTTGTTTGTTTGTGTTTTGAGTTACATTATTTCTAGTAAAAACACTCTGGTAGGGATATTAAGACCATGTCGATCATTACACAACATTGAATCTGATGCCAACGCTATACAAAAACCAAGAAGCTCAAATCTGAGCCTTCGAAAAGCACCCAAGTGCTAAAGGTTATTCTTAAATAACAAGTCCAAGACAACCAAAATTCAACATTCACCAAAAGGATCTCAGGCTATCTGCGGTTTATATTTTTTGTATTGTAAGGGGTAGCAAATTCATTCAGCGAATCTGAGCAGTCTGCCGGAATCTTGGAAATACGACGCGACCGTAAAAAAAGAGCAATAAAGCGTTCTGTGTTTACAGCCACGGACTGCCTGCCTGAAAGGATTTAGGTGACATTAATTTCAGCTCTATCCTAGCATTACTCGCCGAGTGAGATCCTAGCATTAGTCGCCGAGATCCCGGTTCTTGCTGTTGTCTAATGGTCTCATGCACACATCTGGTGATACCGAATATCGGACATAGTTGGTCGCATTGAAAAGGTAAGTGAGCGGTGAATCCTGGAATTACTACCATACTATATGGAAGCCAATATCAGATACCAAGTTTAAATTACAGTAAATAATATTAAAATAATGCCAATGATTTTCACTCCCTAAAACTACCATAACTTCCCCAAAATAATCAGCGGACAATTTAAGTAAATAAAGAATAAAATAGAAACCGAAAAATGTCATTCCGTAGTTTGATATTCAAGAAACAACAAAAATGGACGCAGTAATTGTGGTGATATTTCGACACTATTTCAGAGTCATTCTCAAACCAAAATAAAATTACAAACTTGTCATCCTTGATCTTGTATGTAAATAACGCTACGCATGTTTGTGATTTTATTTTGGTTTGAGAATGACTCTGAAACAGTGTCGAAATATCACCACAATTACTGCACCATTTTTGTGTATTTACTTGAATATCAAGCTACAGAATGACATTTTTCGGTTTCTGTTTTATTCTTTATTCCCCAAAATAGTCTACTTGCTTTTTCTGTACATTTCCATTTGCTCTTGGCTCAAAACAGAGGTAAAAAAGTTTTTGTACTGAACATAATGTCTTCTTGTTCATTTCTACAGTTTTCCTTGAGTTTGTCTTACATTTGAGTCTCACGAACCTCGCTTCAGTGCAGTATACCATCTTTGTGAAAAAGGTCTACGGTCATCGTTAACTCAGTGACTATCTTGTTAACTAAATTTAGTAAACAGCATGGTTAAATCATGTCGCATAAACCGTTTTCTTGAGATTTCATGATGTGTTATATTTGGAACGAACGTGAACAAGTTCATCCGTCAAATCTTTTTTTTCCCCACGGGAAATCTTTATACGACCAGTTTAATCCTGCAGTCAAATTTAGCTTTGATTAAATTGCGTGAAAAGTGGTTAGGTCGTGGTCAAAAGTTTTAAACAATGGGCGTAGAAGCTAAAGTTTGTTTACACAACCCTACATTCGAGGAATTTAGGCATTTTCTTTTTACTTTAGTAATGCATGAATAGCTCTGCTCACCTCTGTGAAAGGAAATGTCTTCAATACAATATCCCTCTCGAAGGCGTACAGACAGCACACTAAATCAAAATATTGGACCAAAAAGAGGAGCAAGTGCAAACGAGGGACAATTTAAACTAACAAGAAAACTGAAGCAATAAAGATAGAAAAACAATAAATACCTTGATATAGTCGTCTTTAAATTTCTTTCCAGATGCCTCTTTCGCATTAACGGTTCGCTCAAGACCTTTTTCCACTGATGCAACTGGGTGCGTACTTGAACGAAAGATCTGAACAAAGGACAACGGGTGAAAGAAAAGACAGAAAACGTTCTTATGATGCACTGGCAAAACTTGATCTATGAATATATAATGGTTTTGAGCCGTTTAACTCTTTACCCACATGCAGTGGCGTACCTAAGGTATGGCAGGTATGGCACGTGCTCTGGGCGTCACTTGAAGGGGGGCGCCACTGAGCAGTTTCTATTAAAGTCAGACAAGCCATCCTCAGATAGCAAAAAAAGAATTTTCTTCAGATGTATGATCTGTCTTTGATTATCATGGGTGAGAAGCACTAGGATGGCCAGATTGTTATTTTTGAGCTGATTTCATGGTAAAGTTATCTAAAAGATGGGTGTCAGATGTTTGGACGGGGGCGCAATTTCAGTGCTTGCCATAGGCGCTATTTTCCGTAGATATGCCACTGCCCACATGTGGGGTCATATATGACCCTGCTTTGGTTGTTCTAGTTTTCGACAATGCTAAATCGACAAATCAAGCAAAACAGTGCAATGTCAATTTTTTTTTTTTTTTGATATAACTTTGTTCAAAAACTAATGAAACAAGCGACCAAAAAGAGCCTCCGTCTCTCTTGCTCCCTTCCCCCCCCCCCCCCAGGCACAGCGAGTTCACGGAAGCAGAGTCTCTGCAGAGTCCCACCCACAATGACCCACCCGTACATGGGCTCCAAGTGTATAGGTGCATTCTTTTTTGCTATATACCCGCAGTATGGTCCCGTATCCTCTCATGTGCAGCGCTTCTCTCGGTGTTCAATGAAGATATCGAGCAGAATCATATTCTAAGTGGATTGACCCAAAACACCCCAAAAATAATCGGTCGGTAAATGGTTAAGTTAAAAACAGAACAGCACGTTTGATCTAGTTTTTGGGACATTTTCGTCGCTAAAGAATTGATAACGAAATTCAAGTATATGGTGCAAGAGTGTAGCATGTGTTTCCTAACGTAGAAAAACAACAGTTATATCGAGAGCTTCTTATTTCCAGTTTACAGGACCACTTAGGTAGTAAACGAATATCAAGAAACTGATGAAACTTTTGGCAATCTGCTTCTGTTTTACCAGCCTAGTCTCCACATACTAGTGTAGGTCCTTGAATACTTTCTGATATTTTGACATCAACTGGCTGGCAACAGTTTGGAACGTCTATTTGAATCTACGCAACAATCAGAACCGAAGCCAGAGATCCCTCCAATAATGACTATTATCCAAATTACTATTTGCCCCAATTACGTACGCTGTTAATGGTTATTAATACTAATTTATTAATAATTGAGGTTGTCAACTTCCTATTTCAACTTTTCTTCGGTTTATTGACTTCAGCAAGGGTTGAGGAGGAGTTGGGACTAAGAGAGGATGATGTGGATGAGGTGTGAGGATGGTTCAGTTTGGGGTTATTATTAGGGTAAAGTTATCAGAGTTATGAACCAAAATTTCTAATTGCCACCCGTACATCAAGATTGAGATGTTTGACATAAATTGGTTTGAATAACGATGGTCGACTGTTTAGATAAATGATGTGAAGACTTGGCTGACTTTCCACGCATTTGCTGGGTTTTTTATAGATGTTCATTCAATTCCTTAATATTCAAAACGCAAAGATACGGTGGCCATGTTGGAGCCTCGAACATTGGGAGTTTAAGAAAAATTCGTATGCGACGAAAGCAGTTTGAGGTAACGAAATGGTAACTATGGTAACTAAATATCCGACGTGAGCTATTACTCAACTACAGTCAAACCTGTATTAAGCGGACACCCTCGGGGAACAGGCTAGTGTCCGCTTAATAGAGGTGTCCGCTAAACAGAGGTTCTCGTCACCAGGCCCCTCCCCCGTGAAGAAATAATTATAAACATGAAATTCAACAACTGAACGGTGTACGTATATTTACAAACGATTTCAATTTAACATGAATAACAAAATGAAAAGATACTTGGTAAATCTGGTTCCCAAAGACCTTTCTTTATTAGTATATGTAGTAAAGTTAATAAATTATTGTTTGTGTGAAAAAAAATCCTCAATGCGTGACTGTTTTCGTTCTTCAGTTTTTATTCCCTGCAACAAGTAAACTACTTTCGACATGGCTAAAGAGAGATCTTCTTTTCCATGATAACGGGAAAATTCTTGTATCATCTCTGCAAACTTCAATCCTTCTGTAGCTGATCTAATGCTCGGTTGTTTCTCTTGGTGGGAATCGTCGTCGTTGTCAGACTTATCACTCTCACTGTCATCCGAATTGATTGTCAGACAAGCTTGTTTCGAAGAACGCGAATTGAGATTTTCACACAGAATCTCTTCTCTTGCAGTTTCACGCCAGTTCGGATCCGATGGGTCCAAAAGACTTGAACAAATCTGAAAATCGCTTTCATCTGCGATGTATTCTTCTGCTGTGACATCAGAGTCAAGCTCTGTAAGCGCTTGCTGCAATTCTAACAAATCTTCACCTTCTAAAGGATCATCATCTTCAACGGCTTTGTCAGGGTATAGACCTGTGCTTTTAAAGCATTTTGTGATTGTTTCTGCAGAGACTTCATCCCATGCTTGTTTCCCCCACTCTATGTTCATCAAAAGGTTTACTGATTTCACGATCTCACTACCGTTGCGAGAACCATCAATCTTGCTGCAAACAAAACGCAATAGTCTTTTCTTGTATTTCACCTTCCAATTGGCGATGATACCACTGTCAAGGGGTTGCGTTTTTGCTGTTGTGTTTTTCGGCAAAAACTTCAGGGTGATGTTAGATAGGTGGTCTTGTAGAGTTGGCGGATGACAAGGGGCATTATCCAGGAACAACAAGATTTTTCTCCCTTTTCGCTTCATACGGTTATCAAACGTTGTCAGGATTTCAGCCATGATGTCGGAATTCATCCAAGCTTTCTTGTTCGCAAAGTAAGGACAGCCATAGGGACGCTTTCCGTTTTTAAGCTTTTTGAAATACCGTGGTTTCTGCGAGTTGCTAATGATGACAGGCGCTTCCTTTTCACCGGCCGCATTAACAAAAAACGCCCACGTATTGCGTTGTTTCGACTTTTTTCCTCCACGGCAACGATCTCCTTTGTGATTAAGAGACGTTTCTGGAAGTGCCCGCCAAAAGCAGCCAGTTTCGTCCATGTTCCACACATCTTCAGGACTCCATCCTTTAACAATCTCCTTCGATCGCTCTTTCCAGCTTTCAACTGTCGCTTGATTTACGTCCCCCCCTTCGCCGGCGACCTTCATTGTGCCAATGTTATGAGCCAGTTTAAGACTCCAACCAGCCATTTGAAGCAGAAAATCCCTTATTGTTCAATTTTTCGGCAATTATCAAAGCCTCTTCTTGCAGGAGTGTTCCAGATATTGGAATATTCGAGTTTCGGCACATTACGTACCAATCCCATACTGCCTGGTTCACGTCGGAATATTTAGCCTTTCTTTGACGCTTTCTATCACCAGAACTAATGTTGCTTTCAAACGCGGTTGTGATCTCTTCTTTGCTTTTAAGAACTTTTTGTATTTGAGTTTTTCCGACTCCAAATTTATCAGCTAACTTCCGATACCCTCAAGATGGATTTTGCTCGGCAAACTTTATGATTTCGACTCTTTCACTGAGACTTAAACAACTTCTACCGCCGTTTGGTTTTGGTTTTTTCTTCGCAGAGGTCTTTGGTTTCACTTGTTTTTCTGGTACGGGCTGGGTCTTACCACCAGCAGCAGTACGATCAACAATGGATTCTTTTTTAAGAGTATCACAGGAATGATTTTCCTTTTTATAGCAAGTGACACAATAAGCCACAGAAGCGCCTGCTTTCCATCCAGGTGTCTCTTCTGATGCGTAGACAGAACAATTGTCTGATTTATTGCAAGTCGAAACATCACACGTCAGACATCTATACTTTGTCTCTTGTTTGCAATTCCAGCACGCGCCAGCAGATTTAAAAGTTGCACAAGCCATACACTGTAGTCAGGGCAAGTCAGGTCATAATTGAGCATCAAGTTGACCACAGGTTTTATGAAGGTGTTGGAATAAGACGCAAGATGTGTAATATGATACAAGAGCCTTATAGACAATGACAGCCGCCATAATTAACCGAATAACACTGAATGTTACAAACGAGATAATGTCTTCTGAAATTGTGGTCGTAAAATCTTTTGTACGAGGGTATCATGCATACATGGAAATCTGGAATCCGAAAATCGACGAGGAATATGAATTGAAACGTGAACCTAGGAATACAACTGAAAATGCAGTTGCGGTTGTTCTAACAACAGTTGTGTATTGTGAGATGAAAACTGGATGCGCTCGTCCTAACAATGTGTCAGCTAACATGGAGGTTGTTGGGCACATTCCAAAACTAATGGCATTGTGGGTCACAAAGTTTCTCAAACGACAAACGAATACTGCAAAAGTTATAATCAAAGGGAAACGGATAAAGAGAGGTGCTGGATATGGCTTGGAAATTCCTTGTTTATACGAGTTCCGAGAAGATCGGTTTTCATACGAATGGTTGACCAATAAACTGTCCAAGGAAAACTTTGACATTGAGAAGTAAACTGAAGAAAATTTTGATGTTTGATGTAAAAATCTTATCTTAACGCACGTGTAATAATATGGAGTCGAATAAACAAATAGACTTTGAACCGATTGACAAATATCGTCATTAATATAGTGACTAACGTTATGTCTGTAAGATTATGAAAAATTAGGAAATCTTGTCTGTTTAACACAGGTTTTTTGTCTCTTTATTTGCTAATTTAGGTGTCCGCGTCCGCTTAATAGAGGTGTCCGCTTGGTAGAGGTTTCATTAATAGGAATTATATGAGATTCAATTCGGGACTTTACAAAGTGTCCGCTTAATACAGGGTGTCCGCTTAATGCAGGGCCGCTTAATACAGGTTTGACTGTATTCTAGGTTCATCAAAGCACTTGCATTGATATCCAAGCAATAAATCAATAAAAATATGTTTGTTTCTGACGGAAAGTAACTGGTCAGTTTTACTTACATTAATCTGTCGAGGCCTGTGAGATAATAATCTTACATTCGCATGGCGCATTTTACGTTTGGGAATCCACGTGCAGAAAACCTATATTCACAATGAGTGTGCATATCGACCTTGGGTCAGAGTATCAATTTGTGGCGACGAAATAATTCTGTGGTCTTAAGGAACGAACGCTCACTTTGGCTCCTCTTCTGACGAAATTGCGGTTGATCGATATCCTTCAATACAAATTCAGTTTACATTTAACTGTTACCTTTGCTTGCTGACTTTAATTTTTTTTTTTTTGAAATCGGCAAGAATTTTAACAAACTATGAGACTACGACCATTACCATTTCGAACAGTTTCTGCAGAGGTATTTTATATTACTATACTGGGGAAATCTATTACAGTTCGAATAATCTACGCCGTTTGTGTATATTAATATAAAACTAAAAACTTTTACTTTCTTACAATGTTTTACACGAATCTACCTTTTCTCTGCCAACAATTCCATGATATGTTCATCATCTTTATTCGTAGAAAAATAAAAAAAAAACAAGTAAAAAAATTTTAGTTCACATGGATATTCAAGTTAGTACTTACTCATGTAGCGTGACAAACAGTCATCTTAAACGTAACAAATAGTCAAGTAGGTGATACATTAAAACATGTTCCTACCTTCCCAAGAACTAATCTTGCTCAAGTCGTATTCTCGCTGAAAGCTCCAACATAAAAAGACTTTATGATAAAAATTCAAAGGCGGCAGATCTAAAAGTGAACGATATAAAATTTCTAAAAATCAAATTTACAAATATAGTCGATTTTAAAAACAGAGAATTAAACAAGTATATTTGCTGCAGAAGCGTCGCTATAACCTTACAAACCTCTCCAGGGAAGTTAAAAAAAAATATGAAATGAACAAATGGACAAATGGACAAAATCAAAATTCCAAAAAGGACTCACCTTTTCTGACAGTACTTTCCGCCTTCTCTGTAAGTTCCTCAACCTTCAAAGAATATTTTTCATCAAAAAGGTGTACTTTGAGCATATAAACATGTAAAGATGTCGCACCACAAACTCTGTCTGACTTTCTTTCTCGTCATACGTACCGGTGGTGCTTTACAAAGATAAGCTCCCGACGTCGCAAGAGCAAGGAACTGCATCAAATCAGTATTTGGAATATAACCAAAGCTGTTCAAGAAAAAAATGCAGTTAAAAAACAAACAACTGTTGTATATTCCCAGCAAATATATTACTATTGTGATAGCATGTTTTACTTAAACTCAAGCTCGGACTAGCCATTGTCCCAGTGCGCCGTGAGACAATGGCACAGCGGAAAAATGACCAGCGCGAGCCTGCTTAGATTTGCGATGGCTTAATTAGTGCTAGTTCAACATCTATCACCTTGCTTATAGTGATTCATAATTGGACACTAGAAATTGATGGCATTGTGTGGATTGTTCGAGCAATGGTATCTGAGGCGTTTGATTTTATAGTACTTTGATGAATAAATTATACACGCTCGAAATTCCACGCAGTATATTAAACTGGATAATTGCTTTCTCAGGGTATCTGGTTCACGACAATCAAACTGTCTGAGCAGGGTTCAGTCCTCTGTGGAGTGCCGAAGGAGACCAAATTGGACCCTTCGTTTTGAATTATCAGTCTATTAAATTAACTTAACCTGAATGAATTATACAACAGCAGCAATAGTGGAAGAAAACGAAAAAGAACCCACATTTTTTTTCTAATACTTACCTGACCTTTTCAACCTTTTGCAAAGACGAACATTTTTACCTGAAAGGATTTTTTTTATCTGTGTTTGAATACATGTGCATTCAAAAAGTTGAGTGGGAACTGAAAAACTCGTCCCGTGGAAAATTTTCTGATGCAAAAATTAGCTTAAGAAAAAAAATTCTGCAAAGGCATCATTCTGGTATAACAACGGATTCAGTTTTTAAAATAATATAAATTTGTTGGCCAAAGTCGTTAAGGTTGACACATATCCAGAATTTGATGACTGGGGAGGTAATTCCGAATTTCAGGTGAAAAGACAAAGGCGAAGCATGGTCCCCGTGAGAAAGATACTTGTGCACGACCCTTCAGAAAATGTTGAATTCTAACAGCGACTTTGCAATAATATTTTATCTCGAGGAGTTTTCAAACTTTTGGAACTCATCTTTACTGTACACTCAAAATCCGAAATTTTAATGTAGCAGGCCAAAATTTGATCGAAATAATGATTTGGCCTCCGTCTAACTAATACTTTGAAACGCTGAGTTTTAATATTGTGGTTTTGTAGATAGAAACAATTGTGTCTGGACTAAATTTTAGGATAAAATAAGAGAAAACTTATGCCTCGATTTGCTTTAATGTGGATAAAGAGATGCCGGCTTTTGCCTAGTTCTGATGAAGAATTAAGGCTTAAGCATTAGGACTAAAGACTAATAAGATAAATATTTTTTAATCTTAAAAATTTAACATTAAACATACTCTGTAGTTACTATTCTTACTTGTTTTCAATCTAAAGCAATTTCCAGCACATTTAGTCATTGACACCGCCAGACATTTCAAACTTGAAAGGGGAGAAAACCTTTGCGGAAAAATGTGACCCCTAATAGTCGGGTGGGTATTAATAAAAAGGAACCTAAATAGTTGGAATCGTTAGATGAACATATTTAATGTAGAATAATTTGATGGGAAGGCACCAGACGCGTAGCAAGGAACTTGAAAGTGAGAGGGCAGGGGAGATTTTAGACAAATGAACCGACAAGATGTTAGCACAATGTACCGACAAGTATTATGGAAAAATCAAAGTTAACTAAACCGAGGGCATAAGGAACTTGAAATTCGATAAAGGAATAAATGATTTCTACTTTGCTAGCACTGACCGTAATAATGGTATTAAATTCCGAAAATGATTCGCAAAAATGCGCACATTACGTGAGCTATGATATATACCAACGAATCTTCTCTTTCGGCCATCTACGCTACCACAACCACTTTGTCCAAAGGGTTGACTGGATCTATCATTTTTGTCAGTTAAAAAACAAAACAAAACAGAATTCCCTACAAACATTTTGTACTGGACGTCTTTCTCGTAATTATCTTTCGCCGGAGGTTATTCAACAATTTTTTTTATTTGATAATTCAAACGCAAAGGAATCCGCTACAGACAGGCTTAATGTACCGACAAATGTAAAGGATATACCGACAGACCAAGTCAGGACGAAAAGTGGGGGGGGGGGAATTGGCCCCCTGCCCCCCTTGGGTACGCTAATAGAAGGCACAACAAATTTTTGGGAGGGCACGTGCCACCAATGGCTTACCCTTTAGCAACACCATTGAACTTAGTTTTTACTCTATTTTTTACTTTTCTATTTCTACCCTTCAGTCTAGGCTAGCATGTCGGAAGGTCGTGGTCCGGTTTGACTCCAAATACATCATCGGTTTTCTCCAGCTACTTTACCTTACCTAATGTTACTTCACTTCATTTTTACTTTTACTTAACTTCACTATACTTCACTGTTAAAAGCACATTCTACGATTTAAAATCACCAGTGGAACCACACATTACAGCGACACAAAACATCGTTTAACCAATACTGCACCTGCACTGTGCCTGAAATGGGCTGCCAACTTTAACAAAAGAACAACAAACTGTGTGGGATCTCAACTGAGCTAACAGTTGATGAACCACAGCAGCACTTGGAAGCCCAAAAACACCATCACTGATAATGACTATACCTTAAAAAATAAAGCAAAGATTAAATATTTTCTTAAAAAAATTTTTTCCCCGTAGTTTTGGACAAATATTACATTGACAAGTACGTGTAAGTGACAAGTACAAGAAATATAACTATTTCCTTGTAAATGTTTCCGAACTCTATAGTTTGTAAAAGAATTAAATAAAAAGACGTCCTTGGACCAGAAGTAATTTTATTAAACAAGCCTTCGGTAGCCAATCTGCAGCCTTCGATGGGGTAACATTTATGTTTAACCTAAAAAGCTGAATTTGCTTATATCTTCGGCGTCAACCAAAGTTCACT
Source organism: Heliopora coerulea (assembly GCA_030142905.1). NCBI lineage: Eukaryota > Metazoa > Cnidaria > Anthozoa > Scleralcyonacea > Helioporidae > Heliopora > Heliopora coerulea. The sequence continues at coordinate 3,538,417 of JASJOG010000010.1, read as the reverse complement.
GCAGTTAATAAACGAGAAGACATGAATATATTTCTAGATTGCATTAAATCCCTGGAGGTTTAAAAGACAAAGGTACAGCGGCTATTTTAGAGGACACATACAATAGCAAGTAATGAGATTCTTGGGTTACAAGATCATCAACATTGTCGCCATGCAGTCCGCTACCACAGGTACTGCATTAAAAAAACTTAAATCATCTTAGTTCTTTGAAAAAGAAACAGTAATAAGATATTTTAAATGTCAACAGTATAATTTTTGTTTACAAGTTTGATACAATACATGTGCACGGTTTCAACACATTCGGCTACAGCTGTTTTCAGAGGCATTCTTTATTCGTTCGTTCATTCGTTGTTCGTTTCTTCCTTTTCTTCTTTCCTTCTTCCCGTTCTTTCTTTCTTTCTTTCTTTTAAAGAGTACAAGATCATATATGCCATCTAGTTTACATTTTTCAAAAACCCGAATATCTCTTGATGGAAATGAAATATTGCTAATTTCAGGAAACCATTTTTCTTGTCATCACAAACATTTTCAAATAGGCCAAAATTGCATGGGCGATTTTTTCCACCTAAAAAGCACTTGAAGGTTAACCAGTTAATTTATTAGCAAGACAAAGCAGCTTGCATTTGTTGGAAAAATACATTATGAAAAACTATTTTACCTCCACTAGCATTGCCTGGCAGTAATTGTAAAGCCAGCAAGGACATTTTCAACATGGCAACAATTGACATTTCTGTGGTTAAGTGCCGTTTTCCGTCAAGCTTATCTTGCATTTCGTTTGCATCCTAAAGAACGAATAATTGCATACATATTGAATTGCGTTTAGAAAAAGTAAACCTTATTACAATAAACTAATTTCAATAACACACGACAGAATAAACTATACCTTGGAATGCAAAATTGGCTATACTACTATATCAGTAGTGTGTTATTCGATTTATTGAGAAAGGTAGATTAGTCAATATCGGTATATTTGGTTTTAACGCAATGATCTCTTCCGTAACGCAATATACAATATGAATGCAAAAAAATTTGCAATAAGGTGGATTATTATGTCTGGATCCGTTGACGACGTGATATTACGTAATATGGAGTGGAGTGGTGTGGAGTGGAGTAAAGCAGAGTAGAGCAAAGTGGAGAAGAGTGGAGTAAAGTGCCGAAGAGAAATATCAAAGCTGTCCAGAATACAACACATTACCCTAACACATGGTGCAACAACATAATGAAACGGAACACATAATGCAGAGCAGTAAAAGTTTCAAAATAATCTGTAAAAACCTGATTGGTTGGCACCCGTATTTGAATCAGAGTGCATAAACAAGGAAAATTTCCCGTCCAAAATGTTTCCTGAAATTTTTGTTGCACGTTCACTCTCATCCGTCGCGGTTTTAGTGTATTTAGACACGGCGATCCAAAACTTGTTATGTTGCTTAACTTTCCGACAGCTATAGAAGATTCGCTTTTTTGGGGATATTTTTCATCATTTCATTTTTTTTTCACACTACGTTGAAGTGGCTTGACTTTCGTATACCCGATTGTCTTTAATTATTGATCGCGAGTACATAAGCATTTTTCTGGTTCGTACTTAGTGATTTTTCGAAGGAATATACACTTCACGAATGAGCTTAAACAATTAACAGTTTTTTATCTGTCGTTATTCTACATAACAAATACCAAAACGCATTTCCGCGTCTGGACACTGTGGTCCAAATACTAGGGATATTGCTTGACTTTTGAAAACCTAAAAGTACTCGCCTGGCAGTTGGAACTTTTTTACGCTTTACTGAAATCGACTTAGCATTTCTTGAGCACAAAATTTCAGTAAGGTGTAGAGACGGTACTATCGGGCACAGCACGCCACTCTACGACACTACACAATTTCATTTAACTCATTTTTAACGCAATACTCAGGAAATTGGTCAAAAGAATAAATTGCATTTCAGGCATTCCGATCTTACATATTTTCTGAAGGAAAGTTTCTCCAGATTTCCCAAAATACCTCGTACCTTTCCGGTCAAAATAAATAATTAAAGTCTCAAAGCAAGTTCATACAATGTTACCATACCTGACAACCAGTTAGTTGAACTACACTCGCGTTTTTATTCTCAATGTGTTGTAGTTTGTCATGGACTGATGCTAAAAACGATTCTACGTTGTCTTGAGTTACCAAACAACCTTCGACAAGTACCTGATAAAAAAACAAGGCAGCTTGATTTGTATGATATCCAGTCTGTTATTAAGTTTGTGAATAAAGTGTCAGTATAGGCCATGTGCACTAAGTCACAAGACCTCAATTCTCTTCAAATAACACGCTTGGAACAATATTCTACGTAGACGTACACCGGTTGATGTTTAAGTTCCAGTCTGGATATTTGGGTCATCAAAACTTGCATGGGTGTGAACTGAAAAAATGTCTTTTAAAAAAAAAGTAAACTTTGCACTCAAACCACAAAAATCCAGTAAAAGGAGTTGCAATGTTGCGCATGTCAAGTTCAAGGCGAAATTATGAAAGTTTAGCTGGTCAGAAGCACATTTTGCTTTTGGCCGCCAAATCGGGCAACAAATTCATGTCATCCTAGACGATGACAAAAAATAAAACGTATTTCTACCGACGCAAACATTCATCATTCCAGCCTAAATTTGTCATCAACAGCATTAAAATATCTCTTTGCCCACTTTTTGCGGTTTATGTGCACAATTCTCGTTTTAAAAGACGTTATATCTTGGATAAAGAAATCCATTCTGGTCACATGACCATCTACAAATTTAACTCGTTTCTCCAAACTGATTTAAATTTAGAAAGTCAAAGCTCCCGAATTGCCCCTAAATCGTCTTGTATGCATGGTTTGGGTTTATAATTCTATACCTGCTTTTTCAAGATGGTTGAGATCATGTGACTCCTTAGTGCAAGTCGCCTATTAACCCACGTGGTTATAGGACCCAGTAGTTCAAATGGCAAGTTACTCCAATCCTCAATTAATATTTACTTAGCTGGTTCTTTTCCTCACGTGTTTACTAGACTCTGGGTTAGCACTAAGACTGCGCTCGCAGACTGCGCTAAAGCCAGTGATTACGAAGCATATCTTTATTTATAATTTTAAGTGTCTTTATTTATACTAAATACTCCTATCAGCTACCCAAGCTGCTCTCCCTAGAGATAACGTAAGGGCCACCCCTCACGGGTGCAGTGTTACTACAGGAGGAAACCGGAGCATCCGGAGAAAACTTGCGGTGCTTAGTGTAGTCAAACTGGACAACTCTCTCACATGTGACCAAGGTAACTTTAATCAGATAACTGCACGGACCCGGAATCGAACCCTAGTCACTGTGGTGAGAGATACGTGCACTACCACAGTGCCATACAACTCCTCGTGCAAGGGACATTGAATAATCGACCCAAAACCACGAGTGAAAGGTGTCCACGGAACTGAAATACTGTACAGTGAAACAGGTTAGTTCCAATCAGTGAAATTTCGCCGGCAGCCGTGTTGTTCACTGAAATAACTAAGAACTTATTTACTAACCAAGAACGAGGTCTCTACGGTAAAGTATCTGCCAGAGATTTTCCTACAGTATAAGTGCATGACAAAGGACCGAGGTCTCCGTAAAAAGAAGACAAAACTTTCACCTATGGACCGATCAAACGAGGTTATAATGAGGAATCTGCTGTGGATTTCGGTTCAGTTTTTTTATCCCTCGTTTCTTACAGTGTTGTCGTCTTCACAAGTTGCTGTTTACCTTGCCTTGAAATTTGCAAGTTTCACTTCATATTTCCACTCGAAAACATCCATTGTAAAGTATTAATTTATCGTTCTATCATACGATTAGCTATAAAGACAAGCAGCGCTAGGGTTCTAGTACATTTCACTCTTCGAATTTTTTCAATAATGATGCTTTTTTTGTCAGCAATTTTCACTAAAATTAACTCGGGCACCTTTCCGCCAAAAGTTACCGGTCTGTAATGAAATTACAGTATTATGGGCAGAAAGGGTAATATCTTAGGATTGTCAACTCAGCAACCATTCAGCGTGCGCAATTTACGTACGCACCACAAAACAAACTCAATCACTTAATAAGAAGTAACTTTCATTCCTTTCTTGTTTTTTCTTAAGCCAGTGGTTCTCTAGCTTTTTTGGATGAAAGCCCATCTATCTCATACTGAAACCTGTTGCCACCTCTTACGGAGCACACTCAGCCCCAATCCTGTTGCCGTGCCAGCGCTTCACCCCCAGAGAACACCGAACTGAATAATTGTAATATTTAGTTATTCAGTTTGGTATTGCCGAGTTGGTCAGTCAGTGTTAAACTGCTGTTGGGATGAAAGACTTTTGAACGCCCTTCATATGTCTCCTGATGCTCTCTCTGCTGCCTTGCTTCCATCGCCTCCCGACGTTCTCTGAACGCCCATTGGGGGGCGGTACCAACCCCACTGAGAAAAGGTATCTCAAGCATTTTTTGACTGATTGTCACGTGTCATTTCGCAAATAAATCTTGAATTATCATTATGAAAGAGCTCTGCTTCCAAGTATGAAATATAAATTTTAATACCTGAAATCAATTTTTTACTAGGGATTTTTTAAAAACTTATTCCACATATGAACTTCATGTACATATGTGAAATATACAAAGTAAGTTTTCATATGTAGTATACTGTGCTATGCCATTTCGCATGTGATTCCTGGCATTTCAAACTCAAAAATTTGCCAGTTTCTTAAATGATCAAATTTTCACTAATGGACATGTTACATTTCCAATTTGGGTTTGTTACGGTTTAACCCTTACCTGAACTGTACCATAATCCATAACTCCATTGTAACCCAAAACAGTAATGTGCAACTCCGGTGATAAAATTAATGTGCTTCCAGGAGCTGAAAACTATAAAATAAAATAAAAATGATGATGACAACAACAAAATACTAATTACTAAAAAGCAATTAGGTCGAGCACGTACGGTACATGATGACAAGATGGTGCTACTAAAGGCTGAACATTGAGCATCCAGGCCAAGAGAAAAACTAATGGTTGAAGTACAGAAATACAAAGACTAATACTTGATTTAATCATTTATCGAAGTCGGGGTGTATATTGCTGAATATATAGCGAGACGCAAGTCGTCGAGGTGCATAACTACCTCTACTCACCGCTGTTAACTTTTCGAAAAACGCTGATACCAAGGTATTTATCGATTAGGCGACAAATGACTGCGATTATTTTCGTTTCATCACGAAACGGGAAAACAGGTCGCATTTGAAGATTATTTGCTCGCAACTTTAAGTCGTAATGCCATATCGATCAGCAAAACAGTGAATAAGGCAGGATATTCCAAGCTAAAGCAACCGATCAGATCATAACTAAAATGCACATCGACTGTTTAGATAATTGCTAATTCTCGATCTAAGAATTTAACAAGGGTGCCATCCCTTGTACGTATGGAACTTTTTTTCTTAATACGAACGTACTGCATGAGGGAGGGGGTTGCTGAGATCATCAATCTAATTTCAAAAGTATTCAACCGTTGAAGTTTTTGGTTGGTATCTAAGGTTTAATATAAGTCTAGTCAAGACCTCCCCATATGGTTGTCATTGTCACCAAAGCATCAAAGGACGTCATTTTTCCAAAAATCCATGGGTTTTTTGTAATATGTTTCCTAAGGTGAAACATGCTCATCCGCTCAGCCTTACTAGTGGTTACTTACGATGGTTACTAACATCGAAATGCGATATTATTTTTTTTCCAAAAATGCAATTTCATTGGGTTTTTCTTCCATATTGTTTATTCTTTTATTAAAAAAGTGTACTTCTTTTTCATGTCAATTTCCAATGTAAAAATCCTAATGGAGAACATTTTGAATTTTACGAGAGAACGAAACAAATACAGCTTCTAAGATTGGTGTAGCCATTTTCTATCCCATCGTGCCCTTCGTTCGGATAACTGCCGTTGACAGCGACAACCATCCCAAAACGCAGCGGTTTAAGACTAGAGACAGGACACTTGGTAATAAGCACTAACTGGAAGTACAAGACCACGAATACAGTTCTGGAAACTTTCAAATGAAATTTCATTAACCACTTTTCCTGACAGGATATCCTAAAATATGAAAAAAAGCACCAAAACATGAACAAAACTGTGTAACTCTTAATAGCTGTACCTTTTGTCCCAGGGAGTAAACGGTGCTGTTTACTCTGAACAACCAAACTTAAATTTTAATCCATTGAACAACATGGATAACTCGCTATCTGGCCGATTAAATTTCAGTTCGCTAATTCCAAATATGGACAACGTTGTTCTTTCAGAATAAATTATCCTCCAAATGAGCTATCGGCCGAGCTTCGCACAATCAAACCGGGTGTTCAAAATCTTTTAAAGTTTGCATTGTACAGAAAAAGACGATACTTTAAGTGGAAACGTCTGACTAACTGATTGACATTTTCATTTCAGTCCGTTAACTCAGGACATGTTCTGGTGAATTCTCGAGTCAACGAAACAGAAGCTTACTTTATCTACATGTATTTGTACGTAAGATGTTTCCACGGATTGTTATAAGACACAGCTCATGCACCTACAACATAGTTAACAAAGACATTACAGCATGAGAGGTTTCACCCTCAGAAAGATTGACCCAAAGTACGTTTAACTTGTTAAAAGTTTTGTTTCTCGTACGTGCTCATTCACTCTGATCCTTATCTACGGTACCTGAGGTTTTTGTACAAAACAAGTTAGCAGAGTCCAAGGAACACCGCCCGATGCGTAGTTTGTCATAGTGTGCTGTCACGTTAATAAAACATTGTCGGGATGTTGAGATATGGGACAACGAAAGGGGTTCCAGCTGGGTTCCCGCAAAGGTATGCAAAATTTGATACCCTGAAGTCTCACAACGTAATGAATGGGCGTGGGAAAATTTACACGAGCGAAAACAATTTTTGTGGTTGGCATGCTACGGAGGGCTTTAACAATGATTTGCCGAACGCGAAGCGAATGTTGATAAATAATCCTCGGGACAAAATCGAGAAGGCTATTCAACAATGTTCACTCAGTCCGGGATGAAAAATTATTTTACTATAATTACACAGGTGATTACATGTATGTGAAAGAAAATGATGAACGAGTTGTTCTAAAAAACTCCTCACTAACATTGACAAATATGACGTGATTTTTGGCCAATCACCACGCGGGATTTTCGATAATCACCTGCCTAATTGTACTAAATACCTATAATATGATATCTACAATAGCATTAATTGAGATTCATATATACTTTTAGCTTGCATCAAAACTTTCCCAAGGTCTCAGCTTCACAGTATGTTTCTTTCAGTAAAACATTCCATTCTCAAAAAACGCGTGAAAGGCATGAATATTTTAAAAAAATCAATCCGAGTCGAAACTATTTTCAAAGTAATGGAATAAGGCCTTCTTAAATTATAATATAGATAAGTAATTTCAAAGTATATTTGGGGAATCAATCGCAATTAATCCATGGATAATTTTATAACATTCCACTAATGATAAAAATGTTCTTGCCTCTTCTAAGGCAGGCCATCCTTGTATCTTAATTCTCGTCTCATATTCCATTTCGAGTCCATGAATTCCTTAGGACATTTGGATGCACGACGCTCTACCTATTCAACAAGTAACTTCTTCATATCCTTTTTTGAAATATGGGGACTAAACAGCAACTGCATATTCGGATATTAGTCTTGTTAGTCACTGGTATAGCAGCGAAAAATGTTTACAATTCTTTGGGTCCCGCTCACTGTTCTCTTTATGAGTCAGACTATTTTGTAAGACTTTCTAGCCGCTGTTTGTACTTGAATACTCCACGATAATTTATCTTTACTAGTACTACAAGGAAAAGTCAAATACCTTGGAAAAAATTTTCATACATGATTGGATATTTTTATTGTCATATGACTTTCCCAAATATAAAAAAGCTCCACCAAAAATCATAATCAAGTTTGTTGGAACAAAACGGACATACAGTACAACTCACGATTCCCCTCTGCCTCACGTATCAGTGTAATAGTCCATGATCGTAGTTTCTATTTTACTTCACATTTCACTTTTTTACTTGACATTTACTTGACGATCAGTCTTCGCTAGAAAGCTTTTCTGATTTCAGTTTTTACATTTCGTCAAAGTTTACCGTACTAGCTTTAACTACGTCGTTTTACATTGGCTATGCTAAACTACTTTTATATCATTATTAAGAATGAAGAATAGATACGTTTCAAACTGTACTATCGGAGTATGAACGGCACAAAGCTAAAAAACTTGCTGAGATCGTTAAAGAAAGCAGAACGGAGTTCTAACTGCTGCAGCTATTGCATCAACTTTGCTACTGATAATTTTCACCCCCAAGCTGTATGTCACAAACCTTTAACAGCAACTCTAATTTTGTTGTCCGGCAGCGGACATCGATAGTCAGAGACGAACAGCTTAATGCCAAATATTTGGTCAAGCATAGAAGAAAAGTTATTTCCACGCCTTAGGATAGTTTGACGATTAATGATTTTCCAAGTTAAGATGAGCATTTATGCAGACAGTAGACGCTTTTTTATTATGCCAATTATTTTGTTGAGAATGTTGGCAAATACTGTAGTTTAGTTGGTAGAGTAACACAAGCGCTGGTTACAACATACCGTAGACTTACCACATTAGCAAGTGATTGACTGACATCTAGGCAGAACACAAACTTATAAATACGACCAAGAAAAGTGATAAGTGTTGATGGAACCACCGTACATTTGTTTGAATAATCTGCCGGGCCTTTGCAAAGAACGGATAAAACTTCAAGTTCCTCATCAGACGAACTCTGAAATGTACAATAAAATTATCAACCTCGGGACGAATATCAATGCCCAGTACAAAACACGGAACAAAGCCATAGAATAAGATAAGATTTATTAAACTAACGTTTCGTCGCATCTCGCGACGAAATAATAATCCCCACTCTGATGATGTTGCGAGATGAGAGGAAACGTTAGTTAGTTTAATAAATCTTATCTTATTCTATGGCTTTGTTCCGTGTTTTGTGCTGGGCATTGATATTCGTCCTAAGATTAAAATTATCAACACTGTAAAAATCCAAAAATACCTAAAGTAGTTAGCTACTCCTGATCTAAGTTTTCATTAAATAGTACGCCAAGCATTTAAGAACCAAGCATGTAAACATAAACCTTTACTGTTTGTACTCAATACTGCAATTGTCGATATTAATACTTTACAAGCTGTCAGGACTGTACTGAAACTGATGGGAAGGTGACCAGCGAATAATTTAGGATGAGCTAGTCAGGTTTTGTTTCAAATTTCAAACTGCTACCAAAGAACACCAAAAAGCTGTGGAGTCAAGACAACCACAAATGACAGCTTTGGTCAATCATTGCATTAAAAATGGACGTGAAATCTCAAGGGACTCTGCAAGCATTACCTGCACAAGTGAAAGCACAACAAATCAACATCCTCGAAGAGCCTCTAAGTTACAGTGATACAATTTTGCTCCCAAGGGAAATTTTACATTTACAAGAGATACAGTATTGCTTAAAAATTAACTAACACTGCATCTGCGTCCGTACTGAGTGCGGTTTCGTCCACTTTAAGTCAGGTTTCGATCCGCACTACATACATTTTACACGCGTACTGCGCCCGTGCTGCGCTCGTAATGTGTCCAATATGCGCGTCAAAAGCACAGCCGACTTTCAAGCTCGTTATATGTTGCAGTATGGCAGTCAGCATTTCGTGTACAATACTATAGCACATACAGTGCTGTAGTATTGTACGTGAAATGCTGACCATTGCATATCGCAATTTATCAAGCCAGCTGGGTTCTAATGGCAACTTTTGAACTTCTTTGCCACAGTGTGTTTCTTGTTCACAACGCACAGATGAGCACTCCATAGCGTTAATTTAGCATATCCTACCCTTCCTAAAGTATTGTACAGAATGTAGTAGCTTGGCGTGTGTAAATCTCAAATGCTCATGCTCCTCAATCTCTAAACGCAGAAACGTTTCTGAGTCCTTCTAACCGCTCTAGGACGCTGCAGGGCATGCTCTCACTAAATATTTTCAAATGTTGCAGTATATATGCAAAGTCGGCTTCTCGTGCATTTTGAGGCTCAATTAAACTTACTAGGTTCACTACCAAAAACTACTAATGCACAGACTTAAAACAATTTGTCCCATGTGTACTTCATTGCCTGTTAAATAGTAGTCTGTACCTCAGACTCCATGGAATTTCATGAGGTCTGGGGTGCACACTAGTCAATTACAGTGCAGGTCAAATAGAATGCATCAGTCATCAGTTGGATTATACAGTGTGTCCCAAAAAAAATGCTCCGTTTATATTCTTTACGAATTACCTGTTATACAACAGGTGATTTTTAAACAATAATCATTAGAATTTTTAATAGGGTAGCCTTTTTTGACACAGTGTACAGTAAACTTTACAGTGTACAGCTGTATAAGGAACATGAATTGTTTTTGTTGCAAGTCAGTTGTCACCAAACAAGTGGAAAATTTGAGATCTGTTTGAAGAATATCTTATTATATTATTTCATAGTTCTTGCACTGTTCAGTAGTTAAAGAAAATTTCAGTACAACAGACAGCTATTCTTGTTTTGACAGCCAGTAAAACTTGGCCAGTTGCCAGTTTCTACTGAGTTTACTGATCTGATCATTAAGAACTCTGACTGTAATATTAATAGTTTTAAGATGTTTGATAACTATACAGTAGTATTTTCTTTGAAAAAAAATACTAAATACAAAATACTCTGACCTTGATAAAATGGTAAATGAAGGACAACTTGTTAGTTAACTTTGCTGTATGTAAAAGCTCAAACTTAAGGTACCACTTGTACAGTATTTTAACAGTTTTATATATATGTTGATCAGTAAACAAACAGTTCATTACTAAAAGAGAGAAACAGACAGGGCTTGCTAAAGAGTAAAGATTGGTCTCTGGTCAAACTCTGCATGTGATCCCTTTGGCACTAAAATTTTAGTAACTATATAACAACTTTCCATGTAGCCTTAAAGGCAAGAAGGGAGATGAAGAAGCTTCAAGAGCTCATGTAAGTGAAGACTTCAGATTATAACTAGGGCCCTGTAACTTTTAACTCAAAATTAAGTATTGCCAGGTCCAGTCCCTTTTAATTTCCTGTACAACAAAGTAACTACTGGGCTTCTGTTAGTTTTTTCATTCCCCGACTTAATTATACCCAAACAATAGATCTCAGGGAGGAAAATGTTACAAGCATGAATGGATTTGGACTCCTTACCTCTTACCCCTTCCCCCTTCCCCTCTATGCCTGTAGGAAATGATGAAGCTATCAGTTATTCAGGCTAAAAGCTGGTCTTCAGGTGAAAAGCTGGTCTTCAGGCTACAAGCTAAATTTTCAAATACTTACTATGGTATTGTCTGGATTTGGAGTTACCACACAATTAAAGTGTTGAAAAAACCATTGCACTTTAATGCTTCTTGATATTCTGTAGTTCTTGCCTGTCAGCAGATATATCTGGCTTGCATCACACTAAAATAGACATTTAAACAAAATTACAGGAGGTCAACATCTTTTATATACAGTATAAATGTAACTACATTCAAGGGTATGAGGCAAAATATACAATTTTGTTTTAACTGATAACTTGAAATAGACATCAAAGTATCATGGAGGGGAGCTGTCAGCATTTAGGAGATGTTTCATGAGATAATTTTCAACAACAATTTTTAATTTAACATGTCACTGTAACAATTTTTTTCTAGAAATTGCACACTAATGGGATGTTACATGCACCAATTTTTCTGCGACATTTGTTGCATTGAACACTGTGGTTTAAAGTTATTGTTAAAAACCAAGGCAAGCCCAAGGAAAGAGCAGGCAACAACTGATCATTTGATCATGATTATATTTCCAGAGTCAGAGTTAAGCTAATCAGTGACTGCCTGTTGGTGAAGTTAATTAACAGGTAGCATCCAGTGGCAGATCCAGGGTGGAACCCAAGGGGCCTGGGCCCCCACTTTCAGTGAGAGAATAACAAGTGCAATTTATGATAAAATTTGCTAACTAACTGAAAAAGTAGGATAAGAAAACAGCTACAAGTGTTCATCTTCCAAGTAGTTTGCAAAATTCAAGTTAAAAGGTTTTTTAGTCGCACATCCTGGTAAATACTATAAATTCATGCTTGAATATCTCAGTGGTAACTAAAAACAATGCCAAAAAATCTAAATGTGATTTTTCTGGAGTTGCCCAGAGCAGAAGAGGAAATTTTACTATTTAATTACTACTCCTAGGCTGGTCCCCCTTCTTCCACCCAAGTCTGGATCCACCAGTGGCATTCATAAAAATTCTTCTAAGATTCGAAATTGGGACATTACCAGAGGCCTGGTAACAGAGGTTTCATCACAAGGTTTAAACATGGTAGAATTACAATGGAAGTATTATAATGGAATTACAATTTGAAAAGCATAATTATATTTCATACATGTAAGTGATGTAATGCCCCCCATTTAAGAATAGTTATTTAATTTCTCACAAAAATGTTCCTAACTATGAAAAAGCAGTCATTTTAAAATACTTTTCAGTAAAACCCCGAACTCATTTGGTTTGCAACAAGAATTATTTGAAATCCAGTTCTACAGCTGGGCTACCAGGGATGTAGCCACAATGGGCAGTGCCAGGTGGGACCACCCTTGCATGAATTCTAAGCACCCGGCACTTGTGGTAATTTTATGAATTCTGCCCGGTGCACTTTTTGCCCAAACATAATGAAATATATTGTTTCTATGGAGCAGATATCATTGTAATTTAATCCATCACTCATCAAGCTTGGAGATAAGAACCCAAATTAGCATAAACAAGCAAAATTTGGCAGGATTCTCATATGTCATTCCTCACAAAGGGCTTTTGCTAAGTAGTCAGTGTCTTAACCACTGTAAAGATGAAATTTGTCCATTTTTGCAGGGTGTACACCAAATCACGTTGCTACGTGACAACCATTTGCCTAAAGAGGTGGAATATTTGAAGTACATTTAATTAAACCTTACTTAAAAGTGCCAGAAATTTTGCCTTATTTAGACTTAGGGTGCCAATTTTACAAAAATTTCCTGGAGGTGATGAAAATTAAACCAAGATATTTTTACCCTGCACTCATTTTTCCCTGGCTACATCCCTAGGCTACCAAAACTTTATATGTAAGTTCACCACAATAAGAAATACTATGGGCCAGCAGGCCAATTGGGCAGCTTCTCAAAACATATATCATATTTTGTGTAGTGACTGATGGCCCCTTGCTGAACTGTTTAAATATATGCATGGTCCTGGTTTAGCTTAGCCTTCAAGCTGCTATTTGAAAAGCCATAATTCATCGCAAGCTAAAGTTCAGTCAAAATTCATCCCAGTAAACTATTTTTGACATTATAGGCTTTCTTGTTGTTGGTTAATCCATTGCTACCTTTGATTGTGGTGATGGCCTTTTTCTAGCTTATTCAGGCTAATGCTATATGATTTTATTCAGGACAACCAAGGCATGGCTTGGACTTCTCTGATGGAATGGATTAATACATACATAGATATTCACAAGTATATATCTTCATAGCCTGATATATATGTCTTGATAAGTAATCTGTATTCCGACCAACAGTCATAAAATTTTAAAAAAGGTTGTACATGTATCAATAGATTTTAAAATGTTTCATGGATTGCAGTAACCTGAGTTATTTCCTCAAACAGGCTTACAAGTTACTGCAAGCTTGCCGTCGAAAACTTACGGCCCTGTATCATTACCCACCAATTCTCCATCTCTCGGAGTCAAGAGTGATACAGCAGGTGTATAAAATATTCAAGAGACATCATGGACCACCCGATACATTGCAACACATTGCTATGATCTAGGTCAACATTTGTCCTTTCTTACTGTACAAAATACCAGGCGATTGCGGTGTAAAATGTCGACAATACAACTGATTATTAGGACATCCTCGATACATCACTCCATTTAGGACCCCAAGAAAATAGAAGACCATTAATTTATCACAACACAACAGCATGTCAGAATTAGAAAATACCACATTTTGTACCTTTCCTCGACATTCGTCTTCTGATAATGACGCCATTTTTGCATTCCTTCTACGTCGACTAAAGCGAATTTTTCATTTTGTTATGTTTTACTCTTCGTCACTACAGATCTGACATATTAATGCTAATAAACATGCTCCGTAAGTACTGCAAAACCTAACACGTCCATTTTGGGACTTGTCCAAATATGCCGGTTCCCATTCTCCTCGCTCAAGTACAGATTGGATCTAAATTTCAGACTAAAAGTCAGTGGCAGTGGCCTCTACCAATCTCTGCGATGTGAGAGGATATATGCTGGTCTGAGACTCACATTTGGTGAAAATCTGAGTTGCAACTTTCGATTGACGGTTATGGTTAGTGCTCAAATAAGAGTTAGGATTAAGGTTAAAGTTGCTGCTGGGTCACTCAGGAATAATCGAAAATTATGTATGCCGCATTTATAAAAGAACACCTTTATTTACCGCTCGCTCATATTGTTCATTGTCGCCTCGTGTCCTAAATCCAACAAAGCACTCTTGTTGGCTTTTTAAATATATATTATTTAAAATCCACAAAGGAATAAAATCAAGCCATCACTTAAGGGGAAAAAAAAGACAGATACCTTTTCCTTTAAAAAATATTTCGAAGGAAAATAGATTCACAACGCAGTCCGAAGGAGCGAAAGGGCAATCAGAGCTTGTAAAAGTTTTACCGAGACTATCATAAACAAAGGACTAAGGCTCAGGTCTAACGGTAAATTACCCAACATCTTGTTTTTTTGTCTAAACAATTGCAAGGATGAACTAGGCCATGCTCAAAATTTTTCACTTTTAAACACCCTGCTCGAGAGTTCCGCGTGACTATACTGTATAGTAAACAATTACTGGATGGGTCTTTTTTGATATCAAGAAATACCGAGGTCGAAGTTTGTATTATCTGCCGAAGCCTTCGCCTTCGACAATACAAACTTCGACCTTGATAATTCTTGATATCAAAAAAGACGAATTCAATAATTGTTTTATTATACATTTCCAGGTAATAAAATAAAAGCTACAAGCTTTCTGACGCAACACTGGCAAGTTCTGCCTTCTTCACTGGCTGAGATCTTTTTTTCTCATTAAGATAATCTTCAAACACTCAAATTCCTAACTTAGTAGTTCCCTTTGAGTTTGTCGAGTTTTTATCTTCAACTACATTTTAAATATAATCTTGGGAAAGAGAAGAAAAACGTGTTCCTTTCTCTGTCATAGCTGAGAAAAGTACCGGGCGAGTGGTCGGCCACGGTTGACGTAAACACATCCACGACAAGTCTTTTTTCTACCAATAATATCTACAGATAATGGAATCGTTGGCTCAGATTCAGCTGCCAAATGCAGATATCAAGATTTATCACGATGTTTTCAATCAATCACAATCAAGCATTTCCAAGAAGGTATAACAAATCAGATTAGCTGTAATGGAAAATGAAAATGAAAGTTCAGGAAATCGGCCTTTAAGAACACTGCAGAGCGGATTACTATGTCATAAATGAGACGTGAATCAGAAACAGTTTCCATTGCGCTGACGTTTAATAATTAATCGAATCTTAGGTAATAGATTGGGAGGCAGTCTATAAAAATCTCGGAAAAAACCTGATCACAAATTGATTTTCCTCATTGAAATCACCATATTCTTAAAAGGTAACTAACGAATTCACTGGTCGGTTTAAATTCTGCGAAACATTTGTTCGCGGTTTTTTCGTTTCAAGTAAAAGTATCGGCTAAGTTCTTCACTAAAAAGTCAAGGAATTCGAATTGATGATCGGGTCACGTGGAATTAACGAGGGAATAATCGATACAAGTAGTTCTCTGATTGACACGTCGTAAGGGGACAGGATGAGGACAAAGTTCCGACTAGTTCGTGACTGATAGAATTGTATCGTAAACGCCCTGCTCGAGGGTCTCGCGCGACTTTGTAAATCGGCTTTGCAGTATAGGGAAGTGAAACGAATGTTTTTCATTGCTTTTACTCGACACGTGTTATTTTGTTGCTTGTTTAGTAATCACAGTAACGTAAAGGATAGATGACGAAGTTCGGCGAACACAAAGCTTTTCAACAAGCCATCAATACTTGTTAAGCGATTCGTCGACGACTTCAGGGACGTGTTTGTTGCATGGGAAACGATGCGTTGGCCCGCAATAATTCTCCTTCGGACCATGCTGAGCGGAAGAGTTTTATCGGTAGCCGCTAGCTTGTCTAAAGGATAACTCGTTATTTGAGGTTTCGATTTGGAGCTTTCCTTGAAGTTTAGTTTGAAGGTATCGTGGAACATTTGCGAAACTTGTGCGGTGGATAGGCCTCCTTCTCTAAATATGATCGGGGTGAAGGTGTTGAGAAAGAATGAAGGAGATTAGTGGTGCCGTAAATCGGTTAGTTTTCGCACCCGTCAACGTCACTGAAGCATATTGGGTGAAATAGGGTGAAGTGAAATTTTACAGCAAGCCACGAGTACGTATTGAGGAAATTATCGGGGAGTTTTTAGTCGCTAAATAGAACAGATTAAATGCCAGGCAAGCCGGTCCGTCGTCGGACGAGGTGGCCGAGTGGTTAAGGTGATGGACTGCTAATCCATTGTGCTGTGCACGCGTGGGTTCGAATCCCATCCTCGTCGTAATCGGCGCCGGTGGCATGGCATTGCGGCACATGCGCCTAACGAGCTGCGAAGTCCGCAACGTTTGCACACGGTGCAGTTCTTTCTAGCGGTTTTGGCGATGTGTTAGAAGTTGACAACGTTTGCAGGAACTGCATTGCACGATCGATTGTGAAACGAAAGCGTGGAGGAATTTGTTAAATTTGCTCTTTCTTTAGATTTATTTCGGATTTTATATCGAGAATCTTCCCGAAATAGGCGTTGTGGACGAGAGAGCGCGATCGATGGTTTCTTTGCTGGTGTAGAACGGATGTGTACACAATAAAAACGATAATAATCCGTGCGGACGCGTGTCGCCGCCGTGATCGTATAGTGGTTAGTACATTGCGTTGTGGCCGCAATAACCCAGGTTCGAATCCTGGTCACGGCATTCGCTTTGTCCTGGAGCTCTGTCTCAAGCTTGCCTTGCTCGCTTTTTAAAGCACTTGTGAGTGGTAAAGATTGCGAACCATATCTCGCTTATTTTCCCATATGGAAAAAAAAACAAAAAAAAAAAAATAAAAGGAACATCGTCGCTCAACTTTATCGGGAGAAAATGAAGAAAATCTTTGTTGCATGTGCACTGCACTCGAACTAATCAGTTTTAATTAATGACGCGATAATCATCATGCATGCACAGCCGACCGCCTCTTTGTTACGTCATAATTGAGCTCTAACTCACTAAGAGTTTTCACTGCATTCGCGCGGGATCACCGATCGTATGTTAGTTTGTGGATTGCATGTGAGCTGGTCTCTAGAAATCTCGGTCGATTCCTGTTGAGGGGAAAATTTTGTTTGCTCAATTCACGATACTTTTAAAAGGTAACTAACGAATTCACTGGTCGGTTTAAATTCTGCGAAACATTTGTTCGCGGTTTTTTCGTTTCAAGTAAAACTATCGGCTAAGTTCTTCACTAAAAAGTCAAGGAATTCGAATTGATGATCGGGTCACGTGGAATTAACGAGGGAATAATCGATACAAGTAGTTCTCTGATTGACACGTCGTAAGGGGACAGGATGAGGACAAAGTTCCGACTAGTTCGTGACTGATAGAATTGTATCGTAAACGCCCTGCTCGAGGGTCTCGCGCGACTTTGTAAATCGGCTTTGCAGTATAGGGAAGTGAAACGAATGTTTTTCATTGCTTTTACTCGACACGTGTTATTTTGTTGCTTGTTTAGTAATCACAGTAACGTAAAGGATAGATGACGAAGTTCGGCGAACACAAAGCTTTTCAACAAGCCATCAATACTTGTTAAGCGATTCGTCGACGACTTCAGGGACGTGTTTGTTGCATGGGAAACGATGCGTTGGCCCGCAATAATTCTCCTTCGGACCATGCTGAGCGGAAGAGTTTTATCGGTAGCCGCTAGCTTGTCTAAAGGATAACTCGTTATTTGAGGTTTCGATTTGGAGCTTTCCTTGAAGTTTAGTTTGAAGGTATCGTGGAACATTTGCGAAACTTGTGCGGTGGATAGGCCTCCTTCTCTAAATATGATCGGGGTGAAGGTGTTGAGAAAGAATGAAGGAGATTAGTGGTGCCGTAAATCGGTTAGTTTTCGCACCCGTCAACGTCACTGAAGCATATTGGGTGAAATAGGGTGAAGTGAAATTTTACAGCAAGCCACGAGTACGTATTGAGGAAATTATCGGGGAGTTTTTAGTCGCTAAATAGAACAGATTAAATGCCAGGCAAGCCGGTCCGTCGTCGGACGAGGTGGCCGAGTGGTTAAGGTGATGGACTGCTAATCCATTGTGCTGTGCACGCGTGGGTTCGAATCCCATCCTCGTCGTAATCGGCGCCGGTGGCATGGCATTGCGGCACATGCGCCTAACGAGCTGCGAAGTCCGCAACGTTTGCACACGGTGCAGTTCTTTCTAGCGGTTTTGGCGATGTGTTAGAAGTTGACAACGTTTGCAGGAACTGCATTGCACGATCGATTGTGAAACGAAAGCGTGGAGGAATTTGTTAAATTTGCTCTTTCTTTAGATTTATTTCGGATTTTATATCGAGAATCTTCCCGAAATAGGCGTTGTGGACGAGAGAGCGCGATCGATGGTTTCTTTGCTGGTGTAGAACGGATGTGTACACAATAAAAACGATAATAATCCGTGCGGACGCGTGTCGCCGCCGTGATCGTATAGTGGTTAGTACATTGCGTTGTGGCCGCAATAACCCAGGTTCGAATCCTGGTCACGGCATTCGCTTTGTCCTGGAGCTCTGTCTCAAGCTTGCCTTGCTCGCTTTTTAAAGCACTTGTGAGTGGTAAAGATTGCGAACCATATCTCGCTTATTTTCCCATATGGAAAAAAAACAAAAATAAAAAATAAAAACAAAAAAAAAAAAAACAAAAAAAAAAAAATAAAAGGAACATCGTCGCTCAACTTTATCGGGAGAAAATGAAGAAAATCTTTGTTGCATGTGCACTGCACTCGAACTAATCAGTTTTAATTAATGACGCGATAATCATCATGCATGCACAGCCGACCGCCTCTTTGTTACGTCATAATTGAGCTCTAACTCACTAAGAGTTTTCACTGCATTCGCGCGGGATCACCGATCGTATGTTAGTTTGTGGATTGCATGTGAGCTGGTCTCTAGAAATCTCGGTCGATTCCTGTTGAGGGGAAAATTTTGTTTGCTCAATTCACGATACTTTTAAAAGGTAACTAACGAATTCACTGGTCGGTTTAAATTCTGCGAAACATTTGTTCGCGGTTTTTTCGTTTCAAGTAAAAGTATCGGCTAAGTTCTTCACTAAAAAGTCAAGGAATTCGAATTGATGATCGGGTCACGTGGAATTAACGAGGGAATAATCGATACAAGTAGTTCTCTGATTGTCACGTCGTAAGGGGACAGGATGAGGACAAAGTTCCGACTAGTTCGTGACTGATAGAATTGTATCGTAAACGCCCTGCTCGAGGGTCTCGCGCGACTTTGTAAATCGGCTTTGCAGTATAGGGAAGTGAAACGAATGTTTTTCATTGCTTTTACTCGACACGTGTTATTTTGTTGCTTGTTTAGTAATCACAGTAACGTAAAGGATAGATGACGAAGTTCGGCGAACACAAAGCTTTTCAACAAGCCATCAATACTTGTTAAGCGATTCGTCGACGACTTCAGGGACGTGTTTGTTGCATGGGAAACGATGCGTTGGCCCGCAATAATTCTCCTTCGGACCATGCTGAGCGGAAGAGTTTTATCGGTAGCCGCTAGCTTGTCTAAAGGATAACTCGTTATTTGAGGTTTCGATTTGGAGCTTTCCTTGAAGTTTAGTTTGAAGGTATCGTGGAACATTTGCGAAACTTGTGCGGTGGATAGGCCTCCTTCTCTAAATATGATCGGGGTGAAGGTGTTGAGAAAGAATGAAGGAGATTAGTGGTGCCGTAAATCGGTTAGTTTTCGCACCCGTCAACGTCACTGAAGCATATTGGGTGAAATAGGGTGAAGTGAAATTTTACAGCAAGCCACGAGTACGTATTGAGGAAATTATCGGGGAGTTTTTAGTCGCTAAATAGAACAGATTAAATGCCAGGCAAGCCGGTCCGTCGTCGGACGAGGTGGCCGAGTGGTTAAGGTGATGGACTGCTAATCCATTGTGCTGTGCACGCGTGGGTTCGAATCCCATCCTCGTCGTAATCGGCGCCGGTGGCATGGCATTGCGGCACATGCGCCTAACGAGCTGCGAAGTCCGCAACGTTTGCACACGGTGCAGTTCTTTCTAGCGGTTTTGGCGATGTGTTAGAAGTTGACAACGTTTGCAGGAACTGCATTGCACGATCGATTGTGAAACGAAAGCGTGGAGGAATTTGTTAAATTTGCTCTTTCTTTAGATTTATTTCGGATTTTATATCGAGAATCTTCCCGAAATAGGCGTTGTGGACGAGAGAGCGCGATCGATGGTTTCTTTGCTGGTGTAGAACGGATGTGTACACAATAAAAACGATAATAATCCGTGCGGACGCGTGTCGCCGCCGTGATCGTATAGTGGTTAGTACATTGCGTTGTGGCCGCAATAACCCAGGTTCGAATCCTGGTCACGGCATTCGCTTTGTCCTGGAGCTCTGTCTCAAGCTTGCCTTGCTCGCTTTTTAAAGCACTTGTGAGTGGTAAAGATTGCGAACCATATCTCGCTTATTTTCCCATATGGAAAAAAAAACAAAAAAAAAAAAATAAAAGGAACATCGTCGCTCAACTTTATCGGGAGAAAATGAAGAAAATCTTTGTTGCATGTGCACTGCACTCGAACTAATCAGTTTTAATTAATGACGCGATAATCATCATGCATGCACAGCCGACCGCCTCTTTGTTACGTCATAATTGAGCTCTAACTCACTAAGAGTTTTCACTGCATTCGCGCGGGATCACCGATCGTATGTTAGTTTGTGGATTGCATGTGAGCTGGTCTCTAGAAATCTCGGTCGATTCCTGTTGAGGGGAAAATTTTGTTTGCTCAATTCACGATACTTTTAAAAGGTAACTAACGAATTCACTGGTCGGTTTAAATTCTGCGAAACATTTGTTCGCGGTTTTTTCGTTTCAAGTAAAAGTATCGGCTAAGTTCTTCACTAAAAAGTCAAGGAATTCGAATTGATGATCGGGTCACGTGGAATTAACGAGGGAATAATCGATACAAGTAGTTCTCTGATTGTCACGTCGTAAGGGGACAGGATGAGGACAAAGTTCCGACTAGTTCGTGACTGATAGAATTGTATCGTAAACGCCCTGCTCGAGGGTCTCGCGCGACTTTGTAAATCGGCTTTGCAGTATAGGGAAGTGAAACGAATGTTTTTCATTGCTTTTACTCGACACGTGTTATTTTGTTGCTTGTTTAGTAATCACAGTAACGTAAAGGATAGATGACGAAGTTCGGCGAACACAAAGCTTTTCAACAAGCCATCAATACTTGTTAAGCGATTCGTCGACGACTTCAGGGACGTGTTTGTTGCATGGGAAACGATGCGTTGGCCCGCAATAATTCTCCTTCGGACCATGCTGAGCGGAAGAGTTTTATCGGTAGCCGCTAGCTTGTCTAAAGGATAACTCGTTATTTGAGGTTTCGATTTGGAGCTTTCCTTGAAGTTTAGTTTGAAGGTATCGTGGAACATTTGCGAAACTTGTGCGGTGGATAGGCCTCCTTCTCTAAATATGATCGGGGTGAAGGTGTTGAGAAAGAATGAAGGAGATTAGTGGTGCCGTAAATCGGTTAGTTTTCGCACCCGTCAACGTCACTGAAGCATATTGGGTGAAATAGGGTGAAGTGAAATTTTACAGCAAGCCACGAGTACGTATTGAGGAAATTATCGGGGAGTTTTTAGTCGCTAAATAGAACAGATTAAATGCCAGGCAAGCCGGTCCGTCGTCGGACGAGGTGGCCGAGTGGTTAAGGTGATGGACTGCTAATCCATTGTGCTGTGCACGCGTGGGTTCGAATCCCATCCTCGTCGTAATCGGCGCCGGTGGCATGGCATTGCGGCACATGCGCCTAACGAGCTGCGAAGTCCGCAACGTTTGCACACGGTGCAGTTCTTTCTAGCGGTTTTGGCGATGTGTTAGAAGTTGACAACGTTTGCAGGAACTGCATTGCACGATCGATTGTGAAACGAAAGCGTGGAGGAATTTGTTAAATTTGCTCTTTCTTTAGATTTATTTCGGATTTTATATCGAGAATCTTCCCGAAATAGGCGTTGTGGACGAGAGAGCGCGATCGATGGTTTCTTTGCTGGTGTAGAACGGATGTGTACACAATAAAAACGATAATAATCCGTGCGGACGCGTGTCGCCGCCGTGATCGTATAGTGGTTAGTACATTGCGTTGTGGCCGCAATAACCCAGGTTCGAATCCTGGTCACGGCATTCGCTTTGTCCTGGAGCTCTGTCTCAAGCTTGCCTTGCTCGCTTTTTAAAGCACTTGTGAGTGGTAAAGATTGCGAACCATATCTCGCTTATTTTCCCATATGGAAAAAAAACAAAAATAAAAAATAAAAACAAAAAAAAAAAAAACAAAAAAAAAAAAATAAAAGGAACATCGTCGCTCAACTTTATCGGGAGAAAATGAAGAAAATCTTTGTTGCATGTGCACTGCACTCGAACTAATCAGTTTTAATTAATGACGCGATAATCATCATGCATGCACAGCCGACCGCCTCTTTGTTACGTCATAATTGAGCTCTAACTCACTAAGAGTTTTCACTGCATTCGCGCGGGATCACCGATCGTATGTTAGTTTGTGGATTGCATGTGAGCTGGTCTCTAGAAATCTCGGTCGATTCCTGTTGAGGGGAAAATTTTGTTTGCTCAATTCACGATACTTTTAAAAGGTAACTAACGAATTCACTGGTCGGTTTAAATTCTGCGAAACATTTGTTCGCGGTTTTTTCGTTTCAAGTAAAAGTATCGGCTAAGTTCTTCACTAAAAAGTCAAGGAATTCGAATTGATGATCGGGTCACGTGGAATTAACGAGGGAATAATCGATACAAGTAGTTCTCTGATTGTCACGTCGTAAGGGGACAGGATGAGGACAAAGTTCCGACTAGTTCGTGACTGATAGAATTGTATCGTAAACGCCCTGCTCGAGGGTCTCGCGCGACTTTGTAAATCGGCTTTGCAGTATAGGGAAGTGAAACGAATGTTTTTCATTGCTTTTACTCGACACGTGTTATTTTGTTGCTTGTTTAGTAATCACAGTAACGTAAAGGATAGATGACGAAGTTCGGCGAACACAAAGCTTTTCAACAAGCCATCAATACTTGTTAAGCGATTCGTCGACGACTTCAGGGACGTGTTTGTTGCATGGGAAACGATGCGTTGGCCCGCAATAATTCTCCTTCGGACCATGCTGAGCGGAAGAGTTTTATCGGTAGCCGCTAGCTTGTCTAAAGGATAACTCGTTATTTGAGGTTTCGATTTGGAGCTTTCCTTGAAGTTTAGTTTGAAGGTATCGTGGAACATTTGCGAAACTTGTGCGGTGGATAGGCCTCCTTCTCTAAATATGATCGGGGTGAAGGTGTTGAGAAAGAATGAAGGAGATTAGTGGTGCCGTAAATCGGTTAGTTTTCGCACCCGTCAACGTCACTGAAGCATATTGGGTGAAATAGGGTGAAGTGAAATTTTACAGCAAGCCACGAGTACGTATTGAGGAAATTATCGGGGAGTTTTTAGTCGCTAAATAGAACAGATTAAATGCCAGGCAAGCCGGTCCGTCGTCGGACGAGGTGGCCGAGTGGTTAAGGTGATGGACTGCTAATCCATTGTGCTGTGCACGCGTGGGTTCGAATCCCATCCTCGTCGTAATCGGCGCCGGTGGCATGGCATTGCGGCACATGCGCCTAACGAGCTGCGAAGTCCGCAACGTTTGCACACGGTGCAGTTCTTTCTAGCGGTTTTGGCGATGTGTTAGAAGTTGACAACGTTTGCAGGAACTGCATTGCACGATCGATTGTGAAACGAAAGCGTGGAGGAATTTGTTAAATTTGCTCTTTCTTTAGATTTATTTCGGATTTTATATCGAGAATCTTCCCGAAATAGGCGTTGTGGACGAGAGAGCGCGATCGATGGTTTCTTTGCTGGTGTAGAACGGATGTGTACACAATAAAAACGATAATAATCCGTGCGGACGCGTGTCGCCGCCGTGATCGTATAGTGGTTAGTACATTGCGTTGTGGCCGCAATAACCCAGGTTCGAATCCTGGTCACGGCATTCGCTTTGTCCTGGAGCTCTGTCTCAAGCTTGCCTTGCTCGCTTTTTAAAGCACTTGTGAGTGGTAAAGATTGCGAACCATATCTCGCTTATTTTCCCATATGGAAAAAAAACAAAAATAAAAAATAAAAACAAAAAAAAAAAAAACAAAAAAAAAAAAATAAAAGGAACATCGTCGCTCAACTTTATCGGGAGAAAATGAAGAAAATCTTTGTTGCATGTGCACTGCACTCGAACTAATCAGTTTTAATTAATGACGCGATAATCATCATGCATGCACAGCCGACCGCCTCTTTGTTACGTCATAATTGAGCTCTAACTCACTAAGAGTTTTCACTGCATTCGCGCGGGATCACCGATCGTATGTTAGTTTGTGGATTGCATGTGAGCTGGTCTCTAGAAATCTCGGTCGATTCCTGTTGAGGGGAAAATTTTGTTTGCTCAATTCACGATACTTTTAAAAGGTAACTAACGAATTCACTGGTCGGTTTAAATTCTGCGAAACATTTGTTCGCGGTTTTTTCGTTTCAAGTAAAAGTATCGGCTAAGTTCTTCACTAAAAAGTCAAGGAATTCGAATTGATGATCGGGTCACGTGGAATTAACGAGGGAATAATCGATACAAGTAGTTCTCTGATTGTCACGTCGTAAGGGGACAGGATGAGGACAAAGTTCCGACTAGTTCGTGACTGATAGAATTGTATCGTAAACGCCCTGCTCGAGGGTCTCGCGCGACTTTGTAAATCGGCTTTGCAGTATAGGGAAGTGAAACGAATGTTTTTCATTGCTTTTACTCGACACGTGTTATTTTGTTGCTTGTTTAGTAATCACAGTAACGTAAAGGATAGATGACGAAGTTCGGCGAACACAAAGCTTTTCAACAAGCCATCAATACTTGTTAAGCGATTCGTCGACGACTTCAGGGACGTGTTTGTTGCATGGGAAACGATGCGTTGGCCCGCAATAATTCTCCTTCGGACCATGCTGAGCGGAAGAGTTTTATCGGTAGCCGCTAGCTTGTCTAAAGGATAACTCGTTATTTGAGGTTTCGATTTGGAGCTTTCCTTGAAGTTTAGTTTGAAGGTATCGTGGAACATTTGCGAAACTTGTGCGGTGGATAGGCCTCCTTCTCTAAATATGATCGGGGTGAAGGTGTTGAGAAAGAATGAAGGAGATTAGTGGTGCCGTAAATCGGTTAGTTTTCGCACCCGTCAACGTCACTGAAGCATATTGGGTGAAATAGGGTGAAGTGAAATTTTACAGCAAGCCACGAGTACGTATTGAGGAAATTATCGGGGAGTTTTTAGTCGCTAAATAGAACAGATTAAATGCCAGGCAAGCCGGTCCGTCGTCGGACGAGGTGGCCGAGTGGTTAAGGTGATGGACTGCTAATCCATTGTGCTGTGCACGCGTGGGTTCGAATCCCATCCTCGTCGTAATCGGCGCCGGTGGCATGGCATTGCGGCACATGCGCCTAACGAGCTGCGAAGTCCGCAACGTTTGCACACGGTGCAGTTCTTTCTAGCGGTTTTGGCGATGTGTTAGAAGTTGACAACGTTTGCAGGAACTGCATTGCACGATCGATTGTGAAACGAAAGCGTGGAGGAATTTGTTAAATTTGCTCTTTCTTTAGATTTATTTCGGATTTTATATCGAGAATCTTCCCGAAATAGGCGTTGTGGACGAGAGAGCGCGATCGATGGTTTCTTTGCTGGTGTAGAACGGATGTGTACACAATAAAAACGATAATAATCCGTGCGGACGCGTGTCGCCGCCGTGATCGTATAGTGGTTAGTACATTGCGTTGTGGCCGCAATAACCCAGGTTCGAATCCTGGTCACGGCATTCGCTTTGTCCTGGAGCTCTGTCTCAAGCTTGCCTTGCTCGCTTTTTAAAGCACTTGTGAGTGGTAAAGATTGCGAACCATATCTCGCTTATTTTCCCATATGGAAAAAAAACAAAAATAAAAAATAAAAACAAAAAAAAAAAAAACAAAAAAAAAAAAATAAAAGGAACATCGTCGCTCAACTTTATCGGGAGAAAATGAAGAAAATCTTTGTTGCATGTGCACTGCACTCGAACTAATCAGTTTTAATTAATGACGCGATAATCATCATGCATGCACAGCCGACCGCCTCTTTGTTACGTCATAATTGAGCTCTAACTCACTAAGAGTTTTCACTGCATTCGCGCGGGATCACCGATCGTATGTTAGTTTGTGGATTGCATGTGAGCTGGTCTCTAGAAATCTCGGTCGATTCCTGTTGAGGGGAAAATTTTGTTTGCTCAATTCACGATACTTTTAAAAGGTAACTAACGAATTCACTGGTCGGTTTAAATTCTGCGAAACATTTGTTCGCGGTTTTTTCGTTTCAAGTAAAAGTATCGGCTAAGTTCTTCACTAAAAAGTCAAGGAATTCGAATTGATGATCGGGTCACGTGGAATTAACGAGGGAATAATCGATACAAGTAGTTCTCTGATTGTCACGTCGTAAGGGGACAGGATGAGGACAAAGTTCCGACTAGTTCGTGACTGATAGAATTGTATCGTAAACGCCCTGCTCGAGGGTCTCGCGCGACTTTGTAAATCGGCTTTGCAGTATAGGGAAGTGAAACGAATGTTTTTCATTGCTTTTACTCGACACGTGTTATTTTGTTGCTTGTTTAGTAATCACAGTAACGTAAAGGATAGATGACGAAGTTCGGCGAACACAAAGCTTTTCAACAAGCCATCAATACTTGTTAAGCGATTCGTCGACGACTTCAGGGACGTGTTTGTTGCATGGGAAACGATGCGTTGGCCCGCAATAATTCTCCTTCGGACCATGCTGAGCGGAAGAGTTTTATCGGTAGCCGCTAGCTTGTCTAAAGGATAACTCGTTATTTGAGGTTTCGATTTGGAGCTTTCCTTGAAGTTTAGTTTGAAGGTATCGTGGAACATTTGCGAAACTTGTGCGGTGGATAGGCCTCCTTCTCTAAATATGATCGGGGTGAAGGTGTTGAGAAAGAATGAAGGAGATTAGTGGTGCCGTAAATCGGTTAGTTTTCGCACCCGTCAACGTCACTGAAGCATATTGGGTGAAATAGGGTGAAGTGAAATTTTACAGCAAGCCACGAGTACGTATTGAGGAAATTATCGGGGAGTTTTTAGTCGCTAAATAGAACAGATTAAATGCCAGGCAAGCCGGTCCGTCGTCGGACGAGGTGGCCGAGTGGTTAAGGTGATGGACTGCTAATCCATTGTGCTGTGCACGCGTGGGTTCGAATCCCATCCTCGTCGTAATCGGCGCCGGTGGCATGGCATTGCGGCACATGCGCCTAACGAGCTGCGAAGTCCGCAACGTTTGCACACGGTGCAGTTCTTTCTAGCGGTTTTGGCGATGTGTTAGAAGTTGACAACGTTTGCAGGAACTGCATTGCACGATCGATTGTGAAACGAAAGCGTGGAGGAATTTGTTAAATTTGCTCTTTCTTTAGATTTATTTCGGATTTTATATCGAGAATCTTCCCGAAATAGGCGTTGTGGACGAGAGAGCGCGATCGATGGTTTCTTTGCTGGTGTAGAACGGATGTGTACACAATAAAAACGATAATAATCCGTGCGGACGCGTGTCGCCGCCGTGATCGTATAGTGGTTAGTACATTGCGTTGTGGCCGCAATAACCCAGGTTCGAATCCTGGTCACGGCATTCGCTTTGTCCTGGAGCTCTGTCTCAAGCTTGCCTTGCTCGCTTTTTAAAGCACTTGTGAGTGGTAAAGATTGCGAACCATATCTCGCTTATTTTCCCATATGGAAAAAAAACAAAAATAAAAAATAAAAACAAAAAAAAAAAAAACAAAAAAAAAAAAATAAAAGGAACATCGTCGCTCAACTTTATCGGGAGAAAATGAAGAAAATCTTTGTTGCATGTGCACTGCACTCGAACTAATCAGTTTTAATTAATGACGCGATAATCATCATGCATGCACAGCCGACCGCCTCTTTGTTACGTCATAATTGAGCTCTAACTCACTAAGAGTTTTCACTGCATTCGCGCGGGATCACCGATCGTATGTTAGTTTGTGGATTGCATGTGAGCTGGTCTCTAGAAATCTCGGTCGATTCCTGTTGAGGGGAAAATTTTGTTTGCTCAATTCACGATACTTTTAAAAGGTAACTAACGAATTCACTGGTCGGTTTAAATTCTGCGAAACATTTGTTCGCGGTTTTTTCGTTTCAAGTAAAAGTATCGGCTAAGTTCTTCACTAAAAAGTCAAGGAATTCGAATTGATGATCGGGTCACGTGGAATTAACGAGGGAATAATCGATACAAGTAGTTCTCTGATTGTCACGTCGTAAGGGGACAGGATGAGGACAAAGTTCCGACTAGTTCGTGACTGATAGAATTGTATCGTAAACGCCCTGCTCGAGGGTCTCGCGCGACTTTGTAAATCGGCTTTGCAGTATAGGGAAGTGAAACGAATGTTTTTCATTGCTTTTACTCGACACGTGTTATTTTGTTGCTTGTTTAGTAATCACAGTAACGTAAAGGATAGATGACGAAGTTCGGCGAACACAAAGCTTTTCAACAAGCCATCAATACTTGTTAAGCGATTCGTCGACGACTTCAGGGACGTGTTTGTTGCATGGGAAACGATGCGTTGGCCCGCAATAATTCTCCTTCGGACCATGCTGAGCGGAAGAGTTTTATCGGTAGCCGCTAGCTTGTCTAAAGGATAACTCGTTATTTGAGGTTTCGATTTGGAGCTTTCCTTGAAGTTTAGTTTGAAGGTATCGTGGAACATTTGCGAAACTTGTGCGGTGGATAGGCCTCCTTCTCTAAATATGATCGGGGTGAAGGTGTTGAGAAAGAATGAAGGAGATTAGTGGTGCCGTAAATCGGTTAGTTTTCGCACCCGTCAACGTCACTGAAGCATATTGGGTGAAATAGGGTGAAGTGAAATTTTACAGCAAGCCACGAGTACGTATTGAGGAAATTATCGGGGAGTTTTTAGTCGCTAAATAGAACAGATTAAATGCCAGGCAAGCCGGTCCGTCGTCGGACGAGGTGGCCGAGTGGTTAAGGTGATGGACTGCTAATCCATTGTGCTGTGCACGCGTGGGTTCGAATCCCATCCTCGTCGTAATCGGCGCCGGTGGCATGGCATTGCGGCACATGCGCCTAACGAGCTGCGAAGTCCGCAACGTTTGCACACGGTGCAGTTCTTTCTAGCGGTTTTGGCGATGTGTTAGAAGTTGACAACGTTTGCAGGAACTGCATTGCACGATCGATTGTGAAACGAAAGCGTGGAGGAATTTGTTAAATTTGCTCTTTCTTTAGATTTATTTCGGATTTTATATCGAGAATCTTCCCGAAATAGGCGTTGTGGACGAGAGAGCGCGATCGATGGTTTCTTTGCTGGTGTAGAACGGATGTGTACACAATAAAAACGATAATAATCCGTGCGGACGCGTGTCGCCGCCGTGATCGTATAGTGGTTAGTACATTGCGTTGTGGCCGCAATAACCCAGGTTCGAATCCTGGTCACGGCATTCGCTTTGTCCTGGAGCTCTGTCTCAAGCTTGCCTTGCTCGCTTTTTAAAGCACTTGTGAGTGGTAAAGATTGCGAACCATATCTCGCTTATTTTCCCATATGGAAAAAAAACAAAAATAAAAAATAAAAACAAAAAAAAAAAAAACAAAAAAAAAAAAATAAAAGGAACATCGTCGCTCAACTTTATCGGGAGAAAATGAAGAAAATCTTTGTTGCATGTGCACTGCACTCGAACTAATCAGTTTTAATTAATGACGCGATAATCATCATGCATGCACAGCCGACCGCCTCTTTGTTACGTCATAATTGAGCTCTAACTCACTAAGAGTTTTCACTGCATTCGCGCGGGATCACCGATCGTATGTTAGTTTGTGGATTGCATGTGAGCTGGTCTCTAGAAATCTCGGTCGATTCCTGTTGAGGGGAAAATTTTGTTTGCTCAATTCACGATACTTTTAAAAGGTAACTAACGAATTCACTGGTCGGTTTAAATTCTGCGAAACATTTGTTCGCGGTTTTTTCGTTTCAAGTAAAAGTATCGGCTAAGTTCTTCACTAAAAAGTCAAGGAATTCGAATTGATGATCGGGTCACGTGGAATTAACGAGGGAATAATCGATACAAGTAGTTCTCTGATTGTCACGTCGTAAGGGGACAGGATGAGGACAAAGTTCCGACTAGTTCGTGACTGATAGAATTGTATCGTAAACGCCCTGCTCGAGGGTCTCGCGCGACTTTGTAAATCGGCTTTGCAGTATAGGGAAGTGAAACGAATGTTTTTCATTGCTTTTACTCGACACGTGTTATTTTGTTGCTTGTTTAGTAATCACAGTAACGTAAAGGATAGATGACGAAGTTCGGCGAACACAAAGCTTTTCAACAAGCCATCAATACTTGTTAAGCGATTCGTCGACGACTTCAGGGACGTGTTTGTTGCATGGGAAACGATGCGTTGGCCCGCAATAATTCTCCTTCGGACCATGCTGAGCGGAAGAGTTTTATCGGTAGCCGCTAGCTTGTCTAAAGGATAACTCGTTATTTGAGGTTTCGATTTGGAGCTTTCCTTGAAGTTTAGTTTGAAGGTATCGTGGAACATTTGCGAAACTTGTGCGGTGGATAGGCCTCCTTCTCTAAATATGATCGGGGTGAAGGTGTTGAGAAAGAATGAAGGAGATTAGTGGTGCCGTAAATCGGTTAGTTTTCGCACCCGTCAACGTCACTGAAGCATATTGGGTGAAATAGGGTGAAGTGAAATTTTACAGCAAGCCACGAGTACGTATTGAGGAATTTATCGGGGAGATTAATATTTAAGTCTTTCTTGGATAGGTAAAAATTGTATTAGGTAGTTTAATTAAATTTTTTCTTCAGTAGAATTTAATATTGACTAAAGTCTTTTAAATTCTGACTTTCCCGTTTATCCAACAATTAAAAATAGTTGAAGTAATTGGTTACTTTTTATATTGTAATTTAATATTTAGCGTATAGTTACAATAAAGTAAGTTTACTCTATTTCGTTTACAGCAGTTTTAATGGCAAAAATGAATGATGGTTTTCATTTTGGCGTTATGTCATGATTGTGTCAATAATAATCTTACGCTGGATGGAACAGCTTGAAGTTATGAATTTTTTACTATCCTACGTTTTCTGTCTCTTTTTAAATTCGTTAGAACGTTGTTCTCCTCCTCATGCGGTTTTGTCTTGTCCACAGTTTGTGGATTTTGTTAGTCAAGAATCGGAGAGAGTTCAAGAACTGGGGTTTTGTTTACATCAGGCCAGGTGAAAAATTTGAAATCGGCAAGGTGCACGAAGGCATCTATTGAGCAGGGGGAGAGTTACAGCCTTTCGGCTTTGATTTAGTGTGTAACGAACTGGCCTTTTAGATACTCGATCTTTTATTTTCCTGAGCTGTGATGGTGCTGCGTTATTATTGAAAGGCAAATCTCAAGAACTATTCACTGTTATTGGAAAAATTTTCGTGCTTAAATGAATTTAAGTTATGATCATCGAGCGTTGTTCCTCCCTGAAAAACTACTTTCGAATTGGATTGTGGGTACACCTTTTGAAATTTCGACATGGACGTTCCCGCTTTGAAATTTTCGGGGAACTTATCCTAAGTCTAATTCGGGTTCGAAACCAAAATGTCAAACATAGCCTAGGCGAGAGACTTTCCAACATATCTCAATGATATGCCAATCTAAAATTTTTGAAAAATGTTTACGCCTAGCTACGCTAAACTTCAGGTCTCCGTCAGTTCCCTGATGTGACCTCTACCCGAATAACAACAACGCCAAAAATTGGGATTGTTTCGACATCTCGGTTCTTTGAAAGGCCATGGGTAGATCGACTATCACTCGGACTTTACATGATGTCCATTAAGTCAGCCACAACATTAAAGTGGAACCTCATTTAGACGGATTGACGCGTCAACAGACAACTACGTCTTGGCGCCGTTGTAACGTCTCTCGCGAATGACGCTTGAAACCGTGCGGGACATCACTCGGGAAAAACTCTTGCATGGGCGGAGAGGGAGGTCGAGTCAGCTGTTTACCAGCGGTTTCGCAAAGGAAAGCTCGTTTGAGTAAAATTGCAAACTTCAAAGTACCTTTACAGTCCTTTAATGTCATTATTTTTAGCAATAGGGCGATTGCGAAAGACATCGCGGCAAAGGTGTTGCCTGACTATTTTATAATGGCGGGGTAACGTAAGTAATTGTTTCTTCAAGGATTCGAACTTTGCCCTCTTTAAAACAAAACTCCTAACAATTTTCTGCGTTGAATTCCTGGTATTTTTTTCCAACAGTTTTGGCTTTGTTAATTGTCACATAGGACCCAATACCAGGAAGGGGATATTTATGGGAACACGAACCCCACTACCCCCAAAAAAACTACAAAGCAAATCCTTGATGGTGTACAACTTATTTTCAATTTATATGATTTTTTTAATTTCAATTTATTTTTAATGAATCTCTTGAAACTTGAAAGATATCTCCCCAGCCTCTGAATTTTGGAAAAAATGTCAATGAATCCCTTTCAATATTGTGACATGTCATTTTTTGTTTTCATTGAGAGTCTGAAAAGCAATCCTCTGATATATTTAGAAAACATACATTTATTTGGTGCTGTAATGCTCAGAAGGTACTGTGAGGTATTGAATATACACTGTACTATGAAAATCCAAATATACACTTAAAGTCTTTGCACATTTTATCATTGTCATGGCTAGAAGGTATACCTGAGAAGGAGGATCAGGATTCGGGTCTGGGTTAGGGTTAGGGTTAAGGCTTGGGCTAGGGCTTCAACTAACCCTAATCCTAACCCCAAACCTAATCCTGATCCTAATCCTTATCCTCCTTTTCAGTTATACCTTCTAGCCATGATCATTATTCTTATCACATTGTCTGAGCATTTTATTTGGTCACAATCCAGGATCTATTAATGGTGAGACCCACAATGTTTATCACTAAAATAGCCTGATTGCTATAAACCAATCAAAATCCTCATTGTGACATCACAAACCATCTTGTTCCAACATCTTTTGCTTGGTTTATTATTGACCATGTAACAAAAATAACTATATTTTATTGATCCTTGAAGCCAATGTGACTGTGTTAATCAATAGTTCAAAAATATTGGCATTAACTCAGAATTTGTACCAGGTGTTCAGCCATAATTGTGTCAGC
This sequence comes from Heliopora coerulea, assembly GCA_030142905.1. Taxonomy (NCBI): domain Eukaryota; kingdom Metazoa; phylum Cnidaria; class Anthozoa; order Scleralcyonacea; family Helioporidae; genus Heliopora; species Heliopora coerulea. Next base: position 3,504,795 of record JASJOG010000010.1, on the reverse strand, counting down.
ACCTCCCTGGTGATTCTCAATTATCCTAAGTATGGCTTAACCTCAAGCAGGCCAGTGAAATATTTTATTTGACATCAAATAATTAAGGGATTTCAAATGTTCAATATTTAAGGCAAATACCAAAAATAAAATGTATGTTCTCCGTTGGTGATAAATTGACCCATCTGACATACCCTGGCTGTTGTACTGTTCTATAATCCTTTCTCAACAATTGCACGTTTTGAGGCGATAATTTGGTAATAAAAGAGAATTATGCTTGAGACATTGTTTTTGAAGCACTTAGTGTTGCAGCACTGTACAGTGGCAGATCCAAGGGAATAGTTCAGAGGGTTTAAACCCTACTAAGGTTATATGGAATCCCGAAATGTATAAAAGATAATGGATAAAACTATCATAATTCGTAATAAACTGGATTCGGTTAGACAGTTCGAACCTCTTTCATTTCGCCAATATTTCGATGACTGTTTGGCTATGTAAAATGCTCTACTGACCACGTTCTGCTCTGCTGAGTCCTTTCAGAACTGTCTTAACTCACAACATTGAATTATGCTGCTGAAGACAGTTCGCCAGTCTTTTGCAGGGTCAAAATGGAATTTTAACATGTATTTTAGTTCACAGCACTTTGTTAACACATCGACTTCCGTGTCCTAGAGAAAAAAACAAACTGTTTGGCGGCTAAATAAAGCTTCGCAATTAATGCTTTCATGCAGTCCAGTACTGCGGTGTATTGTAAGCTTTGATTGCAAAATATCTTTTGTCTAGAACGTGAAACACAAACGTAATTCAGTACATGTTTGGGCAGGAAATTTTTCCTGTCTGAATGCCCTAATCCAAACACGGATATTAATCAATCAGAGCATGTGCCCACTACGTTAATCCGGCACTGACTGAGATTTAAGAAGACAAACAAAAGATGCGTTACTTTAAACTTCCCTACATTGGTTTCTATTCCGAACTAACGGAACAAAGATTATAATGCCTTGTCAAACGATTTTACACTGACTTAGAAATCAAATCTATCTTCTCCTAGAAAATAAAAAAACCTTTTCTGTTTTCGAAATTTTATTCCTGGTGAAAAACCTTCGAAACTACTTGTCACTTCGCAAGGACAAACAAAACGCACTTCTACGGACGAAAACTCACACATCTCTAAGCACTTCCAGTAATCAACCTGTTGTAAAACTCAGTACTCTCAGTCAAGCTTCAAAATTTTAGATTCTGCTAAATTTTCATTTTCACCTTCAGTTACACATTAGTAAAGTTAGACCTGATCTACACAAGTCTACTACGTCAACACAGTTCTTCAGCTATTATAATCTATTGCACTCACAATCTTCTTGCTTCTCTTCTGTGATCATGGAACGGTTAATAACCATAATATTAATAGTCAATCATTGTAATAAGTCAACAATATTAATTCATGACAATAACTATCAATTTTCACCACGTTGTTTATTCTTTAAAATATATCATTGAAAATCCATTTTCGAGTGTTAATAAAGCTGTACTAGCTGTAGTTATAATTTGTATTCTGAGTTTCTTGGCCGGTCTTAGCCTTATGTTTGGGACTTGGGCGAGGGGCCGAATGTCCTAGAAATTGGTGATTGCAAGAAATTGCTATTTCATTCAATTACACCCGGTTACAGGTGAATATGGTGCGTCGCTTTGCCATTGTATTTTCATGTGTCCAGTATACATTCGGTAAATCCAAATGAGTAAGACCATAGTACACTTTGTAACTGCTTTTCATCGTTTCGTTCCAGTGTGCTCCATAACAAGTCAATTTCAAGTACTTCTAGAGTGCCAGTGTCTTGATTTTGGTAACAGTTATTATTTTCTCCTGTTGCAAGCCCAAACTGGTAGAGAGAAGGAATTCCTCGACGTTTGAAAAAAAACACGTTACGAACATGAACATTAATTTCAATGAAACTTGAAAAATGGACATACATAAACCAAATGTAAATAGTCTGGCAACCTTAGTATCTAGTAAAACCTCCCCTCGTCTGAATTTTTGCCTAAAAATATAAGATTTCGCACAGCTGGTTTCACTACTTCTAAAATATAGCCTCTTAGATTCATGAAAGTTACTGGGAATTTGTAAAATTTCTTTTTTCGAGAATCAAATCTGAAACCTCTCCACTTGTGGCTCAGAAGTCTTTTTTCTAAAGTATGAGCTTGACAAACGTCCATCTAGCAACGGTGATGTCTCCAAGCTCTCACAGGCATTAGATTAATCTCATCTAACGTTATCGTTCATGAACGGAAAATGGGCCTCCAACTCCTTCCTTTAGTGTTTAGAGTCAGAACTTCTGTGATTTACTCGTTAAATGCAACGGATTAACTCAAAAGTTGTTATTTTTTGAAAGAAAGAAACATTCATGTATACAAAAATTACAAATAGAAAGATTGTGTGCAGCTATGCACCAGGTTAAATTATTAAAGAGAAAAAAAATATTCTTGCAAATGGTAAATTTCAAAATAACATATTCTAACAGCTGCATGTTACTACACCACTGTAGTATATAGAACAGTGATATCGATCAGTTAGTTACTGCGTTAAATGATGACCTAGCGGGTGTAGAGAGGTGGCTAGTAGAAGACGAAATGGTACCATACCCAAGAAAGTTTGGGGTCACGAAGGTGGGTACTCGCTCTGCTTTGAAGAAAAATGCCGACGAGATTTCAGTGCATTTCAACAATCATAAGTTAGAAGAGATGAACTCTTATAAATACCTCGGTATTTTCGTGGACTGTGCTTTAGCATGGAGTTTCTATTTGTCACACGTGTGCAAGAAGATTTATCCATGGCTTAAATTGTGAAACAGAATTTGCGCTTTTCTCCCCAGACGCGTTCTACTGAGAGCACATAACCAGACCGTTCTACCGGTATTGGATAATAGTTGTATAGTCTGACTGGCTCAACTGTACAAAAAATATGTCAGTTGAACTTGAACGACTTTAGAACAAGGCTATGAGATCCATACTTAACCCTATTCCCCACTGGAGGTCAATATGCTCTTCCTATGTTTTTTTAAAATTTCTGGAAAATAGTCAACGCTATGATGCTGGGTCTCCTTGACTTTTAGTTTCAATCTATTTGACACGTTTCTGGAGAATTTTGGCTTTGGTACATGCGCCTCTCAGTTTTTATGATGTTCGTGTGACCTGACCCGATTTGAAATCTCAATTTCTGAAATCTAGCAAATAGGTACCATATATAAGTTCATGCTACCAGAATGCCTTTGAACTAAAAACATGTTCTATATATTGTTATGAGAAAGAAATTGTATAGTTGACAATAAAGTGATGTCATGGCGTCATAGTCAAGTGGTAGTGACGTCATAATGACGTCACAATGACGTCATAATGCCGTCATTTGCCGGTATTATGTTATCACGCTTTCTTCTTGCTAAATTGCTTCACTTATTATGTGTCTGTTTTTTTCAACATCATTTTCATTATAATTGCATTGCAATGGCTTCTTTTGCATTCGAAAGCCTTCTTTTCGAATGTTATGACTTCAACTCACATGGTAATAGAATGTTGTAATAACAGAGGTAAATGTTTTGTACAAGTGGTAACTACACTGAAAACTTTCAAGTTGTGTAAAAGAAGCGTCGCGATCTGTTGAAATGTGTTTGCATGTGTTTGTTGAGCTAACATTTTTCTCTTCTCTTTAGTGTAACAAATAACATAAAATAAATATAATGGGACCAAAGAGGAAGAAGCAATTTACTTCATTCAGTAATTTTTTGAGGCTGATAAAACTATTTGTTTGTTCCTGATACATTTTATTTACTGTTTGTTGTTTTTCGTTACAACATGTATGTATGTAGTTGAAAAAAAATTGATTTCAGAAAAGTGCATGTTTTTATAAAAACCTAACCCTTATTTCGCTTGAGTATAAGTCCACAAATTTGAAATTTTAAGCAAGGTTTTTAATTAGGTACATGTACAAGTAAAAGGCAAAAGAAATAGGCGGCCAACAGGTTTCAAATGACATATTTCATTGGTTGGAGCCCATCAAAGCAATTCCTGAAGGGAAAAGTGCCATTTACACATAGTTTTTGCATATTTTCAATGGTACACCTTAAAAATGCTGACGTCAGCATATTTTGTGACGTCACACATACGTCGTTAATACAAAAATGTAAAGTTCTTATGTTGGACTCTATCCATGCAAAGTTTCAAGATTCTACCACTTTCCAATCAAACGTTAGTGGAGGGGGGGGGGTCATTATGACCCCCATGTGGGGAATAGGGTCTGAAATAGCCCGTGGGGAATAGGGTTAAGGTAGACAGAAGAATGTGTTCACAGGCTATGCGCAATAATTTGGATCTTTCGTCATTATATAATTGCAGACGTTTTTTTTCGTTTTCAATTGATCTTTAAGATAATTAATAAACATCATTGCCTGGAGCAATTGGTGAAGCATCATCAGACTCAAAGTAATATCCATAACAAACGTTTCTGCGACACTACATTGTTGAATTTACCTAAAACAAGAATTACAATAGGGCAAAGTACTTTTCAGTATTCCGCCTCCATGGATTGGAATAGTCTACTGATACATATTAGAGAACACCCCTCACTTAGTTCTGTTAAAAGTGAATTATATGATTTTCTTTTTAAATGAAATAAATGCTGGTATAAATGTAGTAAATAAGTATCTTCGGATTAATTGCAGCTATAATTTTATCTTTTTACAACTGTGTTTATCTCTTGTAAATCAGGGTTGCTTTATAGTATTTTACCTGCACATAAGTTTATACCAGGCGTCACTTTAGACTCGGCTGATTCATAATTGCAGTTTAAATCAAGTTATTATTATTATTATTATTATCATTAATATCATTAATATCATTGTTGTTATTATTATTAATATTATTTTTCCTTCCAGGTGGGCAAATGGATCAGACGATTCCATCAATGAACCTGAAACAGTTGTCAATGCAGCGTCATTTTCTTTCAAAAGTTAGAAACTAAAAATTATGTGACCATTCGCGACTTAAATTGTATAAGTCTGGCACTCGATAATCTAATTTAATTTAGTATGGAAAAAGGATGGTTGGTTGTTTGACCGGTATTTTTGTTTCCGCCTGCAATAATCTCGGACAAAACCTGTCGAGACAAATAACCGGAATGGTAAAAAAACAATTCCCCTGTTTTGGAGCTCATAAACTCACACTTCCGAGCCTCGATTGTTCAATGTTGGTTTATTGTAGTGATTTCGAAAGTGGTTTGGTAGACATGAAAACATTGGGGGAAGGGAGTGTAGACTACAGGTACAGTAAATGAATTTACATTAAGTTTGAATTTGAGAAAATTGACTCAACTAGTTTGTCCAAGACTGTAGTTAAGTCTTTTGCAACTTATTCATAATTAATTTCAAGATCAGTGAAAAGCAATCGTAGCAGAATCTTATGAAAAATCGGCTCATTACCCAGTTACAGAAGAATTATAGTCAGCTACATCAACAATGTCCTCCCAGAAATTTGATGCGTCCCCAAACAAGATTTGTAGTATCAAATATTACTATAGACTCCTGCCATCCGAAACCAGTAGAATTGCATGATACTAATTCATAACTGACCAAGTCACACAACATTCAATATCTTTTTATGGCGTAAATGAATAAATGTCCGTTGCATTGCTCGTAGGGTGGTTCCTATTTTTTTCTGTCGCATCCGAATCATCGTGCCCACCTTTTTTTTCCCGCCGAGTGGTATGCCCCCAGTTTGAAATGTCCATTGTCGCCACTGGTGCGTTGGGAATTATATTTTGTCTAATTAGAGTTGAGACTTCTTTACTGGGAATCGAGTTTTGTCCATTGAATTTTATGTACGAGAATTGAGTTTTGTGTACTCGAATTAAAGTTGTCTATGAGAATCAGTACTACCGAGAGTGGGGGGAAGTGGGGTCAAATTGACCCCGGGCCAGGACGAAGTAAGGGAGCCCGGAAGAAATCAAGGGGCCCGGTTGGCCTGAAAGTACTATATTGAACTCATATTTTTTATTACTGGAATAAAGAACTATTGCTCATGTGCCATCAGTGTTTCTAAGTAAAATAAGACAATATGACCATTTTCGCATTCCAATTTGGCGATGTCCGTGTTCCAGATAGGAAAAGATGCATGGAATACTGAATTAATTAGATATGAGGGAATATCTGAAAGCCGGCAATAAAATTTTGAACTTGATTTTACTTGTATTTACTGATTTATATTTAGAATTGCTTTACTGCTTTGTTCATTACTGAAGTTCATACAGCGAGATAGTGCAATACCGTGAATTCATTGTCATGATGAATTTCAGAAATTTGCCCAATAGTTAAAAGGCTAATGAAACTAATTTTCGACCGGAGGGGGTCTACCAACTTCTCTACCCTTCGTCCCGGAACCCGGAGCGGCTCTCGGCGTCACTGATGAGAATCGAGTTTTGTTCATTGGGAATTGTGTTTTGTGTTCCACTGGGTATCCAGCTAAGTGTAAAAAATTGAGTTTAGTGTATGAGAACTGAGTTTTGTGAATGAAAATCGTGTTTCGTGAATAAGAATTGAGTTTCATATGTTGCTCTTGTGGTTCGCCATATGAAACGGTACACTACGTCCTAATTTTGTTGGGACAGTCACTACAGGCAAGGTAACCGTGGGCTCAATTCATTTTCCTGGAATATGTTGCGTACAACCAGAATTTTACTTTTTGATTCAAAATCACGAAGATAAATATAGCGGTCCTTTGCATTAATCCTGCGTCACACATTTCCAATAACACATTAACTTACTGAGCATAAGTTGTCATAACTCGACGATATGTCTGACAAGACAGCTGTTCAATGTTTCGAAGAAGTTCTTGAAAACACGGTGAGGTCAAAAATCAAACGAGTTCAAGCAAAGAGAGAAATTGAGAAAGCGATAAAGGATTTATCGTTTCTCCATGAAAGATTAATGTTAGAAGACAATGATCCTTCTTACGAGTTTAGATATGACCATGCTCTTGCATTTTGGAAAGAAGCGTCCGGCGAACAAATAATTGACAACTCAAAGGTTGATAACCTTGTAAAAGATCTCAAGGAAGAACTGAGGCAGAAGGAGAATTTTTACGTACGAGATGCTGAAGAACACAGTGATCATTCTGACGGTTCCTTAAAAGTGGACAAGAAATACCTTGGCATGAAAGGATGGGAAGAGAAACAAGTGGTTGGATATGTTACTACAATAAGCAAGGGTAAAATTTTCGTAAAACCCATAGAATGTGAGAGAGAGTTGGAGGTTGTCAAACAAGAAATACCCATCAGCTGTGACCTTACTAATCCTGGAGACGAAGTCGAGGTCGCTGTTTGCGCCAAACAGAAACGGTTTGGAAGAAATCTCTCAATACTGAAGTACGTATACCATGCTTGCACTCAATATTAGTATAGTTCTGAGATACCTTTGCTTCGTGTAAACTTTGTTGGACTCCCAATAGCTTTACTGGCGAGTCACAACGCGTTTCAGCCATTGGCGTCGGCATGATATTCTCAAAGGTAGAGCAAAAGAGCCTAGTGTGTGTCTGACCTATTTGCCTTGACGACTGACGAACCAAATGGTAAGATTTCAAACGCTCCACGTGGTCGGCAAGGTAATTGTAGAACGTTTGAAACGGGGTTAAGCTACAGTACGGTATCTAGTTTATTTGCTACATGAACTTTCACAATGTATGGAAGGGAAGGTCAACAATTGCTATGTTGCTGGGTTATTTGATCGTGAAAGAATGGTTTTTCAGCACAATTCAAATATGAAAGAACTAAATAACCAAGCTTTCGGACTCCGAGTCGACCATACGGTAAAATGCGTACTTCAACAGTGAGTTTTTTCAGGAGGGCCCTTTGTAGTAACCTTGCGCCTGAACAGCGCTGAGTTTTAACATATGGAGCCGTAGCCGAGAAAACAACTTCGAAATGGTGGTTTGTGAAACTATTTCACGTTACCTTACTATATTAGATTCCCCCCGTTTTTTCCATAAAGCAGATTTTTATTTAAAAAATCAGCAAAAGCAGAAAGGTATATGTCCTCTTTCTTCAAACAGTGGTATTTTTTATTGCAAATGATTCACATTTTAGTACTTTTATTGTTGAATGGTAGTCTTGCAAGGTTTGATGTATATTGACTCACATTGCTGAAAAATGAAAATTATAACTTTTGTAATAGAAAATTTTGATTCATGGTTAATACATTTTGCCAACAGATTTATTGCCAGGGAAATTATTACTTCAAACTAATTCACTGCCCCATGAGTAATTATAGAAATGTCCTGTTAAATATCAGAACAAGGTTGTGAATTCATTACAATAAACTGTCATGCACAAACTGCAACAAAATTAAGTTCCCACATACAGTGTAATTACAAGTAAAACTTTATCGAAGCTGATTAGTGACTTATTTAAAACTGGATGGCTTTATTCAATGCCCAGATATTAAATTTAGTAGCTACTAAAATGATAAAAAGCTAAAGCAAATAAAATTGGTGCTGATTGTGAATTCTCAGTATTTAATGCTTTTATTGATGTCTAAATGAAGAAACATGTTTGCTTATTAACAGCAGGTATTTTGTGTTAGTGTAAGCCAGGTATGTGCATGGATTCTCTTCAAAAGAAATAGAAATAAATTCAAATAATTGAAAAATTCAGTGTCAATTGTAAAAAGTGCAAGAAAACATTGTATAGTACAGTGGAATACAAAATAAAGGTAATGTATAGAACTGCTGAATGATTTGCAATATAACAAGCTCTATAACTAAAAAAGAAATTATATCTTTGAAAACAATGAACTACTTTGAGGTTTTTCCAAGGGTAACAGTTTATTGGACCCCATATTTATATCTGTTTAACCATGATGAAATATGCATTTTTCATGGTAGGTTCATTGATTTCCCCTTGTAACTTGGCAACAGGAGATTACATGTATATCAATATATGTTTATAAAGGGAACTATTTGCATTTCCATGTTTGTCCTTTTTTATTCCCATGTAAGAAGGGACTTGATGACATGCATGTCCCAAATTTAAGGAGCATCTCATAAATCTTATGGAATTGCAATCTCATGTAAACAAATACTTTCATTATAGTTCTTGTAGGACAGAAAAATTGCATGTACTAGCTTCCAATATAACAAATTCATGAAACAGCAATTTATTCAGGGAGTTTTAAGAAAGCATATTTTAACAAATCATTAGCACAATATTGCTAATGCCTATGATTATTGTATGTTTTTTTTCCCAAGGAGAATTTTTTGTTTTGATAAGTGACAAAAGAATGCTTTGAGGTGAATTTCAAGTGGAGGAAAGAGTAAAATATTTCAGCTATCATGAAGCAAAAAGTGGCCCATTTACCATATTATCAGTATCCAATTGGCCCTGCACACTCAGAAAAATTTTGATGGTTGATGACATATGATGACAAATAGAAATTCTCATATATTTTCTGAGGGAATGCTTACACCACTTATCTGTTTTCAACCCTTTCTGGTCCAATATCTCCCCTTATTTTATTCAAGATATCTGAATAAGATCATCTAGCTCTCACCAGAACAAAAGTAAAAAGTTGAATATGGACTAAAACAGTTAATGACTATCTGATATTGCTTTTGAGATATGAAAAATGCTAAATGAAAAGATTATTGCTTGCTTGATAATACTGAGATGGTTTGAAGGTCAAAAAAGTTTGCCTTCATGAATAAAATTTTGGTTTCAAGGTAGTACCCACATGTTAAGTTTTCAAGCTTTCAAAGTTGCCCATTTTACTATAAAGATTGATATGAAGTCTGAAAGCTTGTCATATAGTTCTTTGATATTTCATTTGTGCTGGAGAAACATGTTGCTTTTACGATGTGCTGAATATGCTGTTCTTTTGGTTATTATGAAAAAACTCAGAACAATATTATTAAGATCTCCTCTTATCCCACCCAGCCAACTTCCATGCTTCCAGCTTTAATCTTCGAAACCATAACTTTTAAGAGACCATCTCCATAAAAGCGGATCAGTCAAATCTTTCGGAAAATTGTTTTCACCACAACTTTGCAGAGTAGTTGAAACATGTGTCTGCAGTACAGAATTCTTATCGGTGTTTCAGAGTTTTGATCTCGCGAGGAGATACAGCGACGAACATTTTACCACTACACACGTCAAAATGGCGAACGTTTCCAAGGGCTATCTTTAAAACTCGGAACGGAAAATCTGGGAACGGGAAATGGGGAATGCAAAAACCCGGAATATAAAAAGCCAGAATCTTTAAAACTCGGAACGAGAAAAGCTGGAATCTTTAAAACCCGGAATGAGAAAAGCCAGAATCTTTAAAAACCGGAATGAGAAAAGCCGGAATCTTTAAAAACCGGAATTAGAATAGCCGGAATCTTTAAAATCCAGAATGAGAAAAGCCGGAATCTTTAAACCCGGAATGTGGAAAGCTGGAGTCTTTAAAACCCGGAATGCGAAAACCCTGGTACTTCAAAATAAGGAATGAAAAAGTTCCAGTCAATTTATTGTTTTCGCATAAATTTAATCATGAAAAGTACGTTCTTATACATTATTGCAGGGTAGTTTAATTAATAGCTACCTTTCAGAAATTTGGAAGATTTAGGATGCTTCCTTCGAACTTCGAAGTGAAGTCATGAAGTATTTCTACAAACTACAATGGAAAATTCGCTTTTGAAATAGAAATAAATGCTATTACCTGTCCTACATGGCTTCATTTTTGTCTAATTAGAGTACCTGGTCTACAGTTATAAAAACAGTCGAAAGATAACACTTTGCATCCAATGGCATTACAACCTTCTATCAAGGTAGATCTTTAAACCCCACGAACTTTTTTACGAATCTTTTTACCAATTTAAATGGTAAGAAGGTAACCAAATCTCGTGTAAGAAAAATAAAAGTGTGGCGGTACATCGTTTACCACCGCTAACATTGGGATCGGGTTGTGCTGGATTCATGTAGCGTCGAAAATCGCGTTTGAATAAGTCGGATAGGCCACATATCTTCATGCAAGCTTTGATGCATTGTTTGAACCAATAAAACAAAAAAAATCCTGACTGCTTTGGTGCGAAGATCACCGGTTTTACCAACTTTGGTAAGTTCGTTAAATTCAGTTTGCGGTCACCGTTTTGCTCTTTTCGCCCTGTGAAATATCTAATCGAAGCTTCCACTTTAACTTTCTGTAAGAGTTGATGTACATCAACTATTTTAGCCCCTGATCAATTTCAGTAAGTCTTTTTTTGGTACTTTTAACCGCAACAAAGTTAAAACCTTTCAAAATTGTTGACAGCAACTGCCAAGTTGAAAAATACAAGGACGGGCTCAACATACTGTGCATTTTTATACCAGCAACAGTGTAAAAATTTGTCCTTGTCCTTTCACAAGTTCCTAAGGGGTGCATGACATAGAAGAACATGTATCGACTTGTTAGGCTTGTTACCACTTACCTGCTTCTTTCAAAAACGACCTGACTACCATTTAAAAGGAAGGTTTAATCGTGAAACAACAGCAGCGATTTATATTTTCATAATCCAGGTTCTGGTGAAGTCAACTTTTTGTCAAATTGGTTGTTATCAATTGATATAAATAAGGGGTGAGCGGGTGACAAATGTATACCGTAATTAACAACATTTAAGTGTTTAACTTGACATACTCTGTAACATAAGAGCAGACAAAAATGCTGAAATCATTCAAAAATAATTCGGAAAATTTGAATTTTTCGCAGAGAGAAGAAAGTGACCAGTATTCCTGCCTGGGTGTCAAGTATTGAAGCAAAAAAAAAAAATTAATCAGGAATCGCAGTCCTCAAAGCTCACCGATATCGTATGACGCTCTTACCAGCAACGAGCTAGAACTATTTTCAGTATTAATATGGTTATGTTATTGACCGTTCTAAGATATTAGATTCTTATAACTTTTATTCACAACTAATTTTATAAATAGACGTGATAAACTTCCTTTGTCTAATGACGTTTGGCCGAACGTTCATTCACCACAGCAATGTAAAATTCATTGTTGCAACGAAGTTTCGATAACGAACACAAGTGAGAACATCACTGCGCTGTTTCGTTTCATAAAACTAGAAATACGTGAACGCAACAAACCCTCGACCCCTTCTATTATATCCCTTGACAATTCGACAAGGATCGGTAGTTTTTCAAAATTGTCTAAGAGCCTGAAGTTCATCTCTTAATTGACAAACCGTCGTTATTATAATTGGGAGAATGAATGTAATCAACAATAGTTCTTGCTTAATGCGAACTGTCGAGAAAATGAGAGGGGAAGAAGGCTGCGCCAATGGACGGTTTCGAACCCTGAATCCAGGATAAAAAAATAAAACGAGAAAGGGAAAATGTCTGAAATTACACAGCTCGGCCATTAGTTATTAAAAACTCTAATTGGAATTTTTTTATATTTAAACTTCTGGTCTTTTGGTCAGATAAATTATAGAGGTCAGTGGTATAAACCTCTAGCCATGTTTGAAGAAACAAACTAATCAAAAACACAAAAATGTTTAAATATTTGTTTTGATTTTTATCCCTCAAAAAGAAATTTTCGCTCCTTGTTTACGTATTCTGAATAGGTCTGCCTTTTTTGATTAATTTTTCTTGACATATTGAATTCGCTGAATGTTGCTGTTACACATTTTCATCCCTTATTGTTTTATTCTTTTGATGTTTTTTTGTAGCTATTGTATTTTTGAAGTAAACTTTTGATTTCTTCATTTACTTGAGCAAAACGTTTATCCATTTTGTTTTATGTCATTACTTGCTAGAAGCGTAACCAATCAAATTCCACTGTAAGTGATATATAGTGGTTGTCTCCTTGCCCACCTCGCGAAACGCGGTGCGAGCGCCGATCCGGCGAGGGTACTAATCTGGACGCGCGTGTAGAGCTCATTTTTCAGTTGTGACTAGAGAGAAAAAATTTCGAAATTTGAATGTATGTGTATATTTACATATATATATATGACAATTATTCACCAAAGTGGAGGTGAATAGTCGTTGATATTCACGGAGCCCCGAAACGACGAGATAAATGTCTACACTATTCACTGACACTGAGGTGAATAATTGTCGTAGCACATACCTCGCATAATTGTTTTCAGGTATATATTTTTTTAAAATTTTTAAAACAATTTTACGTAATGTCAGCTTGTCGGCCCAGTCATCAAATCAATCAAACAAAACATTTTGAACACATCACGAGTGCATTTATTGCTAAAACGTAAAAGAAATACATATCCTTAAATAATTTGTTGCCAAGTTGCGTTGCTTTTTTGGAATAGTTTTGCGCGGAGGCTTCGTTTATCAAAGTTCTTCTTCCATAACAGAAACAAAACGGGACACCATCTTGCTTTGCTTGGAGGTGAATAATGCAGGGCATTCCGAGATAGAGGAGCCAAACAAATTGCGCAAAGAACACTATCCACCTACGCGATATACGCTAATTTACAATTATTTGCCTTAGGCAAAGTGAATATTGTCGAATAAGAATATTAACTGAGCCTGAGGCGAATAACTGTCTTAGTATAATTATACAGGTGATTATTTGGAAGAAAGTAGTAAACTATCATTTTTAAAATCTTCTTAGTAACATTTGGCACTCCCCAAGTTATCTAGTATTCGTATCATTATAAATGTTCGAAAAAAATTCTGCTATTGAAGCGGCAACCAGCATATGGTTAGGGCGAATATTTTTTGATAATTCGGTCTGTACATGAAATTGTTTACTTTCGGATTTTTCGCCTTCTGTTTCCTTCTTTCGGTATCTACTTTTAGAAATATTATACAAACTTTTTACTTCATTGAAACCCAATTATGATAAAAATAAAAGTAGATTTGACTGTCTAATTACATAAATTCATCCATGTTTCCAGAAAAAAATCTACACTCCGCCTTCCGAACTTATTTCCGCCGCGAAAATTTTTGCTGTGATGTTAACACAAACTTACTGTGATGTTTCAAACTGTTGCTGTGATACTTTCAGATACTTTATTTTAGTGATATTAAACTTTGAGGTCTGACAAATCAAAGATTTGTTGATGTCCGCGTGTCCGTCTGTCCGTATCCGCATTTTCTTGACTCCCCAAATGGTTTAAGTTTTTGAGCCCATTTTTAATTAGTAACTTGACCATTCATGACTTGGATATTAAAAGAGCAGCCTTCAAACTTACCTCCATGGAATATGCCCTACATATCACTTTTTGCAGGCGCGCTTTGACTTGGTTCTTTCTGATGAATATCTAGAATAGACGTAAAGGAACTCAAGCTTGTGCTTGTCGTCTGGACATTTGTGAAGCCAGTCAATGTAAACAACGTTCTTCGTTGATGTTGAATGGGAAGAGATTTGTATGAATCGAGACTTTTCACGTTCTAGTGATCACTTAGGTGAGCCTCGTAATTGTCATGTTCGACTGAATCGAGAAGCGTTGGAGTACAAGTTTTGCGAACGGAATGGTTGGCTAATCTTTCCTGCAGACCATTGTTTTGAGCAGCTTTCGAATCTAGCATTTCCACTTCATTCTTACCTAAGAGAGACTACATGAACCAAATATTATCGTCTTTTCCATATTCGATCAGCAATTGCTTTCTTCTAGATTTTAAAACTTCTGAAGAAAGTTTAAGTTCGTCTTCTTTCAGCAAATTTGCCGCTGAACTCTTTGCATTGAGTAGCCGGTGAATGCTTCGGTGAAAAGCCGGTAGTGTTGTGGGTTTGATAGTTTGTTCGCTTTGGCGTTTTTCTTTTTAATGCCTTCAAAAATGAAGAAAGTAGGAGGTTTAACTACAGAAAACGTACGTCTTCTACTTCACTCAACTCGTTTTTCTGGCCCCAAAACTTGAATCAGGTTTGATTGTCGTATTCTGTTTTCTGTTTCGTATTTTTGTGGTTTTTGGTCAGCAATAAGATTGCAGAACTCGTTCATGCTTACTGTGTTTATTTCGTCGGTCTCGTAATTCGTTGTATCTGCACAAAATCTTGGACCTGTTGTTGAATATTTAGTATAAATCTTCAACATAGCACCCCTTATACATTTGCCACTAATTTTCAGATAATTTAGATGTTATTTTTCATTTTTACTATAAAAATATATAAAAAGAGATCTTTTCTTAAGCAGTCGGTAGACGGTATTGCGTGCTGCTTTACGACCGGTGACCTGTGAGAATGTTTCATTTTTTAGGGCAATTGACAACCTGGCCATCAAAAATGTTACTTGAAGGCTAAGTGAGAAGTATAAGAAAATAATCAAACGAAGTATTACACTTTTAATTGTGAGAATGAATCTGTTAGCATTTGTTAAGCCGTTAACGGCTGTTCTCACCAACTTTTTTTCTCTTTTTCTTTTTGTTTTTTATGCCAAATTCAGGATTCCAAACTGTCAAGTGACACAGGTTCCTTCTCCTCACGTTTTTTTTACAGTTTGCATTAAAAACTTTTGGTGATTGCATTTACTTTCCCAGTCATAATGACGACAATTTGTCAATAGAAAGTTGAGTTTTAGGCTTTTGGGGAATTTTGTAAAACTGTAAATCTTTGTCAAATTCTCAAGAGATATCATGGAAGGGTGTAGGAGGTTTGTTGCGCCATCTTACATGAATTTCTGAAAGAAGTAACTTAAAGGAACTAGAACTATGAACACTCATGATATCATTTCTGAAAAACCTCATTGATAACATATTTATTATGAAAAGTTTATTACATTTTAGATGCACTAAATTATCAAGCAATGATGAGTATGAATTCATTGGGAATTTGAAGAAAAGCATCTTATCTGAAGACTCTGACGCTTTGACAGTTTTCCGTTTCAATATTGAAAGGTAAAGGCCGTTGCGATATACAGTTTACATTGTTGTATTTATTACAATATTCTTCAGTGGATTTAATACATGACAGGAAGTACAAAAGGTCAATAAAACCAATATATTTGAATGTTTGTTCCAGCTGTTAGAAAAGAGACGTTAGCTCTCCGAAAACTTGTCTTGTTATTGATATTCTAAAGGTGCAAAGGGATTTGGGACTACATTATGGATGACAAAAGACCCCCGAAGAAGCCTGAGTTGGTTAAAGATATTTTAAAAGCGTCTGCCACTCTGTCCCGAAAGTTATCAAAGGGAAGGGGGAAATCCTCTTCCTGTCGAAAATTTTTGGAGAATCTCTCATCGTCATCCTTTTTTGTTAATTCCTTACGTGCTTTCATCAAGGATTCCATACAAGACCCATACAGGTTTGTGTTACCCGGACTAAGAATTAACCAAATGTCGCTATTTGCTGCGTTATGGAAAGAGAAAACTGACTTTTTTCTCAATGTTCTTTCGCAATGATTAAGACGTAAAACTTAAATGTTCACTTGGTCGTGATGTTTTATTGCATATCGCCACAAATTCTAACTTGTTAACGTGCATGCATATAACGCTATTTAAACCATAAAGGGACGGAAAGTGTTTTTGCTAAACGTGACATTGAATATCTCCTCAAACTGTTTTCAGTATACTTCTAAGATTCTAAAATTTAATCGCAAATTTTATAGGCTTAATCGATGCAAAAAACGTATGAAAATATTGATTAGGAAACAGTAACCGGAAATTGCGTCACACGTAAAGTTGCCTCAATTGACAGTGAAATTTTGACACGAGGCTGCACTACGAGAAAACTAAATCTAAACAAAGAAAAAATCCGTAAATTTACCTTTCGAAGATGGCCAATAGATATAATATTTTTAATCTTACGATATTAAAGAGAGATGGAGTCATTGAGGTGTAAGTAGTATATTAATATATTCCTTATCTTTAGCTCTTATTGTCTTATTGACTGGTTAAGACCTATCCTCATGATACGCTTGTCGTATACAATTCTTTACTTTGGCATATGCAATTATGTCGTAAAAACACAATTCCAGCTTGCTACTACTGACCCCTATAATATACTTGGATGTGGGTCCTCCCAAGAAATCAACTACAGCGAGTGTCCGAAAAACCATGGCATCATTAGAGGTTCTTTGATTTACTCATGGTGGATACCACTGACCTCCGGGAAAGAGAGTTGTTATTGTATGATACCTGGACAGAAGGCTCATTTGTGAAAGTTTGTTTACCCTTGGCCACTTTTCGTATCGATGATTTTCCCTCATTTTAAGTTTCTGGTTGTGGTTTGTTTTTTGTTTTTTTTTTACTACCCACAAAAGAACTTGTTTGGAAGCCACTTTGTAAGGTGTTTTTTTTTTAAAATAAAATTCAAGAACCAATTTTGCTACTTCGTTTTATTTTCGTTATTAACTTTCAGTCTATAGATGTTGACTTTTCCCGTTTCTGGTGAAACGAGTCAAAATTCCCCCTCATAAAGAGGTTAGGAAAACAATGTATTTGTGGACAAGAACACTTCGAGCTATTCACTTGACGAAGTAAACAGCGGATTAAAAAGTGTCCATATCGAGATTTGAGAGAAGGCTTAGTAAAAAAGTTCAGAAAATGAACTTCAAGTTTGCTGTTTCTGCTTAATAAAACTTACCAAATAGTTTTAAGTGATTCGTGGGTGAGTAGTTCGATGATAGACCCTCAATCTGGACTTTAAAATGAGAAAAGGGGAGCGTTTTGCAAAGCAGAAAATCTGCCGCAAAAACGTAGCGCAAACAATTCTTTCCCTTCGTTCCAGTAATTCAGTAGAAAATCCTATGTCAGCGGTTGTCATCAAGAGCAAAAGGACCTCTAATGACGTCATCATTTTTCGGACACTTATTAAGGAGGATACGCAGTCCAGGTATGTTATAGAGGTCAGTGCTTTGCTACTCGCTTGCGAATAATGCAATTGGTCCTGAAGACTATCGAATGCATCGGATAAACAATCGTTTACGACAATCGTATCTTGTAAACGGGCCCTTGGGAATATTATGAAACTTAAAGCAAACCTTCATCAGTTGTTTACAGTAAACCAGGGACGTAGGCAGCTATATTTCGGTCGGTTTCGGATGGAACCACCCTGACAAGTGGCGGCCCCTCCACAATTACACTTTTTGTATTACATGTAGATCGATGTGAAGGACAAAGTGTAAAAAATGGTTATTTTTCATCATAAGTCAGCATGCTGCAGTAACATTTGCCCCCATCCATATTTAAACGAAACAAGTATTGTCAAATCCTGGCTACATCCCCGGTAAACCACACCTGTTCAAAGGATCTCTGTGTCCTTTTTGATATTGCGGCATATTCATGTTAATATTAAATATAAACTACTTATCAAACAAATGCGTGCGTGGTGATGATATAGGCTTGCGCCAACAGACGAATATTATTGTGATTGTAGTGACGAAGCCCACAATATTGAAACTTTGCTGAAACTAATAGTGGAATTGTCTCCTTCATCAGCTAAGAAAGCATTTAAAATTGCACTTTGCCTCGCAAATTCACTAATAAACAGTGCAACAGATTTAAACGGGACAAAGAACCAAGGCTGCTGGGGAACACAGCTCCTGGCAAATCTGGGAGAGACATTAACAAAATCTATCCCAGGTGCTCAAGAAGTAGACACGACGCATTGTCGTTGGGACGAATTGCCAACCATTATCACGCAAAAGGAGCTATTTTCTGGTAAGACATCACATTATATTCTAATTTAATGTCTTTATTAGCTGCGATTGGCTCTTTTTCCCTTGGAAGTTTGTCAGCTATAAAATTATTCTTAATCTGCTAAGCACATCGGCTTTTAATTTGCCTGACAGGAAACATCATCTTAGGATAATATGAACGCCCAGCATTGATAATGTTCCTTTACTGGAAATCGTTTCGTTGAGCTTTGCTTAATCCTTTATTTTCTTGTACACAAAGTCATCTGCTAGAACTGCTGAAGATTCCAAAGGTATTCCTTTGCAACTATTGAGGCATATGGTGTAACTTGTCATTTTCTTATAGCTGTCCAATTTTGTCAGCATGCACAGACCACACAGACAGTCAGTACTGAAGCCATTGGCTTAAGCACAAAATTGATTTGCTGATTCTGTTGAAATATAGAGCACGATATCAAAGGTCTTCATGCAATAAAACGTCATGGAAGTTACGAATCCATTGGTGAATATTTGGAAACGAATTACAGATTACTCCGGGAGGAATGTTTCAGGAATTTGTATACAGGTATTCAAATATTTTGTGAAAGCCGAGAGAAACATGATCCAAGGAGAATGAACATTTACAAGTAAGTGTATTTTTTTTTCTTTCATTTCTTTTTGTTCGGGTTTTTCATTTATGTTATTCCTTCATGTTTGAGTGCATGGACAATAGCATCTCCCGATTGGCTGGACATTGGCATTTCCCGATTGAACAACAACATCCCCTGAATCATGTTTATTTAACTCATGTTTGACTGGCCAATAACTTTTCCAGATCGGCTCACGTGCTTATATGCTCACTGATGATGCTTGCAATGAAGTTGTATGCCAGGACTTTGGTTTAATAAGTCGCGATCAATACGACTCAACGGCGTATGAATGATTTTGGGTGGTGCCAGAGATGGGACAGAGGGAGCTACAACCCCCACATTATGGAATCTTAGTCGCCCTTTGTTTGGGAATTGTTGCTGATGATAACACATATTTTATACGAATTATGAGAACTTGTTAGTAAATTAGCCAAGAAAGATAATAGATTCTTTTCTACGTGTCATAAACCTAAAAGTAAATGTCGTTTCTAGTCGGTTGTTTTAATTATTTCTTGCTAAAAACAACATGACATTGTCTCCTTAGAATCAGGAAATTTTCAAAGTGGTGTAGTTCCAACTCCCCATACTTAACCCGTTGTCGGGGACTTTATCCTCTGAGTCGGGAAATTTTTGGCGCGAGACAAGTTATACTATTTATATAGAGCCGCCCATTCAGTCTTCCTTAGGTCAAGAAAAGGATGAACGGTTAATATTCTTTTTGGACCTAATCGTCATCAGGACAGAGAAAAATGTACGAAGAATAGAGATATACCGATAACGAACACAATCCTTTTGACCGACACTATCCAATTCACCATAAAACCTCTGTTCAAGAATATTTTTAACAAGATTTTAAAACGCTCCATCTATTATTGAAAAAAATGGGGGGAAAATCCAGATATGTTCTGGACGTCCTAGAGGTGAACAAGAGAGGAATTTTCCTCGTAACAGGTACAAGACTGACTGCTATACAGATCGCTTTAACTTTGAAAGCCCCGTGATGTGTTTTGCCATAATTGCTCCATACATTCAAGAAGCAACTTAACCAATTAAAATAATCCTAGGTTGTTAAGTCGCAGGAGCGGATCCGCCCAAA
The DNA here is from genome assembly GCA_030142905.1 of Heliopora coerulea. Lineage (NCBI taxonomy): Eukaryota > Metazoa > Cnidaria > Anthozoa > Scleralcyonacea > Helioporidae > Heliopora > Heliopora coerulea. The sequence continues at coordinate 3,484,504 of JASJOG010000010.1, read as the reverse complement.
ATTTGACTGTTGCAAATTTGTGATGCGAGTGCGCTGAACGCGAATACTTTCTAGGGGGTCCGGGACATGCTCCTCCGGAGAATTTTGAGATCTAAGATCCCCCAAAACGCCATTTCCTGCATTTTCTGGATATATTTTGGGACATTACACAGCATCAATGATCAAAATTCAAGGAAAAAAAAAATTAAGAACCACAACAATTAGCCACCATATTTTCAGCAACAAAAAGCTCTTGTCATTGTGGAATGCCTTATAATTGCTCTCTAATAACCAATTCAACTATCTTGCAAATCCTTACCTATATCTGCTATAAACTAACTCCACTTTGGACGAAATGTTTTATGAATGGTTGATGTCTAACTAATGAATTTGTCATTATAACGCAAACAACTAATTTTTTAGGCACCCCTCAAACATAACAGTGCCAAAACAAGTATTACTAATTCCTATGATTATCCGTTCAGCCACCAATTTCTACCGACATCAGAGATGCAGTCAGTAACCCAGTAGAATGGTACTTGAGCAGGATAATTTTTATAGCAAGATACAGTACAGTGTAAATGCAAAATCTTTTTGGCACAGCAGCAGGATAGTTTCCGGGAAATAAAATGCATTGACATGTAAGTTGAAAATCAGCTTGCTATGCCACAAGAAATAATACAGGAAGCAAACAAAGTTAAAAATCTACTTTGCTCAGCGCTGGTCAGGATAATGCTAAGGAACAAAAATAAGTTGATGATTTCCTTGATACAGCTGCAGCATAATATTAATTGAGTAAAATAGGTTCAAAATCAGCTGACACAGCACCAGTATAGTGTTAAAGAAATAAAATAATTCCCTAATTACCTTCAGTTTAAAGTTAACTTCATACAGCAACAGTATAATGTTCATAAATTCAAATCGGTTTGATACAGCACCGATAAGGTACAGCAATTATAAAATAATTTTAAAAACACCCAGATGCAGCAGCAGAATATTGTTTAAGAGGTAAAATATGTTCATGTAAGCAGCATTATGTTCACGAAGTTAAATGAGCTCAAAATCAGCTTGGTACAGCTCCAGGTAATGTTGAGCAAGTAAATGCACTTAAGTCTACTAATTGTCTAGATACTGTAGAAGGACAATGAAACATGCAGAAGTTAAATAACTGTATGTTCAAAATTACCTCGATGCAACAGCAAGATAAAGTTCATTAAGTAACATAAGTTCAAATATGCCACGCATGATATAGTTGCTACGGCGTCAGCTTAATCCTGAGCAACTACAATAAAATAAATTCAAAATCTGCTAGGTACAGCTCTAGGATAATGTTCAATAAGTCCATAATTACCTTCATATAGCAACAGAATAATGTTCAGGAAGTTAACTACATATTAATAGGGGGCTTAAAAGAAGGGAGCAAATGACTCGTGTCTTGTCATGGATTGATATTTTGTGAAACAATTGTCTTTTTTCAAGACGTAGCCTCGTAGCACATGTAGCTCTTACAATATATGGCCAGAGAGATGGTCTGCTTGAACGAATGGTCGTTATTAATTGATAAATTCTGTTGTTCATCTAATAAGAGCGAAAGAAAACAGTAATAAGCTCAGTTTAACTATCTAAGCAACCGATGACTGTTTCGATAAAGTAACCATATAAATATTCATATAATTAATATTCATGAACTTACTTTTGAAGATGATGGTTTGAGGAGCACAATTCATCGCTACTTGGAACCTGAAACTTCGCTAACACTTCAAAACCCGCACTTAATCCGAAAACACGATATTTTTTACCTTTCGAATTTCAGATTACCAAATCCGTACACAATGGCATCTTAGGGCGATCAACTATCTTTTCCTCGGAGAATAACATCCACTCCAAAACAGTCGAAGCATAGAACGGCACACACAATATATAAGATCAATCTCAAGGTGATGACCTTTGCAACTGTGTTGCTAACTGTTGCACGACTGTTGCAAAATCCGGTGTTTTCATTGGCTTGCAACAGTCAAGATGCAAAATTTAGCATTTGCAAGGGGCTAAATATAGTACGACTGTTGCAAACGCCACAATTGCATCATGGATGCATCAGTGCAAGCTCGCCTTCTGGTCGATGTATAAGTTAAAGCTCGGGATACACGTCCGACTTTTTTCTCGCGATGGTAACCCTACGGGTCAAATCTCATTGCATTGCCTGCGCGAGAGAAGTGTCTACAGGAGCGATGATTTTGTTGCCCGTGTCACAACAATTACTTGATAGAACTGGGAACTAGTGACACTTGACAACTTGGCGTCGGAGGAACTTAGCCTTGGTCATTGAACTCTAAAAAGACTGGAACGATACCTACAAACTGTACTTTGAAGCCAATATGGAGGCCGACATGTAGGTGAATTTGCAAGTCATTCCAGTCTCCTATGCGATAAAACACGCGACCTACTGGGAAAATTTCACAATTGACCTACACTGCCGAAGTCAGCTGATAAAGTTGACTCGAGCGGGATTTGAACTCGATCGATCAAGCTAATTACTGAGCAAACATTTTTTGTTGCTAGATTCGTTGGCATCTTTTCGACGAAAACTATCCTCCCACCCACTCACAAAAAGTCTCTACCTGCTTCTTCATCTAGCTGTGTTATTTACGAATTTAAATGCGAATGTGGATCTCGCTATGTGGGTGGAACTAATCAGAGACTGGGTGATAGGATCAAACAACATGTTCCTAGCGTCATTAGAAATAAAACTCAGCCATCACGTCAACAACCAGGACGACTATGCCGTTCTGGTCAATTAATCAGTTGCGATTCAGCTATTGGCAAACATCTTTTGTCCAACAAATCTACTCAGATGATAATTTTAGAATTCTTTACAAATGCCGTTCCGCCTTTCAATTGAAGGTGATGGAAGCCATTTACATAAAACTTAATGATCCTGATCTGTGCCGGCAAAAGGAATTTGTTTTCCAACTATCGCTATTTTGACCCTCCGACATACCGTTGGGTCGATGTCATCAGTTTTCTTTAGACTATATAAGCAGGTGATATGTTTCTTTAGCTAGCAGACGTATAGCACTTGATAAGTGGCCTGCCGAAATCCATCGTGCTTTTTTCTAATTCTTTAGGCTTATTCTTTACGTAGAATTTTACCTCTTTAAGTTTCAAACAGTTCTTTTAAGAACTAAACTATCCAACAGTCTTTGGTAACTGTGTATACCTCTTTAAAGCGTATATTACTCTTCATCTTCTCCTACTCTATCTTAAATTACCATTCACCATGGTATCTACGTATTCAAAAACTGTGTTTAAATTTGTTACCACGACAAAATCGCTGTTTTATTAATTGTTTGTTTTGTTGATTGGCTAATTTTCTCCCACAAGAAAACCTTTATTGTATTCAAATCTAAATCCAACCATATCTAATCCATCAAACATCATTGGCATGCGGGGTATGTTGCACATGCAATTTCCCCTCTCGTCCAGGCAACGTAATGAAGTTTGTCCCGTAGAGTTGCCGGCGCGAGAAAAAAATCGCAGGTGTATCCCGAGCTTTAACCACAAGAATCAGGCATACAACTGACGAAAGCTGTGGATACCTTTGTGCGAGCGAATATATTAGGGCGCAACATCAACAAATCAATCGTACGCTACAAGTCGATTCGATAAAAAGAAAAGATGGATTAAACGAATCAAGAGGAATATTTGGCTATTGAAAGTTTAATTATTTCCTAGGAATTTCGACCGTTGCATTTGCAACAGTTGCAACAGTCTGGATCCGCCTCTGAGTCACCCAAAAGCCTGTTTTGAAGTTAGTTTATACCTTTGCGAAACAAAATGATCGTGTGTTGCGAAAGGATGCTCACTTCGTTCCGTGCACTTATTAATAGAAGCTTTCTGCAGTCATGGGAAATCAATTGATTAGATTCACCATTTGCTGGTGGTAATTTGATGATGACGGCTAATTACTAGGAGCACATTAGCACCCATTGGACTTATAACGTCATCAATAAACGTCATCAATAAGTAGCCTTTTGACAATCGGATCGTCCTTGATAAAAACAGAATAAAGTTAAGGCATGAACTTTAATAACCTTTATACTAACCGCCTGTATATATTCCACAAACACACAAACAAATCTAGGTGATTTTCTCATCACATTCAGATTTTCGATATCTTTAATTAGAGGAGAAAATCCAATAGGAAGTAGGCGAAAGATCTATAAATTTAAATCTGGCGGAAGTGTCCAACATATTCCACAAAGAGCATGAAACGAGTCCGGTTAGACTAAAAACATTTCAAGCCAGACTACCGTTAACCCATTCATATATTTCATCTGTTTTTACTTGCAAGTAATTACTATATGTTCTTATTGGCACCAACTTAATAACAAAATTCGGGTATCAACTTTTAATGAAGCCATGTTCCTGCAAGCTTCTACACATTTCAATGCAGAGAAAAATAAGCGCGGTACAAGTGCCCGAATTGGCGACGGCACTTATCTCAATGTGCTTGGGGTCGTTTGGACACAGATGTTGTGCGTCAGTTTCTCAGTCTCCGCGTGGTAAAGTGCCTTTATTAAAGTAAAAGTGCCTTTAGTTATACTGGATAACCCTAACGTTACTGTACCTAGAGGTACAGTAACGGTCACCCCTCATGGGCCTAGTGTTACTACAGGAGGAAACCGGAGTACCCAGAGAAAACCTGCGATGCTGGAGAACACTCTTCTCACATGTGACCAAAGAAACGTTAATCAGATGACTGCATGGAGCCGGAATCAAGCCCTGGTCACAGTCGTGAGAGATGCGTGCACTAACAATATGCCACCAGCAGCCTTCTTGGTCTACCCACTGAACCACTAAAAATTTTTACTAGCTAACCAGTAACTGTGAAACCGACCAATGAGTTTCAGCGACTAAAACTGACAGGCTACATTAAAACTGGCTACATTATTTTGTAGGTTTAGGGTTAGCGTGAAGGTTGGCGTTATGGTTAGGTGAGAGTTTCAGTAAGGATTATGTAGTGTCCCATCCTTGCCAAAAATCAAAAATTTCATTTTAAACAACTTTTGATGTTTGGTACGACTTTTCATTCGCAACACCACTTTTACACACACTAAAAATTGAACTAGCTCTCATGTCCCAAAGATACGTTTCCTCTGACGGTCCTACTCCTTCCGATCTTAAAAAATTTTACATCCTAAGAAAAATAAGAAATAACGATAACCTAGCATTAAATCAGTTAACGATCAAACTAAGTTTAAACCTTTAAGTAAGTATATTGCCCTGGGGTGGAAAAATAAACTTTTGGGCCTCCTGAGAAAACTTAAAAATCATACTATGTATCAAATTATTTATCTGAAATATTCACTCCCGTCAAGATTTTATTGTCTAAATGACATAAACCCGGTGTAGTTTTCATAAGAAAACCTGTGCGGCCCTCGTCATAAACATTTTTTATAAACCGGCTTAAGGTAGTCCTCCACACCAAATTTTCTGAAAAATTCGAAAAAAAATCATATTTTTTAAACCCACATATCTGAATTCCTTAATTCATTAGCTTTCGTTTGATGTATTGTTACCTTGATAATTTTAAGTTGAAGTGCTATTTTTTTAGTGATTTAGTGAGACAAAGTAAGATTTTTTGTCTTAGCAACGGCGTTAGCAACGCATTGTTGTCCTAAAATACCCTTCTTGGATCAAGCTAAAGAAGGAGAAGCTAAAGAAGGAGAAACATATGCATCTGGTGCATTTTAACTACTAACATTTTTCCAGGCTTGCTAAAGTTATTATACTTGTATAATTGCTGATTTGTATGTTATATAAGTTCTATGACGTCTTTAAAGTCAATTTTCTCAAAGTAGCATTTTTGGCGTTCCGGAGGTCTTATAAAAAAGATAACTCAAAAGGTATTTAATGAAATGACCTGAAATTTTGAATTTTTATAACAAGTATCTTCCCTTGTTCCTGAGCCTAAAACGTTGTCTATCCTATCAACAGGTGATGAATTAATCTAATTTGAAGCACCCCATTATGGTGATAAAGAGATGTTGTCATTTTTTTTTTTTAGTGAAAAAGACAAATTAATAAAATATTTTTATGTTCAGCATCTAGATTTCCCTTTACTGAATGCATAAAAAAGATTGACTTGATTTTCTACCCATTTTTGACAAGATATCCTTTTTAAAAAGAGACAACTTAAATTGCCATTGGGGATCTGTATCTTGGTTGCCATGGCAACACATGGCTCAATAGCTATGTTGTTGCACACACTTTATCAATGCCTCTGTGACCAAAGTATAAATAATTTGTTTCAGGCTATTCTAAACTTTTTAAAAATTCGTGTGGGGGACAACCTTAAAGTGCATATAAACTTTTTACGGTCTTCAGGTCTTCGTAAAGAGGATGATAAACTGGCTAGTAGGTCTTTCTACAGTTTTTGATTTTGTCCATTCGTTTCCGAGATATTTCTGTATAAGTATTGCTAAAAAGTCCAATTTTGAGCTCCCTGCCAAGACTTTCCGCATATTTTCTCAATGCTATAAGGGCCTGGGAACAAGGCAAATAAAAAGAACCAGAACCAGAAGATATGGTTTCATACCTGTTAGAGTCCGAGGTTGAGCGTGACATGGTGATTACTATACGAAATATAGGCATTTTGATAACTTGGTGATCAAAACGCTGTTGTTCTCTTGTGGGAAATCTATACGTACTTGAGTCCTAGACCTTGTTAATGTACTACTTTTTCATGCAAATAGGCGTATTTGAAGTGATATAGCTCCAAAACGAATAAAATAAATTAAAAATTTTAAAAGAATTTATCAGCGCTTTTTGGTTCCTCTATACAAAAAATGAAAACTTAATAGGGTTTTTAGGCACTTTAATAAGGACTCTAATTGATAATATCCGCAATATAAACAACACCGAAACTGGATTTAAAGTGGCTGAACACAGTTTCAGGTCGTAATGAGCGGTGTTTAGCAACAAAACGCAAGTAAACGTGAATCAGTGTCTCGAGATGGACGCGTGTTTGAAACGCGTAAAATATTTGGCGGCGAAATTTCTTTTTCATGTTCTTGCCGGGGTGTGAATGGAAGTTTAAATTTTTGCTTATATTTTTAATATCAACATTGTCTGGCAATGAAAAGATCTGTTTTTTTGTAAGAGAAACTGAAAGAAGAAACAAAACATTATCAGTGTTTATGATAATTTGGGCTCGAGTTGTGATGATGGCTCGATGAAGTTTCGACAAACAAATGTCGTAAACTTTTCTTTTGTTTACCTTTCAGCGGTTTTGCCACTGTTCTGTTTTTCTTGCCGGCTGCAACAAGTGCCTTGTGGGGGAAAGGTCAGTGTGTATATTCTGTTCTAACAAAATACTAACAAAGATAACCAACTAGTCATAAACGTGGGTTCCTTGCTTCGACGTAGAAAGTCTAAAGGCAGTACTCTGCCAAATAACGAGACAACAAGTTGCTGACGTGTCGAGCAACAGTCCTTTATTAGAGTCAAAGGTCAGTATCTTATTCTCCTTTTTTTGGCAGAGTACTGCCTTTAAACTTTTTCTATGTTGATTCCCTGCTTCTCTAGCTGGGCGCGGGATCAAGCCTCAACAGTGTGCCCTCCCACGCCGTTTATTGCTGAGAACGTGTAGTTTTGTACACTATGAAAAATGCGATTGATCGTATTGCTGCCAGCAGCAGAAAACATGACGATTTTTCAAAGTCTAGTCGTTAAAATTTGCTACATTTTTGTTAACCTCACAGTTCATATGGCGAAAGCTTAAACACTTGAATCAAACAGAGGAATTCCGCAGAATTTTTTCTGTTGTGGGGTGACTCGCTATTTTCTTAAAAAATTTAATTCTGTTAGAATGTCATCAGATTGGTATCACGAGGTAATATTTGTTTATTGCAAGCTGTGTACATTGTAAGAAGAAAAAATAACAGGATGTTCTGCAAACTGGAGAAAACTGAATTTTCAAGGTTGTTTTCAATTGCTCTTGTTTGCCATGGAAACATGGAAACCGTCTGACATTACCATACTAGAAATACGTGTGCGCATAAAACTTCGCCCACCCTTCCGTGATATCCCTTGAGAATTCGTGTAAGATTGATAGTTTTAAAAAATTGCTCAAAAACCTAAAATTAATTTTTCTATTGACAAATTGTTGTTGTCGTGACTGGAAAGTAAATGCAATCAACAAAAGTTTTTTGTATAATGCGAACTGTAAAAAAAAAATGTGAGGAGAACGAGCTTGTTTCACTTGAAAGTTTGGAATCCTGACTTTGGCATAAAGCAACGAAAACAAAAAGGAAAAAAAAAGTCAAATTTACACAACTTAGCCACTAATTATTTAAAACTCCAATTGGAAAATTTTTTTTAAATTTAAACTGCCGGTCATATTTACGCTCAAGGTTTTCAATTCTGTTGTAAAACGTTTGGTGAGATAAATCGTTAACGGTAACAAATACTAAGAGATCCATTCTCATAATTAAAATTGTAATATCTCGTTTGATTATTTTCTCATACATCTCACTTAGCCTTCAAGAAACATTTTTTATCCGAAGACCAGACTGTCGACTGTCAGAAAATGAAGTATTCTCACAGGTCACCGATCTGCGCAAGAATAAAATCTATTTTCATATTTTTTTTAAATAAAAATGAAAAATAATTCTACATTATCTGAAAATTAGTTACAAATGTGTAAAGGGTGCTACGATGAAAATTTATGCTAAATATTCAACAACAGGTACAAGATTTTGTGGAAGTGCAACGAATTACAAAACCGACGAAATAAACTCAGTAAGCATGAACGAGTTCTGCAATCTTATTGCTGACCAAAAAGGACAAAAATACGAAACAGAAAACAATACGACAATTAAACCTGATTCAAGTTTTGGGGTCCGAAAAACGAGTTGAGTGAAGTAGAAGACGTACGTTTTCTGCAGTTAAACCTCCTACTTTGTTGGTTTTCGAAGGCATAAGAAAGAAAAATGCCGAAATGAACAAGCTATCAAACCCACAACACTACCGGATTTTCACCGAATTAATCACCGGATACTCAATGCAAAGAGTTCAACGGCAAATTTGCTGAAAGATGTTATTTATTTTTGCAACATTTAACGTCAACTTAAAACCAACGAATTTATGTTTGCAGGCTAACTTTTCATGGAACATCGTATCAAAGGTTTCTTCACACACACATACAGAGAGAGAGAGAGAGAGAGAGAGAGAGAGAGAGAGAGAGAGAGAGAGAGAATACGCATTATGTTATATTGTGTCCTAAACTAACAATAACATGAAGTATCCCAGAAAAGAAGACGACCTTAAACTTTCTCGAGAAGTTTTAAAATCTAGAAGAAAGTAATTGCAGGTCGAATATGGAAAAGAAGATAATATATGGTATTTGCAGCCCCCCTTAGGGAAGAATGAAGCGGGAAAAGTAATTTCGAAATCTGATGAAAGCAATAGTCTTCAAGGATGATTAGCCAACCCTTCCGTCGAAAACTTGTACTTCAACGATTCTCGATTCAGACGAACATGAGAATTAGGTGACTCAGTTAAGTGATCACCAGAAGGTGAAAAGTCTCGATTCATACAAATCTCCTTCCATTCATCATCAACGAAGAATGTTGTTCACACTGAGTCGCTTCACAAATGTTCAGGCGACAAGCACAAGCTTGAGTTCCTTTACGTCTTTTGTAGATATTCATCAGAAAGAACCCAGTCAAAGCGTCGCTGCGAAAATTGATTCGTTAGGCATATTCCATGGAGCTAAGTTTGAAAGCTGCCCTTTTAATATCCAAGTCATGAATGGTCGAGTAACTAGTTAAAAATGGACTCAAACTTAAGCTATTCGCGAGCACGGAGTCTTCTTAATGAAACCATTTCGTTCGCTGGTCTTAACTCATTTACTGGCTTCAGTGTTCAAATGAAGTAAACAACTTCGCAGAAGTCCATAAAAGCGGGAAAAAAACGTAACCCATGTCCTTCAATCTGGACCTCACATTTAGACAAGAGGTTCAAAACATAGCAGTTCCCGAGTATGCACACGGCATACTTGAGTGAACTGGAATCCACGGATATGTACCTATAAATATACACAAATTCATATGCGGTGCAAAGTTTTTATCCCCTAATCACCACGGGTGTAAATGGACTCCGCGCACGTCGAGATTAGTACCCTCGCACTGCGCTTTGCGCGTTGGGCAAGGGGACCAGCATTAACACCCATTGTCGCTTTCGATCTTTGCCAGCTTTGGAGATATGGGTTACAACCATTCGGAGTTATGCCCATGTAAAACATGAAGTGCGAAAAACTAGGAAAACTGTGTTCAGCCACCTTAAGGTCTTAACCTTTCTTGTTACGTTGTACAAAGCTTGCAATAAACAAATCCTATCTTGTAATACTTATTTAATAACATTCTAATAAAGAATTTTTAAATTTTTTGATAAAATAAGTGTGTCACCCTGCAACAGAAAATTCTGCGGAATTCCTGTTTGATTCAAGTTTTTTATCTTTTGCTGTGTGAATTCCGATGTTAGGAAAATTCTGCAGATTTCTGCCAAATTTCAGGAAATTTTAATCATTAGATTTTGAAAAATCGTAATTTTTTTCTACTGTAGGCAACATTACGATTAATCGCAGTTTTTTACCCTACTACGCATGCCCGGCAATGCACCTGCGTGGGAGGGTGCACTGTTGAGGTTTGATCCCTCGCGGAGCTAGCAAAGCAGGTAATCAACGTAGAAAATGTTTAAAGGTAATACTCTGCCAAATAAGGAAAATAAGGTGTTAACATTTGACTCTAATGAAGGACTTCTACTTAAAAGGTCAGTACCTTGATTTCTCGTTTTTTTGGCTGATTACTATGGCGTCAAACGTTTCCTAATGTTCAAATTCTTTCTATTCGTCAGTTTAGTGATACGGAACATGCAACTGTTCTGTTTTCAGCATCCAAGCTGGCGACATTGAACATATTGTGCACGTCTAAGTTCGAATCTTGACATTTTGGACATTAAAGTTTGCATTTTTTTAGTCCATAAGTTCACATTTTCAACATCCATGTTTGCATTTTCAACATTCATATTCGCATTTTCAAGATTGAAGTTTGAGCTCCAACCAGGACTTGAATGAGACCATTCTTGCCGAGCTGTATACAGCTAAAAGGTTGACATTTGACCTGAACTGGGTTCCTGCATTTATAACTACAGTTTTAGAAACCTAAATACATCGCATGCAACGTTACCATTCGTTAGTACAAATGTTGTTCACTTTTCCTTTCATTATCATTAAAGTTTGTTATTGATATGTTTGTTATTAGCTCAGCCTTTCTTCTACTTAAAGAAGAGCTGTTCTTGCTGTATCTATTTCCTTTGAGTTGATTTTAAGTAAGTAATACTTCGTGGTGCGGCCGCCTTGAAAAGCTCATCACGGGGCCGTGGAAGCTGTGGAACCAGGAGGTCCAGGAACGATACGATGACGCCACGGAGTTCTAACGTTAATTGATGTTGGAGAATATTTAACACGGGTAAAGTGCTGAATATCTGCCAATAATATAGTTGGTGTTTTCAACATGGAATATCAGAACCACAAAGCTGAATGTTGAAGATTGTGATCACGGATGTGAAAAATGCAAAGTTTTTTTAAAGCTGGATTTTTATATTGAGAAGTGACATGTTGAAAGAACTTCACTGTTGAAATGCGAACTTCAATGTTGAAAATGAGAACTTCATTGTTGAAAATGCAAACTTGAAAGTCGAAATTATGGAGATGGATGTTGAAAATGCGAACTTGAGTCAAAGTTGAGAGTGTGAACTTGAAAGTTGAAAATGCGAACCATGATTTTGTAAATGGAATATTCATGACGGAACAATTGCATGTTCATCTACACTAAACTGTTGAATAGAATAAATATGAATATTGGTGGACATTTGACGCCATAGAGTACTGCCTTTAGTTTAAACTTTCTACATCGAAGCAAGGAACCCACGTCTGTGGCTAGTAAGTTTTGTCTGTTAGTGTTCCGTTAGAACAGAACATACAAACTGGTCTTCTCCCTATGAGACACTTGTTGCAGCCAGCAAGGAAAACAGAACAGTAGCAAAAGGTAGGCGAAAGAGAAACTCACGACCTTTGTTTGTTGAAGCTTCATCAAGCCATCATCAGCCCTCGAGCCCAAATTTTCATAAACACTAATTAAACTTTTTTTCTTCTTTCAGTTTCTCTTACAGCAAACCAGATCTTTCTATCAACAAATAATGTTGTAATATTAAAATAAGCAGAGATTTAGACCGCCTTTCACACCCCGGCCAGGACAAGAAAAAGAAATTTCGCCGCCACGTCGCGTTTTGTTGCTAAATACCCCTGATCACGACCTGAAACATTGTTCAACTACCTTAAGTCACAATCCGTTATAGTAGGAATAATCATACTTTTAATATATATTTCTTGCGGCCCAAACTGTTATTGATGAGCTTATAAGCGATAGCAGTCATATTCGACCAGAAGCTTCACGATTGGTGCCTTCCAGACGATACTTTAGCGTCAGAGTTGAATCCAGTATAACTCCAAGATACTTATATTTAGTTTCAAAATCTATAGTAGTATTTTGTAGCTTAATTGTAAACAAATGTTGGCTGTGCATGTTTTGATAAGCGTTTTCCCGTTCCAAATGAGATTGATTCAGTTTTTCCATTTTTAAGATTTATCACAAGATGATTACTAGCAACCCAATCTGCTGTTCTGTCTATATCTTCTGATACAGCAGCTTCCACTTTTTGAACATCTTCGTGAGAGAAATGAAGAGGTTCTGAAATCGTCAGCATACATAACTTTGAGTTCTTAATACAATCCTGTAAATCATTTACATAAACCAAAAATAGCAGTGACCCAAGAATGGAGACCCCATTGGTACTCCGCAAAGCACAGGATCAGGGACAGACTTAACGTGACAGTTTGCTGTCGATTACACAAATAGTTTGTAAACCACTGACATTAATCATTTCGAACAACAGGACGTTGCAACTTTTCAAGTTAACAAGTATGACCTCAAGTAAAAACGACTTTTCGTAAACAAAAAAGACTGCTCCAGTGAGCATATCCTTGTCTGTGGCTTTTCTTATGTTGTCAGTAAAAAATGCAACTGCAAGGCTTCTTGAATAGTTATTTCTAAAACCAAACTGACCAGAAGACAATAGCTTAATTTTGTCGAGTTAATCTTACTACAAGTAAATTACAAACAAACCTTTCCACAATTTTAGAAATAGAAGGCAAGATAGATAATTATCGTAGCGATGACAACGATCGTAGCGATCACGATCGCTGAGATAGAACATAATAATTTTGTCTAGGCGATCACGATCATTGCGACCGCTAAGATCGTTAAGATCGCTGAATGCACTATTTCCACATGATCGCGTAATCGCGGAGTTAATTTTTTGAGTGATCGGCAGCAATTGTAGGGATTGTATGGAAACCAGACTTGAAGGAACAAGTTTCAACCGTCAAACATTCACGCATCTTTTGGCACCTCAAGAAAACGACAAGCTGTAAAAATCAATACTCTACAGATTTTAGACACCGATAACCTGCCGTGCGTTTTCACTCAAAATTAATGTAGTGCTGCACATTATAAAATCTAATCCGCAAACTTAACTTCCCAGTCCATCATTTAGACACTAAGTTTAGCTGAATGTCCTTCTCACAGTTTTGCCTCATTTCTTTGTCTGACCAACAATCACTCATTAGATATACAGTCTGTCGCATACTTAATTTTGATACATCAAAATCTTGGAACTCTTATACCATGCTGATACACCTCAATCCAGTTAACTTTTTTTCCAGTACAAATCTAACTTTTATGATTTTACTCTGACTAATCCTAAACAATTTTACTCGTCAAAGGGAGAAGCGTCGGACCGGAAAGGCTCAGGATGGTATGAATAAACTCTATTTAGTCCAAATCAGACTTCTATGGTTTTACTATGGCCAATGCCAAACGATCTTACTCGTCCATGGGACGATTCTCAGACGGATGTAAAGGTTAATTGTTTAGAGACGAGTTCAACTTAAACTATAATTATTTTTTTGTCAAATGCCATCAATTGACGTAATGGTTGAAGTCTATATGTTTTGTTTATGGAGTGGTAGTTGCAGAAATTTAACGTCATTAATTCCTCCTTATATTTGGAACGCCGAAAATCAAATCTTTTCATCTTTGTATGACCTTTTTAATTCTGCCTCCAACCTTTTTCCTCATTCATTTCTCTGACTTCTTAGGATTAAGAGTAGGTTTAGCGTAAGGAATAGAGTGAAGGTCTGTGTCATTGAGGTTAAGAGTGCCATCATCGATGAGACTGTCAAGGTTTCCACATAGGCTGCGGCGCAAACTGTTTAAACTTTGGTCAGTGGTGCAAGCTATTTTCCAACAGAGGCCAGGATTTACACTGATTGTGCACTCGCAAATTTAGAGTGACGAAGCTTAAAGTCAGAAACAGGCATTAACGATGACAAAACCTACTTAAAACAATAAAATATTGTTAGGCTAAGCCGTAAACATGTATATTTACAGCACTGCGGTATTTTAATTTCTGTTTGCCGATTCAGTATAATATTAATAGACATTTTCGAAAGAGCATTTGATTGCAAAAGTATTGACGAGTGTGAGTAGGGAACTTCATGGGCATCCATGGAGCACACCAAATCATGAACCACTTCTCTTTTACGACGTGGAACCAGACACAAAATAACGAAAAATTTAACAGGATTAAAACTTACTTCATCCCTGAAATAATAAGCCAAAAATTCCGAACATTTTTGATTAGCCACTTCAAGATTGGGTGATCTTCAAGAATCTTTTTTTTCCCTTTTTTTTCAGAATACTTTCCCGCGCTTTTCCCTCGTGATTCATCGAGAAATGTAGCACGCACGGCAGTCTATCAGAAACGGGATTATATCCCATCTAAGTTATAAAAGTTGATTTTATATTCTCAGTCCTTATTCTGAAATTTGGATTTTGCCACATTCAAAAGATATGGTCGTTCCAGATAACTTCTCACTGCATTATCGGTCGCATTATAAGAAGCTTCCTTCGGCTACCGTAAAGAGCTGCACTGTGAATAGCTCTCCTGGATAGCCGTGGTGAGCTACACTGAACATCCGAACTACATTTCTGTCCAAGATGCTGCGCCGCCTCTAATTTTTTTAGCGTTAAGTATTTCGTAGATTTGAAACATAAAAGAGGGTTGGTTATGACTAAAACAATTAATACTTGTATGCGAATTTTCATGCGAATATTGCATGCGAAAAATAATAACTGATTACTTAAAATTAAAACAATTAATAGTTGAATGCCATTTTTTGTTTTTAAACAGAATTATCCTCGATGGCATGGCTCTAAGTGGATCTGAAGTTTCTATTAAGTTGAAGTATGAGGTTTGTGGAGAACCAGAGAACGAAGACAAGTACGTAGCTGAGAAATGATAACGTTATTAACAGGTTAAGCTACATGTTTGCACAGTGCGGTGCAAACACATATGCTGACACATTCATAACTACATTGATATGATGTGTATGTAGTTATGAATATGTCTGTGGATGGATAGTCGGAATTGTTGCCTTTTTCTTTGTCATGACGAAAAAATTAACAATTCTTTTTTTGTTTCACTTTACAGCAACCAAGAAAGCAAGGGTTTGCTCTACGGTAGTTTGATGTGTATTTCTCTCGATAAAACGTTCAATATTCCAATTTGGGCAACAGTGGGAAACTTTCGAAAGGAACGGCTGAAGGATTCTAACACAAGGTCAGTTGAAGAGAGAAAGATTTTTTCTGATGACAAATTTCCCGATAAATTAATGTAACATGATCATTTGAAAACCGAAAGGAAATATTTGAAAAGAAAAAACATTAAAAACATCCTCGTTGATGTCTCTAGCAGAACAATGGAAGGGTTTCTAGGAAAATGTTTTCATATAACTTTATATTAAAGCAGCTAATACTCTTACAAGAGATGTCATACAAAATATGTCGCATGTGTTACTATTGTAACGCAGTGTAAGTCTTACTGCATGAAGGAATAATGTTTAAAAAAGGAATTTTATGAAAACATGTAATATTATACATAAACTTTGAATATACCTGATTTCATCGTCCATCATGTTACATTCTTTATTTCTCATGTACTGAATACAGGATTGTCTATGTTAACCTGTGCTCAGAGCGCAACAACTTGATGGATTCGGAGGTTCTTCTCGAATTACAAGTTCTTACTCAAAAAGGTATATGAAGTTAATATCAGTTTATGTCGATCATCTTATTATTTTAGGGGTTAACAATAAAAAAAACAAAAAAATGAAAACTTCATAAATCCGGAGGTAGAATTTTAAAATTGTTTTTTGAATGTCTGTTTGCGCAAAATTAAAATAGCAATTCTTAAAACAAAAGTGTAGTGACAGAATTTCTTTCTTTACTAGTGTTCAGACAATCAATAGACGTTTGTGAGGTTGAAATCATCAACGACGAATTAACTGTATTTTCATCCATCAATCATACCATCAAGCCATCCATCCATTTATCTATCAGCTCGGAGGGGGAGTTAGTGGGACAGTGGTAAAGGGTAGTACGCGTCTTTCACGTCTGTGACTAGGGTTCGATTACAGCACCGTGCAGTTGCTTTGTCTACAACTTGGGAGAAGAAAATGGTCCAGTTTGACTCTACCAAGCGCTGGATTGGAGCGACAACATGTATGATCATTCACATAATTGTTAAGATAAAAGTCAAGTTTTATTCTAATCAAGGGCTTACGCTTGAAGCGTCAGTACCTCATTTTCTTATTTTTTGGCAAAGGACTAAACCGTTTGTTTGAACACTTTATTTTAAGATTGTCTACGATGTTTCGCAAAGATTGAAAGTGCCCAACTTTCTTCTGAGATGTGATCAAAAGTATATTTAACTTTAATCAGACTGCAGTACGGTGCCAAAACTGAACTCCAGTCTACAAGAGTGAAAGACACATGTGTTACCATTGCGCTGCAAATATAATGGTTTAAAATAAAGATAATCCTCTTATAGATAACAAGTCGAGAAATCCTTCACAAACGAGTGTACTGTTCAGTTATGCACAAGTATAGAATATTACCATGAAACTAGGACTCACAAAGGAACTCATCCGTTTAAGAATAAGTTTTGTAGCACATCTGAGGAGTGACCTGCTGCTCAGTCATTATCCTGTGCAGGTCGGGTATAAATACATACAAATATATAAACATATACATTAGGAAAAATCGTGGCTGTAAATATGAGAACGGATACTTTCCTTAACTGAAGCACTTCCCATCTCCATCAGAATTAGTTATCTCTGGTGATGCGAACGCGAGGTAACAATGCCTGGTATTATTTATATTTACATTAACAGATAACCCACGACTTTTAGATAAGGATAATTTAATCCAATTAGAATTGTCCAATCTACTTGTCGCAAATACTGAATTCAACCGAGGCTATAAGCTCCTAAACAGTTCTTGATATTATATGAAGTGGAAGAAAAGCTCCGTCGAAGGGTGTTCTCGTGTCTCCAATTTAGCCAATTACTACAAGGAAGTTTGTATTTTCAACAACTTTGAACAATTTTGAGACAGGGTTTTAACGGAGTGACTTCAAAGTTCCTAGAAATGAAAGTGAATTATTTTCATACATCAGCAATTTTGCTGCAGTATACAATTGTTTGTAACACATCGTGCTTAAGTAAATGTTTTCAATTGATTAATTTCTTTATGGCGATTATTTATAGAGATACATGTATGTTAGATATGCAGGAGCTTCGAGAGGTAACGGATTATAGACGAACGTTCGTCAAGCTCATTTCTATAGGGAGGACGATTCTTTAGCCCCAGGCCTGCCACCTCCCGATAGTAGGTACGACACTCTAACCATTGAACTATTAAGGCCCGGATGGCGAGCTTAGATGGCAGCTCGACATGTTTGCTGAGACAGGCCTATGGGTCAGCCACGATATGTTAGTAATGATAAATACTTAGATGTAAGTTACACATGTAGGAACTTTGAATTGTGACGGATCATATGGACGAACGTTTGTCCAACTCATTCCTTGTGAATTTACTATGGTGGTCACCATATTTTCGTTCAAACTTAGCCTTTCCCAATATATCTATGCTTCACAAAATTTTTTTTGGCAGCTCCTCTCTAAGACTTCAGTAATACAAACAATCTATCCTCATAATTAAAATAATGGATGCTGTGATCAAGCCTTATTAGATGTGCAGTTTTGTATGCGATATGGTTTCACATTAACAGTAGTTGCACTTTGGTTTTTGCCCGAGTTTGTTAAACAGAGCACACGATGCTTATGCAAAAAGGAATTTTTCCTGGAGTTTTTACCAACCTTGTCTGTGTATTTTGGGATTTTGTCAACAAACATTACTTTATTCCATTGTCGGGACAGGTTGGACGCTGTGAAATATTTCGAAACGTTGAATTTTAAAATCTTAGGAGAGACAAAAATTGACAAGGTTCTCAAGAAAGACGTGTACAGTTCGATCTGTTTTTCCTCCAAAAACCAAAAAGTTTAATAATAATACAACAAACATTAGTCTGTGGTGGCGTTAATTTAATTCATAACAGTTTTTTGTCACCGTTCACCATTTGCTTGTGAGCTCTTTTTCGTATTTTGTCAGATTCTGTTTTACTTTTTGCACTGCGTCTCATATCTGGCAGTCTCAACTCCCGCTTTTCTTTGCTCTCTTGTAACATTCTCGCTCTGTTAAGTTCTTTTCCTTATCTTTCCTCTCTTCTGAAATTTTCTCGTAAGGTTCTCTTCTCTGCCAATCTAATTTCTCGGTCTACTTCATCCTCGTTTACTGACTTTTTTCGACATCCTTCTTTCCCTCTCCGTTTGTATGATAGTGTTACTAGAAGATTTTAAGTTTTAAGATCCAAAGAGAGAGAGAATTTGCAAGCAAGTCGCTCGAAGTTCAAGATGATGTATTTTCATCCTAACTATATGTAGAATTCGGAAGCAGAATGCCTTAGGCTTTGTAAGATAACAAACAGTCGGCTTTCCTTCGTGACTTAAGGCATATTGCTGTTTAAAATGTCACGCTTTTATCCCTAGCATGTAGTTGACATAATCACAGGCATTGAATAACAAATGGAATTGTCTAAATATACAGTTTTTAATCAAAATGGAAAAAAGTTTTTCTTAAAAGGAATTAACCTCCTGCCACTAAAATGGTTAAAAAAAGCAGTATCCAAAATTATATTACGTTTAATCATATTTTCAATAGGTTATTGTAAGGGTATATCTTAATGCTTAACACTATTTAAGAAATTAGCAAATAGTTTCTAGTGTAAATAACTATTTACTTCACCCTGCATTAAAATGCTTACTCTTTTCAAGGAGATCACGCCTTAATGGCAGAAAGTCCAGCTTTTTTCCAAGCTTTTGGTCCAAGCATGGAACGTCTTACGGAAGCACTTATATCCAGTAAGGTCACGCTTTCAAAATATTTTTGGTGGGAAAGACAGGATATTGTTTTAACTACCAGCAAAGGCAACACCCGGTAGAAAATGTAGCCTGGTGATAAAAATGAATTGCTAGCACAAAACTCGAAGAATTGCAATGCTCGATTTGCTGCAAATAAGCACAATCTTTAATTAACAAGCTTTAATTTTAGATAAAAATATTTACAATTCAAGTATGGCAATTTTTCGCATTTTGTGCTGGTCACTGATTCTTATAAGCATATATTAAACGTGTTTAATTTTCCCCATCTAGTCTCTTAGGGTAAACAGGAGAAGAATAATAGTTCAGTTGAAAAAATCTTGACTAACACTAGATTTGATTAATTAATTGACTAAAATTCTGTGGTTCGAGTCATATATCGGTGGCTCGAGTGGTTCGAGTCATATATCCGAGATCGCTTTCAGAAGGTAGCCATTGGATGCACGGAGTCGCGGCCCCAACCACTTGTTTCCTATGTCTCCCAGGGCTCAGTGTTAGGCCCCCTACTGTTTATCTTATACTTTTCACCTCTGGATAAAGTAATCAAATCCCATGCACTTGATTGCATGATGTATGCTGACGACTCACAACTCTATATCATCGTGAATCCAGAGAGCAGACACAAGGCCTTGGCTAAACTAGAACATTATATTTCTGATATTCAGACATTTTTCGTAGGAAACAAACTTCGCTGTAATCCATCCAAAACTCTCTATTGTCTGGTCTATTTTCATTCTAGGTTTATAAGTCTGCCTCGATTAGCTGGTATTCACATAAGTCATCATGTAGTATCTTTTAGCAAGGAAGCGCGAAATCTTGGAGTAGTTTTTGACGATCATCTGACTATGTCTAGCCATATTAATAGTATATGTCGCTCCGCTTCTCTTGCACCAAGAAACATCGGAAGAGTTAGGAAATACCTTGATCAGGCTAATTCTGCGCGATTAGTCCATGCCTTTATTACATCAAGGCTGGACTATTGCAGTAGCCTATTGTATGGACTGCCAGTCAAGGAGATTAGCAAACTACAGCATATACAGAACTCTGCGGCAAGATTAGTTATGAAATGTAAACACCGAGACCATATTACTTCATTATTACAAAAACTGCACTGGCTCGCTGGTGAACATAGAATAATATTTAAAGTCTTATTAATGACTTTTAAAATCGTCAATGATTGCGCTCCGGAATATCTGAGTGATCTGTTAGAAACTTATGTTCCCAAGTGTTCTTTGCGTTCTGCGACACAAGGCTTCTTGGTTGTCACTAAATTCTCCACTTCCACCTATGGGGACCGAGCTTTTTTAGTTGCTCCCCCCATGCTTTGGAACAATATGCCAGTAAATATTAGGACAACTATTTCGGTAGATTCGTTTAAAAGGAAGCTCAAGACTCATCTCTTTCAAACCGCATTTTTATAGTATTTTTTGTTCTATAGTATTATTATAACATTTTTAGCATTATAGCATTTTGTATAATATATTGATTGTAATTTAATGCTATGATAGATTCTACTTTTGTTAATGCATTGAGGCAATGCATAATGCGTTCTAAAAACTGTAATTATTATTATTATTATTAAAAGTTGTAAATTAGAAGAAATTAAAGCTTATAAAACAAAGCAAAATCCGAAGAAAAGCGACAACTTGATGCCTGATGATCGCATACACACGTGAAACAACGAGTAGCAACACAACAATTTTAAGTTTATATTCTCTTTTATTCCGACTCACTCTACTTTCTACGGTACTGAGCACTCTTTTTCATATGCCAATATTTCTCGTAGAGATATTCCTTGGTATTATATATATACATACATACGTACGTACGTACATACATACATACATACATACATACATACATACATACATACATACATATATTCATACATACATACATACATACATACATACACACAAGCATGTTGATTGCTACATCTTGACAGATGATTGTCATTCCTCTACTTCTTACTGGTCTGCGTTGCGTTGTCCGTGTGCTCTGAGGTGGCTTTTCAAACCGGCGGCAGATTTACATACCAAATTGCAGATTGAGCATTCGAAAGGTGCCTTCTGATTTGTAGCGGCCGGTGTCCCTCTGTTGTGCACCAAAAGATGACACTTGAGTCCACCAGCAGACTTGCAGACCTTGGGGCATATGGTACAAACGTGCACAGAGGAATTACGTACAGGAAAGTTGCAGGCAGCTCTCTACGAGGTGCAGAACTCTGTGAATTGTGTGATTTCATATGGTTGGCATAGCCTGCTTTGGATAACAGGATGCGAGAGCATACATTGCATATCCAGACATGCCCTAAGTTACTGGGAATGTTTGAGATATCCTGCTTACGAGTCGCACGCTTGAGTTCTGCACGAGAGATTCGGCTGGTGTCATATCCCTCAAGGCTCTGGTGGATGTGAGCTCTCCATTCATTACGCTCATAAGCAAGGCTTTCCCAACTCTGCATTAATCTGCATGCATCGTAAGCTATCCTTGATGTTATCCTTAAATCTTTCCCTTGGCTTAAGCTGAGGACGCTTGCCCTCAGAAAGCTCCTCATAAAAAATACGCTTAGGAAGCATATCATCTCCCATTCTTACTAAATGACCAGTCCACCTCATCTGATTTTTCATTACACGCATGGAGATACGTGCACTCTTAGCTTTCTGCAATACCTCTGTATCTTGTGTTAAAAACTCCCATTTGATCCCCAAGAGGTGCCTAAGGCACTACTGGTGAAACCTTTTGAGAACCTTAATTTGATGTTGATACAATGTCCACGTCTCAGAGACATATAAAAGAGAGGTCAGCACACAAGTCTCATACACTGCAAGCTTGATGTTAATTGTGATGTTCCAATCTGATCAAACCCTGTCTTCTAGATTCCCAAACGCTACCGATGCCTTGCTGATTCATTCTTTGATCTCAACGTTTAAGGAGCCATCGCTAGCCAGAGTGCTACCAAGGTACACAAAACTCTTCACGACTTTCAACCTGGTTCCATAAACTTAAATGTCAGGCTCGACATATTCCTCACCAGGTACTGACGTGAACATTACCTTTGTTTTATCCAAGCTAATGGTCAATCCAAAACATTTACAGGCATTCGCAAAACGATCCACAATGTCCTGCATGTCCTCAACGGAATGTGCAACAAGGTCAGCATCATCAGCATAAAGGAGCTCCCTAACAAGACAGTCTAAATCTCCGAAGATCAAAAACGTTGCCCGTAGTACGAAAACGAATCATCACACTAAGGTTACAATCATGAAATGCAAACCAGAAGATGGCAGAAAGATAGATTGAAAAAAGCGTTGGAGCAGGGATCTCACCTTGCTTCACGCCGTTGTCGACAGATATTTGTTCAGAAAGCTGGCCATTGAAATTGACTTGAGCCTTCATATTGCGATGGAGTTGCTTAAACTTGTCGACAAAGCTTGGGGGACACCCAATTTTACCAAAGATTCTCCACAGAGCATCACGATTAACGGTGTCGAATGCCTTTGTTAGATCAACAAAGA
Organism: Heliopora coerulea; assembly: GCA_030142905.1. Taxonomy (NCBI): domain Eukaryota; kingdom Metazoa; phylum Cnidaria; class Anthozoa; order Scleralcyonacea; family Helioporidae; genus Heliopora; species Heliopora coerulea. Next base: position 3,461,485 of record JASJOG010000010.1, on the reverse strand, counting down.
TATGATACAAAGGCATACATCCATAAGTAGTAGATGATGCAGCCATTGACAACATTCCACAACGCGATTGCATTTACAGTCTTGATGAGGAACCCTCTCTGGATGAAACCATAAACTCTATTAAGCAGATTAATTCTGGCCAAGCTCCTGGTCTTGATGGCATTCCGGTAGAGCTACGTCATGCTGGTGAGAATCTTAACCGCGCGGTTCATTCTTTGATTCTGGACATCTGGCGCGGTTCACCAGTCCCTCAAGACTGGGTAGATGCAATTCTTATCACACTGTATAAAGGTAAGGACTCCAAGGCCAAATGCGGTGATTATCGTGGCATTCCTCTTCTTGAGGCTGTAGGCAAGGTCTTTGCTGGACTGCTTCTAAATCGACTCACTGATTTAGTTTGTCCTGAAGTCATTCCTGAGGCACACTGCAGTTATATATACATATACATACATACGTACATACATACGTACATACATACATACATACATATATACATACATTCAAGAATTAATTTAAGGAATTACGTCGTCATAATAACAATGGTGAAAAATAATGGAAGCTAATTAAAAAGTGAAAGTTGTTTACTTGCCTTGAGACCTGAGTTTTGCTCTGGTTTGTTAAACTTAATCTGTAATGCTTCAAGAATTAATAGCTGATTGGTGTTGAACTTAGTGATGTAAAGAATTTTAAAGTTATCAAATACAAGATCCTTTATAGAAGAAGAAATGTGAAACGGATGGTCTATGTTATAGCCTGCTTGCTCGGGCTGCAAGCAGGCTATCAATGTCATTGCGTCATTGTATCCCAAGTCAATGAGAAACTGCATTGTTCACACTCCAAAAAATGTTGAGCAACCGCACTGGTTTTGTGTTGTGTAGCATGTTCTAAGACTCGTTGTCTAAGCCAGCGATCAGTTTCACCACTGTATGTTCTCTTACAACCGGGACAAAAAATTTGGTGGACCACGTTGCTTTTATACAGTTCCGGCCGTAATTTTGTCGTTGTTAGATGTAGAATAAACCATCTTAGTGTTGTAAATAATAACAAACATAACGTGTCGTTTCAGACAGCGTCGAATCTTTCGAAGGCAGAAATTAATGACATTTTCATCTTCATGACCTAAGTTAGGAATCCGGATCCAGACCTTTTGCAAACTATCATAATCAGAAAAATTCAGATTCGGATCGGACGGCGTATTATATTTACGCGTAAGGTTACGAATTAAAACGTTTTTGGGAGAGTTGGGATAACCATTCCAAGATGTAAAAGATATAACTATTTAATCTGATTTTCAAACCGTTTTTTGAACCACAAATTCTATATGCGCGATAATAAAGTGATATAATCAAAGAAACTGCGCGAGAAGGGCTCAAAACTAGAAAAATGTAAGCTCTTACCGGTGTGTATGTTTTTACGACATATTTTAGTGACATCCGGTGAGATTTTAATATCTAGAAAATAACTCCGTCAGAAAACGTATCAACCGTAAATTTAAGATTTTTATGAAATTGATTAAATTTCTCTAATACTGCGGGGATATCGGAGGGTTTGATGAAAACAAGAGTGTTGACCTCGTAACGTTTGTAGAATTATATTGCGACATTAATGATGAGGTTTGAAACAACTAAGAGCGGATGTCAGTAAATATCGAGAATTCGTGGACTAACATGAAATGTCGGATTTCTTCATATTTTGTCTGGATAATCCTTTTGGTGAACTATTATTGAAAATCACGATAAAACTTTCCAAAGGAATTTCGTTTTGAGCTTGAACTAGAAATATTGCATTGAGTCAGAGACGACGTTTCATCGGCCGAAAATTAGCAAAGTATAACACGCTCGTGACGCGAAATGGTTCATCGTATCTGCATGAAATTGAACACTTCAATATTTGGACATTTTGTAAACCATAAAATGAAATAAGATCAGACATACGAGCAATTTTATAAACGCTTCAGTAAGCAAGAACTTTGTTAATTTCAAAACTTTGATAAAACTATGTAAATGAGGAAAGTTCAAAGACAAAATTGATGCCCTGATATTTTGAATTTTTACAACAAATTTTACTTCATAGAAAACATATAAAAAATTTAGTTTGGGTAATTGAAAAGTCACCTGTCGAGAGGTGCAAACGTCGGGGCTGTTTTCCATAAAATCACGAATGTCACACCACTGGTACTATAACAAGATATCTTTTAAACTGTCTGTGCTTACTTGAATTTTCGCAAATGTTTTGCATATTTCAATGTCCATTAGTGACGTGTGCACAGAAGAATAGTTCTTAAGGCTCCTAATCGATCTTTTAGAACAAGGGCAAAACGTCAAATATATTCACAACTGTCGTGTCAGGACTAATTAACAAAGTCAATTACTCCACGAATCGCTACCAGCAAAAATCCTCGTCCATTTTTTCTGACAGTTACCAAAGTCAGATTAGAAATTCCAGCGAAAGCGTTTTGTTCTAAAAGATCGATTAGGAGCCTTAAGAACTATTCTTCTGTGCACACGTCACTAATGGACATTGAAATATGCAAAACATTTGCGAAAATTCAAGTAAGCGCAGACAGTTTAAAAGATATCTTGTTATACAGGGTGTCCCAAAAAAAAGAAAACTATTGAAATCACTTATTGTTAAAATTTGAATGCCCTACGAAAAAGCTGAACGTAATGATGCGTAAAATATTGATAAGGTGCATGTATTAAAATTTAGGTAAGAAAATCGCCTTGTAAAGTGCGCGATTTTTTGCCCGTGTTTATTTAAATTTAATTATAAAATGCACTCGTGGGGACCAACAGAGTGCTAAGGCATTCAAATTCTAACAATTAAATTGATATTGGAGATTTCAATAGCTTTCGGGTTTTTTTGGGACACCCTGTAGTACCAGTGGTGTGACATTCGTGATTTTATGGAAAACAGCCCCGACGTTTGCACCTCTCGACAGGTGACTTTTCAATTACCCAAACTAAATTTTTTATATGTTTTCTATGAAGTAAAATTTGTTGTAAAAATTCAAAATATCAGGGCATCAATTTTGTCTTTGAACTTTCCTCATTTACATAGTTTTATCAAAGTTTTGAAATTAACAAAGTTCTTGCTTACTGAAGCGTTTATAAAATTGCTCGTATGTCTGATCTTATTTCATTTTATGGTTTACAAAATGTCCAAATATTGAAGTGTTCAATTTCATGCAGATACGATGAACCATTTCGCGTCACGAGCGTGTTATACTTTGCTAATTTTCGGCCGATGAAACGTCGTCTCTGACTCAATGCAATATTTCTAGTTCAAGCTCAAAACGAAATTCCTTTGGAAAGTTTTATCGTGATTTTCAATAATAGTTCACCAAAAGGATTATCCAGACAAAATATGAAGAAATCCGACATTTCATGTTAGTCCACGAGTTCTCGATATTTACTGATATCCGTTCTTAAGGCTCAAATTTCATAAGAATGATGCTAGCTAGACAGGGGAAAGGGATGAGCCCATCGAAACACCATCGATTTGTTCATAAAGTTGATTATCAAAAGAAATCGTTGTTTTACAGCAAGAATCAAGTTCACTATTCTGGATAAAGGAACATTGCTAAACAGTGACTCAACGTCAAAGGAAACAAACTGGTAACTATCGAGGAACAATTGATTGGCAATTTTATAATCAGTGCTAGAAACTGCGTCAAACAAATCTAAAAGAGAGTAGTCATTAACTGTCAGAGGGTTCAAGAGGGTGTAATAGTTTAATCACTAACAAGCGACTAGTCAATAGACATTGAAAAGCAGTGCCTCGTCGTTTGATATCGGGGTGATTGCTTCCTCTGTCCCCTCTTCAGACGCTCCTATTTTCTTCGAATTTTGCTTTGTTTCATATTTTCTAAAGTTGTCGGCTGTTTCTGGAGAAGAAAGCTTTGAAAGAGACAACCATTCAATGTCTGGAAATTGCATTCCACTTACTTATTATGCATGAACTATTTATTAATCTCGATTATATCTTAATTGTAAAGTAAGTTTATTAAACTCCATTTTCTTCAGATGATATACCTTTCAAGGATGAAATTATCTTTGCTAAGAAATCAGTTCCTCCCGATTACACTCTTGACGAAGGGCAAGAATGCGATTGGAGCATTATTTTTCAAAAACAGCGAGGCTGTGAATTCAAAGTTCCAGATGCTGGAAAATGCAGTCCAGTTGAAGCATTTAAATCTTTGAAAGAAATGAAAGTTCTAAGTTTATTAGATGAAACTCAGCTGCGAGCCATTGAAATGTTTCTGGAGAACAGAGTTGCTTTAATTCAGGTAATTTGTTTCTGTGTTTGGGTTATCAACAAATAGTTCCTAAAGAAGCAATATTGTTTTTATTAGTTGTGTCGCAATTAATAAAGATTAAAATGCTGGAATTTCAAGGAGGTTAGTTTTCCACGTCTGTCTTTTATTAAAATGTGGAAATGAAAAGAAATTCTTCAAGTAAAAGTATTCCTGCATTGGATTCCCATATAGTTAATAAAGATCGGCTAAGAAACATCAAAACTGCTTTAAAACTGTTACGATGATTGTTTGAAGGTTTCGTCTATTTAGAGATATATACGATGGACGATCATCGAGAAATTGATGAACTATTTCAAGCAAGGTATAAATTCGATGAAATAAAGGTATAAATTCTTCGAAGTGATGAGGGGGGGGGGGGGGGAATACTTCAATTTGGATAAACCGAATTGTAGTTTTTGTGGCAGCGGCCATGGAAGTAAATTCACTGTTTGCCTCACTTATTAAAATATGGAAACGTTTGTAGAGAAAATCGAAAGGTTTCTTGTGATGAATGAGCCGGGCGTGAAGATAAGCAGGCAGAAAGGAAGCGCTGGCTGTGCTGGGTCTAGGTCATGCGATACTCAATTCGTGTGACTTAAAGTTTAAGCGGAAAATCCTATTATATCAACCGCGGTTTTACAGTCTTCTCGAATCTTCCTCCCGGCAGCAGTGGAAAAGCTGTAGAAAATGAGGATCAAACCCTGCTCAGATCAGCAATTCGATCACGTGACTTTCTTACACTTGGCTATCGTGGCATTTTATATGTCTTTAATTTAACGATTGCATAAAAACCTGAACTTGCAAGGATCTGGCTCAGTTTGTCTGCATTACAGGTTATTTTGATGTTATGCACATATAGCATGTGTTGAAATTGTTTTACGCTTTATTAATACTTAATACGTCTTATTTATTACACTCAACTATGCATCTCAAATAATATATCAAGGTGTAAAAGTGCGAAAGTTAAGCAACTAATTAATTGCAAAAAAATAACTCGTATGTAATTTATATTTTGCACAAGCTTCATTATGTTTATCTCTGATGCTATATTGGGCAGTGTTTGTAGTTATAATTATATTGGCACCCGGAGGCAAAGTTAGCTTGTGGCGACCACGTGCCTCATCGCTAACATGAAAAGTAACAGAAATGATGCCAACGATGGAACAGCAATATCCAGTAGGCATAAAATTGTAACAACTTTGAGATGTTTTTATACAATTTTTTGATATTCTTAAAAATTTTAGGATATCACCAATGGACTTCCCCTCATTTTGGAGCTAAGGGACGATCGCTCACCCTCCCTACCCCACTCTACGGCACTTGCGATGGGTGAAAGCCTAGATAAGTCAGATTTAAAGGGTCTCCATTGAGAGAATGTACGGGCGCGAGCAATATTTTCATTTTGTCTTATGAGCTCCCATTTGGGACCATATAGAAAACTGTTCTATCGAACTATAGAAAAGACGGTTTGCATGAATACATTCGCCTGATTGTGATGCTTGACAATATAATTAGCACGTGGTTTTTCCCCACTTTTACCTAAGGGTCCTCCTGGAACTGGAAAATCTTTCCTAGGTACAAAGATTCTGCAACTGATGCTCTCTATGGAAATTCAGAAGCGCTACAAAGGACCGATTCTGGTAGGTATATTTTAGTGTTCCCAGCTGAAGGTCATATGGAAGTACTCATGAACATAACATTGAAATATCTTGTTACATTTGAGGGAAACATCTGTGGGACAAGAATCACAAGTTAATCCAATCGGACATGTCTTTTTTTGTTGTTAGAAAAAGTACTGCAGTAATTTTAATTCAAATCGAGGAAAGCGCGATAGACATTAGATGGGTCTCCCATACTTGTTCTGCATGAAAGGTTTTATCGTTCAAACAATTCACTATCTCACACTGTATAATGTATTTGCCTCCATATGTCATTCTTATACTCTATGAAGCTGGTGGCTGTAAGTCGACTTGCTACTTCATCAACCTCCTTCATTAAAGGCACTTGCTTTAATCCACTACTTAAATACACGATGTTCTGGGCTATTCACATTCCAATCGATGCGGTGTTTTATCATTTCTTTGAGACTTACGCCATGGTTTTGCATTGGAACGGGATTCACAGTAACATGTAAATATGTAGAGAACGTCTTTGCTAGTTCTCTATTCTGTAAAACGAATCTTTGATGTTGAATTAGACACCATTTATCTCTGCAGAGTTACTAATTCAAAATCAACCAAACTCTGTTGTTATAATTCCCTCGCCCACCGCGCGAAGCGCGGTGCGAGGGTACTAATATGGACGTGCGTGGAGTCCTTTTACACGCTTGGTGAATAGGGAGAAAAATTTTCGCAGTGTCTATGTATTTATATATATATATATATATATATATATATATATATATATATATGTGGCAGATTTAGGATTTTTATCACCTTAGTCAAACTTTTGAATTTTCATTGCAGGGGGTAGTACAAAACACGCACACGTTCTATATTTCTCATACGGTAATTACATGAATTTTAGAATTAATCATAATTTTAGTCTGAATGACTGAGTTGAATTTAAATCGGTTCGGACCAATCAATAGAGAGTACACGTATATTTAAACAAATCAGAACATTCTGCACATGCGACAGGCTGAAGTAAGGGAATCAGCAGAGGAACCGCAGTCAATTTTTGATTTGGCTTTTTGTTGACAGTTGTAACATCACAACATTTTCCTGACAGACGGACTAAAGTGCGTCAGTCTCCAGTACACGCATCAAAGGCAGTACACAATCTTGGCCTGAATAACAAGGTGTTTAAACGATGCCGGGCAAGCAGTCATTTCACTACGGATTCATGTCGTTCCATTTAGGATTAAGGATTCAAATCACTACAGTTACGATTACGATTCCACGACATTTTACACCGGTATCGTGAGAGCGCGAAGCCTATCTCATTCGATTTTGTTACGGTTCCATTTCGTACGGTATCGGGTGAACATAGTCTGAATTACTCTTTAGCATTAACCCGTATTATGATATCCTCAATCATTAAGTCAAATTTTCCTTTATAAATTTTAAGAAAATCTGTTCACGAAGACCACTTTACCTGAGAGCAATGCCTGTCTCCTTGCCCACTGCATATGAAATATCAAAGTACTCGGCGCCAAAATTTATTATCAAGACGTTTACCACCATCAGCAGAACGACTGCGGACGCTTAAAATCGACAACAGTGTCTCAGATGAAAAGCAAGGTCTTACTATCATCGCTGTTAAGCGCACTAGTATATAGCTTTTCAAAAATCTCGTAGACAACATGTTGAAGGACTGTAAGACTGCTACTGAAAAGGATCTCCACGCGCTACTTCAAGCGTTTCAAAATCAACCAAACACTGTTTACGGTAATATGACCAATCAGAAGATGACCGATTAAACGTGAAGTCTCGGCAAGGTAGCATACCTCAGCAAACTCGGCAAGATGACATTACAGATTCGGCAAAAATCTTCTAAGTTTATACCGCTAAGCCAATAGCTGATGCTGTTAAGGAGCGTCTTAAAAGGCTGAGCTAATCAGAGTAAGCAAAAAAAAATGAAGATTCGACAAAAGAGGCTCCGAAATTGGTCAAACCAATCACGGCTCACGATAAAAGCAGTTTCAACAAACCAGCCAATTGCAAAGAGGAATACAGTTGAAAGATTCGGCAAACTGATTGAGCTTGACCGAGAAACCGCTACAGCGTGATTCTGATCCTCGGCAATGTTACCAGAGACGACACGCGCACTAGATCTAAGTATGACGCAGGAAATTAAGATTCGGCGATGTAAACAAAACTATCTGACGAGTTTAAAGCGGCAAATGTGCAACGCAAAGTCAATCTGATATCTTAGGATAGTGAGATAGTCACCTTAGTCGACTGACCTATTTGATGTACCATAAATCCGCCACTAATATATACATACATACATACATACATACATACATACATACATATATATATATATATATATATATATATATATATACACAATATATATATATATATATATATATATATATACAATATATGTATATATATATATATATGTATATATATATATGTATATATATATATGTAAAACTTAAAAAAGACTGGAACGATACCTCGTAGTACCAGGCTTCACGATTGAATGAAACCGACATGGTGGTAGCCATGTAGGTCAAAAACAGGGAAAGTTGTATTGAACCTTTATTTTTCATTGACTGTTAATTCTGACAAATATGTAGCCTTAGCAATATTTTCTTTCACTTACTAAGGATAAAAAAGAAAACTGTCAAAAACCCCGAAGTTTGGGTGAAGTGTTTTACAATAGGTTGCGCATTTTATCGCGCAAGGGGCTGGGATGACCTGCAAATTGACCTACGTGCCAGCCCCCATGATGGCTTCAAAATATAGTTTGCAGGTATCGTCCCAATCTTTTTAGAGTTGTATGAACTACTCGCCCACCGCTCGAAGCGTGGTACGAGGGTACGAATCTCGACGTGCGTGGAGTCCTTTTACACGCGTGGTGACTAGGGAGAAAAATTTTCACTGTGTTTATGTTTGTATATAGGTATATATTTAAGGATTCCAGTTGCTCAAGAATGCCGTGTACAAGCTCGGGGACTAGTATGTTGTTGACCAAACTTTACTTAGGTTACTTAGATCCGTATTGAAGCAAATCGATTTGGTTTCGTTCTTTTCTCCCTTGTATGGATCTCTCGCAAGTTGTTTACATCATTTGAACACTGAAGCCAGTAAATGATTTAAGACCGGCAAACGAAATGGCTTTCTTGGTGCTTGTGGCTGGTTTCACTTTTGCAGAACATATTGGTCACGGGACAATTTATGACTTGAAAAAACAGTTCTAAAACTCGGCTCTTTGGAATATGCATTGGCCAACTGTTCAAATTCTGTAGCAACGCTTTGTCTTGGTTTTTTCTCATGAATGTGAACAAAGGACGTTAAGGGAATTCGCTTGTTGCCAGGACATTTTTTAAGCGACTGAGTGTAAACGACACTCTTCGCCAAAGTTGAATCGATGCTAATTTGTATGAATCGAGACTTTTCACGTTCTGGTAATCCCTTAGCTGATCTAGACACAGGTACGTCTGAATCGAGTAGCTCTGAAATGCAAGTTTTGCGAACGGAGTAGTTTTGAGCAGCTTTCAATCGTTGCTTCCCGACTTCATGCTTCCCTAACGGAGACTTCTTGGTTCAAATATTATCGCCTGGATTTTGCTGGTGTTTAATGGCAAAGTAAAATGCAGATTCTGGTTCATTCATCTCTGTAGGACGATGGCTTTTAAATATTTTGTAGTACCTATCCGGAGTGCGTTCAGGGTGAATTGTTCGAGAAGTGGGATAAAACATTCAGTGTCCCGAAGACTTGTCCTGCGCTGACAGTTTTCGGATCCTTTCTCCGCTTTCGACACAAGGATTTCATTGCCATTTTCAATCCTGTTTTCCCTATAAAATGTTACCCCACTGAAGACATCGGAATCTGTTTCTGGCTTGTAAACAAGAATGCAAGACAAACAGCCACGAGGAAACACGCTGAAAAGCTACTTATCTGTGGAGACCATACTATTCATTGGCGAAAATGTTGTATGCTTCAGTCTTTGTCACTTCTCGGGTGGCTTGCGGATGATTACCTTTACCATGTTCGACCAGTAATGCTTTCAGCAGGATTCTAACACCTCTCAAGAAATTTTAAAAGTTTAAAACCGTCTTCATTCAGTAAACTCACCTTTGTACGCTACGCCATTTTTCTTTTTTACGAAAGTTTTACGGTGGAAAAAAGTACTTCTTTTACTTCCCTGTACTCGTTCTTTTTTCGACAAAACTTGCAGAAGGTTTGCTTGTCGTATTTTGTCATATGTTTTGTATTTTCCAATTTCTGATCAGCAATAAGAATGCAGAAGTCTTTCATGTTTTCTTTGTTAAATTCGTCGGTTTCGTAATTCGTTTCATCTTCGTCACCAAAGTCTTGTACCTCCAGATGAATACTTAGCATGAATCTTCATCATAACACTTCTATCAGAAATTTGTAATTGACTTTGAGGTAATGAAGGATTTATCAGTTTTTTAAGACAAAAAATATCAAATACATTTTTTTCAATCTTGAGCTGTCCGTAATGTTGGTATTCAACCTTTAATCTATGAGAATGCTCCGCTTTCAAGACGGAAAGTCTTGCCATTTAATAAAAAAGTCTTTCTTTAAAGCGAAAAAAAGTGATAAGTTTGATCCGAAAACTACACGAAATACCTCAAGATCGCAACTAATACAAGGTCTTGATATGAACATCCATTGTTTAGCAGTAGAATTGTCAGATTGGATCTCATCATTTGTGAAGCTGTTAAAGGTTATTCTCACCAAACGTTTTGTTTTATTAAAACAGAATCGAAATTTTAAACGTAAATATGACGACGAGCAGTTTAAATATAAAATAATTTCCAGTTTGGGTCGTTAATATTCGTGGCCAAATGTTGTGTTTTTTTATATTGCATTCCTTCTTCTAGTTATAGTAAGGACGATTTGTGTTTTTGTCAATTTCGAAAAATTATCAATGTTGCTTGGATTCTCGAGAGGTATATTGGAAGGGTGGGCGAGGGTTTGTTGCGTATACGTATTTCTAGTTATGTGTATAAGGTAGGAAACCCCGCTGCCACCAAAATGTGACGAGATTCTTCTCATTAGCGTGGCTGTTAACAATACGTTCAACAGATAACCATAAAACTCTTACTTTATCTACACTACAGTACTAATTAAAATAGATATAACTAAATGAGACAAAATATGAGCTCCTACGATAGAGGTCCTGGCAGGTCAAAGAAGTAAACGGCGTGGCAGTACCCCAATCGGAAAATACGGGTACGCGTGTGGTATTCTTTGATACGACCATCAAACTAAAATAATCACAGATGGTGTTACCCATTCGCTGTATGTGATGACCAACTTACCTGTTCGATGTATACTCAGCTTTTATCACTGAAGACCATCAGTCAGCGTTGTTTATCTAACTCTTTAACGAACTCCTGTCAGAAGTCCCTCACTTAAGACGGGTTTAGCAATCCTCAGATCATTTCAGACCACTTCTGCACGTGCCTCTTCCAACGCAAAATCCCTTTCTTTCTCATTTCTGCCCTTGATGCGCCTTTTATTTCCTTCAGTCATACGTATTTTCATTTACAGTATGTATAATCTCAAGGGATTGTACCCAGTTTAACCTTTTAACGGTCAATCCGATATAGAGCGATACGTATTCATTCAGTCTCCAGAGACTTGAATAACAAATAAAGTAGAAAACATACTCCGAAAAATAGTTCCATCTTGGACTCAAAATTTGAGAAAACAAGCGGACACAGTGTGCAATAGTAATATTTCGAATTTATTACAAATTCATCATCAGACTAATTTACAAAAGCTTAACCTAGGTCATCTTCCTGTATGATGTCACCACGCTTGTGCCTATATATTGACCTAGGTTCAGCTTTTGTAAATCAGTCTGATGATGAATTTGTAATAAATTCGAAATATTACTATTGAACACTGTGTCCGCTTGTTTTCTCAAATTTTGAGTCCAAGATGGAACTATTTTTCTGAGTATGTTTTCTACTTTATTTTCTGAAATTATCGGCTGGAAACGGATTCTTGAATAACAAAGACCATGGTTGCCAAAAAAATCAAACAAAAACAAGGAGGGAACAAAACAACATTAAAAAATAATTCAAGCTTGAGAGGGTCATTTCTTGCAGTTCTTAGTACAATTTTTATGTTCAACAATTTTTCCTTGTATTTTAAGGAGATTGTTCCATTTTCTTTAAATTCAGCAGAGAAAAAACTGCAAAATAATGTTACGGGGCCGAGCTGTCTTATCATTGCAAAGAGACCTTATTTTGACTTTTTCAACATATGGTGGTGATCATCTTAATACTATTGGGTCATTCCATGTGAACTCGACCAATCGCCCGGCTTCAACTTCACAGATTGAGCTGGTTATTGGTACATTTACCGACCATAACATGATTAAATTACATATGGATTTTTACCGGATTGGATTGGTTGTCCTTTGAAATATGAGCAAAAATCCGTCAGTTCATAAAGAGCGGAAGTCGCCATTTTAAGCGAATATGAAATTTTCGTATAATTCGTGCATCATTATTTCGTTAAGCACTCAACCAATTCCGACCAAACGTTTTTCACCGGTAGAGTTGGTATTGTTCTTTTAAAAGAATAAATCACAGACTACGTAATCGACCATGTCCAAGATGGAGTAACGTCAATAGTATGTCAGAATGGCCGAAATGCAATTATGGAGTATTTCTGAGTAACAATATTGTAGGAGGAATTGCCGTGGGGACGTCCAAAATACGCACACAAAATTACAGGACATAGAACTATATACTCTAGTTGTGATAACATGATAAAACAAAGAGTTTGGTCAAAATAGTGGTTTAAATTAGATCCTTGTTAGATTCATTAGATCCTTGTTTCCAAGGGTAAAATCGGTCGGTGGGATTGGTTGGACTGATCCGAAATTTTCACATGTTATGCCTCCGAATGTGATAAAACTGTGGTCCAAATTTCGTAGTTGTCCTCGAATAGTTTCAATAGTAGTGAGCGACCTAAATATTGGTGTTTTCCAGTAACTGACTCTTAATGTAAACAAACGGTGCTCGAACGCTAATTTGTGTGATTGTGCTCCTTCATGAGCTCGTACTCAAAAAATAAAAATCTTGATTTTCGAATTTTTGTTGAGTAAAATATGTGATCAGAAGTCCTTACCGGTCATTCTTTAACATTGAAAGACTAACGTAGAAGACAGTCAGTCAATGTAACTGTCACGTTAAGCGCACCTAGTAGGATGGTGACGTCAGAGTCAGATGCAAGCTATTAAAGATCCAAATTTTAAGATTCCCGCATTTCCCCGTTGATAAATGATTTGGTATAATTACTTAGCGTTCAAAATAGGAACATTTGTGTAAGTACTCCACATCCAGTACAATTTTTTGCCTGCGTTTTTCTTGTCAAATTAGCAACAGTCTCGTGATCCTTTCGGAAGTTTAAAAGCCTTTATACAGATGAATAATTTTTCTTAACTGCCATGCTGCTTTGTCATGCTGTTATGGAATCATTGTCTCTATTGGACTTAAAAAATGTATTTTAAAATATATTCTTAAAATATATATTTTGATTCAGATTTAAATATATCACAAAAATTTTTACTAATCTGTTTTTCTCGTGAATCTCGTCTGGCCTTATTTGACGAAGATCTCTGCCTGTGGATAAGCAAATTTTTCTGAAAATATGATGTCTCTAAATATGCCGAAGGCTGCCATGGCCTTCACGTAAGTCTGTAGGAATCAACCTGCTCTCAGTAACTCCTGCTGGGATTTCTCCTTCATCTTCATTCCAATCATCAATTTGGTATTTGCCAGGTTTATTAATATTATAAAAATCTTAATCGTGCCTTTCTACTACGGGTTCATCAGGTAGTCATAGAGCGATAATTCTCCACTCTAATTCATATAAGTCTGAAAAGCCTCGTATTTCTAGAAATGCTACATCACTTTTTAGTTCACAAGGTCACATGTACTTTTTCCATGATTGACAATTTCACTCCATACTGTAAATCCTAATTTTGCCGGATAAATAGTATCTCATACTGGGTTTTGATAGCCTTAATTCATCTGCCCTAAGGACACTTTCTTAATACTATAAAAAGTAGGGGAGTGCTGGCGGGACAGTAGTAGTGCACGTGTCTCTCGTCACTGTGATTAGGGTTCGATACCGGCTTTGTGCAGTTACTTGATTAAAGTTACCTTGGTCACCTGTGAAAGTAGTGTTGTCTGGTTTGACTCTACCAAGTATCGCAGGTTTTGTCCGTTTACTACGGTTTCTTCCTTTAGTAATTCTGGACCCATGTGGGGTGGCCTTTACTGCCAGTTACTGGACCTCTAGGGAGAACAGCTCAGGTAGCTGATAGGATTATCCAGTATAAATAAAGGTGATTTACCTTTACCTTTACAAATCACATGTGCTAACGAGGAATGGTCCTTTTGAAAGAGGTACATAAAATTTATGAGAAAGATTTAAAATTGCTTCAGCTTAAATGTTCTTAGCATGTGAGAAAACACTTTTCCTAATTGCGTCTCCTTGTGGCTGCTTTAAGAATCTAGACATTTTGTGCTAAGCAGATACATTTTCTCTCTTTACCTTTACCTGCTGCATTTGCAGTCTATATACTCTACGTTCAGCACAATCATTTTCTTACTGTCTTACGTTATTTGCTTGCAGTACTTCCATTCAAAGTCCTTCGTTGCTGGTGACCGCTAAGTCACTACCATTAACTTGTTGCAAACTTTCCCCGATCATCGCTGCGTAGAACTGTCAGTCCCATATGTAATATGTGCCAGATGAAGCACATAGAACAATGAAAATCTTTTGATCCTTACACGATCAGTTTTCACACTTTCGAAGGAATTAACTCACATGATCATAAGAAATTAGTAAAGCTTGTTCACAAAGTTTGTCATGGTCAATTGGTATGGAAAGAAACTAATTATTCCGCTTTAGAAGTAATCAGTATTCGGCACCGCCGTTTTTACACCACCAGGCAATACTTTTCGGTTACCTTGATGAGAAAGCTGGCGGTGAATAAATGTTCCCATGGAGATTTGAAAAATCAATTCATTTTGAAATATTAACGAGGTCAAGGTGGAGACAGTGGAGCAAACGGGAATGGTTGAGGATTTTGTAGAGCAGCAAAGTTCTTTTTATAGTACTCCCGCAGTGCGTCATTGCTTAAGAAGTTGTTTGTATAGCTTTTCAAATCTATAGCTGTGATGAATGCCATGGCTGCTATGCGGTTAACAGTAGATGCATCACCGGTACAGAGCATGCCCTCAACTTTTAATAAGGCGGTCCATCTTCCTCAAAGTGATTGTAAGGTCACGAATCCACCAATTTGTCGAAAGTACGGTTGCTAAGAGCTGATCCTCAATTTTTTCCAAATGTTTTGTCTCGTCCAAGACCTTGATTCGGCATTTTGTCGTTTGGATGCTGCGCTGCTGGCTTTCTTCGATCAGTTCCACTTTCTCGGGAACAGGTTTCTAGGAATGTTCATAACAGTAAACGTTCGATGCCCTTAACAATTCGTGAACTGTCATTTTGTTATCTTCATATTCTGGTAGCAGTATCATCCGCTGCAGCACTAGTGGGAGTAGTATGGTTATGCTATTGGTAACCTTGGCATTCATCGTCGCGGTGGTGGTGGTTGTAATCACGTTGGTGGCGTGAGCGGTACCTCTATTTATCCTTAAAATTCCATTCTAATCTGTAAATATTTAGAATATTTTCCTCTTTTTTAAAGGTGATGACATACAAAAATTATGCCTTGGATCATTTTCTGAAGATGTGCCTGGAGTACCATCGCAACATACTTCGAATTGGGAAATCGGATGAAAATACTACCGACCAGCTTAAAGAGATTAACCTGAGAAATGTAATTGCATTCTTTTGATGTTTTTCCTTTAAGATAAAGAACTGTAATCTGTTCTGTAACACTTAAAGAGAATCTTGATTTCCAAAGTATTAATTGCGCTTAATATCCTGGTCTCTTGACGAAAACGGTAGCAACTTAGAAATTAAGACAAGAATAGATGACGTCACATGTCAACATAATGACTATGGGAATCGACACGGAGTAAGGGAGGTAAAGTACTTGTGGTGTTGGTATCCTGACATGTTACCTAATAGCTTATAACGCAGTCACCATAGGAACAAAAGGACGTGTCTGAGCGAAAGGAATTGATACAATTTTATAACTTCAAAATTAACGAACCAACTAACGAACCATCTCGAAAAAAATTGGAATTTACAAACTCAACTGGGTACTCATGATTAATTTAAACCGCTGAATTCAACAAAAAAAAACTTAACTTGAGCTGGATTCGAACTCGCATCTTCAGGTTTTTGGAGTGCTACTCTACCACTTGAGCTATAGACTTAACTGTGAAGAGTATGCTCGTTTAGTCCATTTTAAGTTCACGAGAGATTCTGGCGACCACTTGGTGCACATCTGCGGGAATGCGTAGTGTTTCTATTCTATTTAAAATCCCGCTCAAGTCAACTTTTCTAGTTGTTAATCATGTTAATCTGTTAATTGATTATTTATGAAATTTTCTCTTCATGTTACTCTGAAGTTGATTCCGAAATTGAGTACTCCGGCTTTGTCAATGAGTTTATTATTCTAGGATTGGATAAATTAACTCTTTACAACAGAAACGGATGGCTAGTCTAGACGGATAACTCATCTTGTGGGTTTTTCGTGTTAGTGTGAAGATTTGACTCATCGCGTATCTTCAATGAAAATCGATCCGACGCCCAACCAGGTGGGAATAGTGAACGAAGAAAGAAAATCAAGGCCCAGTCATTTCGTTGCTTTTAACGGAACATCATCAGAGAAGAAAATTAAGTTTGACAAAGATTAAGTGTAAAATTATTGTTACAGGTGAATTAACGTAAATTAGTGTCTGAGAAGATGTAGCCGGAGGTGGAGTGATGTCATAGAGACGAGGAGACGGAAAGAAGTCAAAACCGAGAAAGTGGCACAAAACTATTGCGAGAATTGAGAGTAGGATTGAGCTTTTGAATAAGTAAGCTTTCTCTTATGAGGAGGTCGCAGCTGGGAGAAGTGAGAAAAGATGAAAGGATAGTGAAATCTTTAGGTGAAACTAGGTGACCAGTATCATGATGATGCGTGAGAATGCTGGTCGGTGAAGGGTTCGCATGTTTTATGCCAATTAAGGTATAAATTTTCAACTGGTCAGAGATCCATGTGTGCGGTGAGGTCGGCTTGTTTGACCAACTAACAACGCACCACAGCAAAATTAACACTTATGTTGATGCACGACACAAGATCTAAGCCCCCTGGGACTCTATTGATCAATCAAAAGAAAGAAAGAAAGAATTGATAGTAGAAGTGATAGGCGGAAAAGAAAACCTCAAAAGTTCTGTCCCACTTTCTAAATCCTGATTTCTATACCTCTCCTCGTCGCGTTTGACTTTCTCCAGCTCCCACTTCCTCTCAGTTACATGCAGTCTTTATATCTACCTATTATACTCTCACACTTCGTATATCCTTCTCTGATGATGTTGCGTTAAAAGCAACAAAACCTTAGATATTCAATACACTTTTTTATCATGATGCTTTTCCTAGGTGTTTTTGGTGGGCCTTGATATTTATTCTGTGCGTCTTCAATGAAATTGAAAACAACTATAGCAGCATGACCCATTTATTCCAGAAGCCATTCATTCGTTGAACATTTGCCATATATTTTTCTCTTAAATGTGACCAGCAATTCTCCATTTGTGGATTGGTGCAATTCAGCACGGGTTTATACACCTGAGACAGACTACTCGCCATGCAGTTTAACCGTCCGAACAGGGAACCAGGATATATATGCACTGTTACTTAGGCTACTTGTGATAGCCAAGTATAGGTTTCGGCTGCGTTTCAGCGTGTTTTTCGTGGTGTCACAAAATGTTTACCAACGACATGTTTGCCCAAAAATATGTAAACTAAGCGTTTTTTGTATTAAAGGTTGATGAAAATCAGTCGTAGTGGACTTTATTTATATGAAACGAAGAAACAGAACTAGATTGATAACCATGATAACGTCCTGACTATAAAAATTTGTTCTTATCGAATTGGTAATTCGCCTTTTCCTAAAAAAACGATGAAAATGACATCATTTATCCTTCGTTGAAAGAAATGCAGTATTTGGTAAATGAACCACAACGGATGACAATCTCATATCCTTAATACAGAACTAAAGCGGTCCAAATGTTTGACCTTCGGTGGTTCGGTATACCTTACTTCCTTAGAAATTACGGGTTTTTCTTAAGTACAGCATTGTTCAGCCATTCATTCCTTTTTATAACAAGTGATTGAATTATGGTGAAACCGTTGTAACGTAGGGAAGGACTGAGATGATAAATCTCTGGATCACTTTGTAATAAATGAACACTGTAAACATGACGCTTTTGTTTATAATATTAGACTTTATTAGTCAGCGAGCTGGGTGTCACGTTGATCATTTGCGGCTGCATTTGCATGGGCACTGAACAAAGGCAAATGAAAAGGAGATGAAATAAAAGGGAAACTAAAAACACAGAGCTCCCCCAAATTAAAATAATCATCAAAAAGTTATACTTGTATTTTCGAAGTACCCTTGCAGGTGATGCAATGGTTCCCAAAATTTTGTCATTTTACAAGCAAGCGCTCACGTCAATGTTGTTTGTTTCCATTAATCGTTAGCCCAAGCGAACGCCCAGAGGGCGTCTTGCAAACATGGCAAAACTGGATACTGTGAAATATAAGTCATTGAGTTTACGTCCTGAATGTAAGCTGATTAAGGTCTTCTTAATCTCTATTTTATCACTTGAACAGGTGCGGGAGAAGGAGGGATTGAAAAAAGATTTATATGACAAGAATAAATTGGTTAAAAATAAGATGAACAGAGTTAAATCAAAGCTCGAAGAAACCTTCAGAGATGTAATGAACCCACGTTTCACTTTGAAATCATTTTTGCAGGTGCGTTCTTGGTAGCAAACTTATTTACACAGGGTAATTCATTCATACGTTTGATGGGTAGACGTTGTGCAATAAACCAACTTAAGATTCGATCAGATATTGATCGTCAACTAGTACGAAAGATTGCTGGTATATTGGTGATCCTTGGGCAAGAGATATACCATAATGCTTCCTGGACGTAAAAGCATAAATTTGATCCTGAGAGCTCTGTCAAACCAAATCGTTCCATGAAATAACCGGAGTGGTTGATGTGGCATTTATACAACTCTCGTGAGATGTCGATAAATATGATTAAAGCTGGAAGAGTATGTTCTACCCCTATATCGATAAAATTAATAACGTGATTTTAGATTGTACGACTTCAGTGCTCTTGAAATAGAGGGCCACCTTCAAATATTAGTTATGTTTAGATTTTTTAAATTGTCTTTTCTTTACTCTTCAACATTTAGTTTTTGGCTGTGTTTTAACCCATATTTTTCTGTTCTGTGTTTAGCTTTATTTCTAATTTTATTTAGGAGTCAAAAAAATGCCACATCCGTTCCCTTCTAATCGGTTCGGAACCGGACCAGCGTAAGATAAATGAAGTTGAAGATTTACTGTCAGAATGGAAAGGAGAAATAGAACTGGAAGAAGATTGGGATCCGGTTTTGAAAGGTATGTGAAAGATTCAAATTGGCCTTTATAAGCGTGCACATCGATTATTAAATGATCTTTTCATTCTTTTCTTCAACATTGACCTCGACTTCTACAGAGTCTGTTCATTATTCCAGATAGGACCATGTAACATCATAAAAAAGATATTTAAATATAAAAAAGGCATTAGGACTTCCCATTTTTAAACTTGCAAAATTTCTCAAACAGTGGCAGTGCCAGACTTTTTATGAGCCAAACAAGGGAATATAGGAATTTTGAAAAGTAAAATTCCTCCTAGATATGGTTCAGGTAAAAAATAGAACTAATTAGGATAATTGAATTGTCAGGCCCAATCACTCATGAACGTTTTTGTGACAGTGTTAGAATATCCCTCATTTTTCAGTTTTACATTGCACAGTTTCATTACGAATTTGGGATGTAGGAAGGTGTTGTAAACATTTTCTTTGAAGATGCAAATGCACGTGATGCCCCCCTCTCATTGACGCCACCTGGTGTGATCTACCTTGTAAAAATAATATCCTTTCGATGTCCAATGTTTAGTGCATGCATGTGTGGAGGCTTATGCTTCACCGGCGACGACGCTGTTTTCCCTTTTGTAAACGTTATTTGCTATTTGTAATAGTCGATGCTATCCTAATGTTTTCGTGTTCCCCTAGTGTACCCTGGGGACCCTCAATGAATGATGAGATATTGCAATTAAATCCATTTTTAAGATATGCCAACCGAGCCTGCAGGCTTAATGTAGCGGTTAGTGTGATCAATACGAATCGGTAGCGAGAGGGTTTGATTTCGTGGCGAAATGGCACTATTTATTTTATTTCAATTAATCACAAACATATCAGCAAGTATAACATCTGTTTCAAGATGTTTACTTACGTCAGCATAACACATTTCGATTCATGTCATTGTCGTGTAATTATGTTGTTGCCTTGTAATTAGCCAATTATATCAGTGTACTTTAAATTAATGTAGTGAAGTCATCAGAGAACAAAATCTCAAACTTAAAACACCTCAGTTATGAAAATATATCTATTCTGTTTGAGAACATGTAATTGATTTACTTTCAGATATGGTCAAAAGTAGTTTAAATGAGTGGCTTCCCAAGAAAAAATTAGAAGAAGCATATCTATTCAATTCAGAAAGAAAAAGGGATTCTGAAACTAGGTAAATTTACGGTAAATTCAATAATACAGGTCCACATCCTTGAACACAGTGCTGGGACGTATCCGGTTCACGTCCTCGAAAACTTGATGTACTTCCTGAGGTGCATAAACTTTATGATTCTCATCGATAATTACTTTTATGCATTCTTGCTTACTTGCTTCGTTTCTTGTCCCTTTATTTAATCCTATCTCTTTTAGCGTAAGTCTTATATGTTATTGGCGTATATAAATAAAACTCAACTGAATTCTTCTTGGCTAGCTGTGACAGCAAATCGTTTTCTGCGCACAAAACCTTCTCAACAAAAATATAAATGCCGCGGTATCAATAATTTATGGATTCACTTTTCGTAACAAAAATTGTTTTTTGAGGCCTTTTATGAGATGCATATTGGAAACCAATAGAATATGCAGTAAAAAGCAGTCATTTCCTTTGAAATGGGGCGGTTTTGAGCAAATCGATGCTGTCGCCAAGAGTTCCCTCGAACACCTTTCCACCGGGTAATTTAATAATAGCCCTTCAAGGTTCAAGCCCTTCAGCGATGTTGCTTTAACGATTGTTTCTTGTTTTGACCCGCGACTCACGTGGTATCTTTTTATTGTGGTGCTTCCCAGTTGATATCACAACGGCAACTTTTACTTTGCAACCCAAATTTACCTCATGGTAATATTCATTTCCTCTGAAATTTTCTTTTTTATTCGGTGAAATTTGAATAGTTTGATTCGCATTGCTACAAAAAGCCCTTATTCTACCTCTTCTTTTAGGATGTTTTAGTTTATGCTGTAGGTATTGGATCTTTCATTCAAATTTCATATACAGTGTATATCTGTAGATATACGTATGTACGTATGTATGTATGTATGTATGCATGTATGTATGTATGTATGTATGTATGTGTGTGTGTGTGTGTGTGTGTGTGTGTATGTATGTATGTATGTATATGTGTATATATATATATATATATATATATATGTAATATTTAAAAACCGAGCAGGAGTGCTTTATCGGGATTTAAAACACGAGGCGATAGCTGAGTGGTTTAGACCCGATAAAGCACGTACTGCGAGATTTTTTAAATGTCTTCTAAAATGAACCTCCGAATACGCTAATTCGCAAAGAAAGTTTGGAAATTTATCTTTCGTAAGCCAAAAAATTGAACTTCTTCACGTATAAAGGCACAAGTATCTTAATCACATATATAGATCCGACACGGTTATGATTTTCTTTTGTATTTTCCTCATGAATTTTTAATAAGCTTTATAAATATATATATATATATATATATATAAGTAAATACGAAAGACAAAAATTTGCTGTCACTACTCTGAGTTTCACGCGCTCAGGCGATCATCAGGCAACTGACAGATAAGATTTAATTATTCATATATATACAGGTGACAAAAGTTTAAAGGAAGTGTTTGGTTACATGTCGGCATTTGCTGAATAGTTCGGACCGTCTGTTCAAAATGTTTTTCCCTTGTCTCTTTAGGATAGACAACTTTTCTTCGAGGCATAGGCGACATTTTCTTGATCCTGCCTTGCATGATGGAATTTGTTTGATGATATCCCACGCGATTGTGTATTTGTGTTTGTTGTCTTTCAGGTTCCAAATGTGTTTTGAAAGCTCGGTTTCGTTTAAGTATTTTTTGTTGTTGAGAGATTTGCAGTGATTTCGGTACCTAGTTTTAAAGTCGTTACCTGTTACGCCTATGTATGTCTTCGTCTCGTTGTTGTCAGTGGTCGTTACTCTTGCCTTGTAAAGGACGCTGGTTTGCGGGCAAATGCCTTTTACAGGACATTGTTCAGGGTTTCTGCAGTTACATAGTCGAGTGTTTTTTGTGCAAGATGGTTTCTCTTGATTGTCGTGTCGCTTCAGTATTGTATTGTTGTGCCTTTTAATAAATGTTTCCATGTTATCGCTGCAGCTCTAACTAACACGGATAGTGTGTCTGTTGAATAGTTTGTGTAGTTTGTTGTTTGGCGGGAAGTCATTCATATATATATATATATATATATATATAGTCTATTAAGTTATAGCTTTGAGCAACTGTCGTTACACGGTGTTTCACGCTTACGCAATCATCGCGTAAGCGTGAAACACCGTGTAACGACAGTTGCTCAAAGCTATAACTTAATAGACTATCAAAGCTCTACACCTTTGTATTGAGCACTCTTCTCTTCAGAGACCAAACAGCTACATTTATATATATATATATATATATATATATATATATGAATTAAAAATGTGTAATCCAGGCATATGAGCTTTTCTTGAACGTGGTTCTCCGGATTTACGGTTTTGGTCTTGAGCTTTCAACTCGATTCATCGAGCCGTCGTCAGAAGTGAATGGGAGCTTTTGCCCGCAAGTATCTGTGCCAGCAGTCTTTGTGAACGTCTGATCGGTTGGGGTGTTGCTAATTCATTGCGTTTGTTCGTTGGATCCTTGGTGTTTGGTGGGCTGGGAGCAATATTCTCCGGTTGTGTAGTGGTTACGAGAGGAGGTTTTGGACATTGGCGGGGGTAGAGGCGCTTCAGTTGGAGGTAGGTTTCTGGGATGTCTATATGCCGGATGATCGTGGAGGATTGGATGCTGTGCCAGGCTTCTAGAAATTTGCGTGAATATCTTGATTTTGCGTATCCTAAGATTTTGGTGTTCGAAATGTCAAATGAGTGCCCTTGCTCGTCAGCGTGGTTTGCTGGGATCGATCTCGAATCATGTCTTTTAATGGCGTTTTCGTGTTCTGTCAGACGTGTTTTGAACTTTTTGGAAGTTTCGCCGATGTAGCTTTGTGTACAGTCGTTGCAGTTGAACATGTAGATGGCGTTGCGTTTGTTCGTTGATGTAACTTGGTCTTTGTGTTTGGTAAAATACGTTGCAATCTTGTTTGACGGTTTGTGGGCGATGAGTATGTTGTGTTTACGAAGGATTCGGGCTGTCATTTCCGAAGTGCTGTGTTTATATGGAAGGGTGGCTCTCTTTTGTTGTGAGGATTGGTCGGTGTTTTCCTTGGGTGTCTTCGGTTGTTTCTTCTTTCTGTTGTTGTGTTTGCTAATGAAGTTGATAGGGTAGTTGTTTTTGATGAACATGTCGTGGAGGTATTTGTGCTCTTTTTCTTTGCTTTCGGTTGTGTTGCAGTGAGTTTCAATGCGATTTTATAGTGTACGGATGCAGCTGATTTTGTGTTGCGTAGGGTGGTTGCTGTGGTATTTTAATAGTTGGTCGGTGTGGGTGTCCTTTCTGTATACTTGTGTGGCCAGCGTGCCGTCATTGATTTTGGATAGAAGAACGTCTAAGAAAGGAAGTTGGTTATCTTTTTCTTTTTCGTTGGTGAAGCGAATGTTGTCAGTGGTGTCTCGACAATGGCGAATACATCATGTACGTATCTTTTCCAGAAGGTGATGTCTTCGTTGTCTGCTACTGTCTTCTTTTCTAAGTTGTGCATGACCGCTTCTGCAAGGAAGCTTGAAAGGAGTGAACCCATGGGTGTCCCAGATATCTATCTGTAACATGGGTCTTGGAATTAGAGTTCAGTACATAGGTAGAAGGTCCAGTAAGTCGAGAATGTCACGTTTTTCGAGGTTGGTTTTCGATTTCCAAGATTCGTTTTCGCTGAGTATGCGGTCTATAATGGTGATAGCAGTTGCGCGTGGGATGGATGTGAATGAAGAGACGACGTCGAAGGATACCGTTTTTTCATCCGTGCTGATTCTGAGGTTTTGTATTTGGTCCAGGAATGTATTTACATTGGCTGTGGTATATGTTGAGGATTTGACCAGGGGTGAGAGTAATTTGGATAGGAATTTAGAAAGTTGGGTAGGTTGGGAGATCCGGGTAAGGATATATATATAATAACCATAAAAAAACTCATTTAAAAATCTTTATTTCTTCTCCAACGTTTCGGGGCAAGCCCCTTTTTCAAGGTCGTAATACAGAAGTCAGTAGTCCACTTAAATATAAATTAAACAACTAATTAAAATTCATAATTAAGTAAAATCCCTAAGATTGAGTCCATCTGGAATGAACGTATTCAATTTATACACCCTAAACCCCTCCCTCTTTTCAGGCTTACTTACATCCGTTTTATCAATAATCATTATTCTAATATCCTCTAATCCCTGATGACCTGCTGAAAAAAATGAGCGTATAAATGCTCCCCAGCTATTCCCCTCTGACCTTTTCCATATCTTACTAACGAACTCTTGTGATTATTAAACCTCTTTCTAAACGTAAAGTAACTGTATTAGCTATCTGACTTATATATATATATATATATATATATAAAACTTCAAATAACCAGCAAAACCAAGAACTTAAAACAATATAAATCATCAGTATAAGTTCAAACTTTATTTTACTATCAACGTTTCGAGGCCTGCCCCTTTATCAAGAATAACACGATAACAGATAAAACTAACTTATATACAAAAAGTTTTCTAATTAAAAATACAAAATGTAAATTAAAAGTCCAGAAGGTTTAATCCATATGGTAAAACTGTGTTTAATTTATACACCCAAAAGCTCTCTCTCTCCGTGGGATCCCTTGCATTCGTCCTATCAATAATTTTCACAACTAAATCACTTAAACCCTCATGCCCATCTCCAAAAAAATGTGAATATAAGTGCTCTCGCGGGATATTTCGCTGTCCTCTACCATATCTATTAAGGCTACTCTTGTGGTTATTAAAGCGTGTCCTAAATGTATTGATTGTGCTGCCAACATATTGTTTACCCCACCTTTTACACGTAATTAGATAAACACTCCCATTGGAATCACAATCAAATTCATAATTAATCACATATTTTCTTTTTCCCAAACTATCCGCAAAATTCTCCCCTTCTTCCACAAAATTACAAATTTGACATCTTCTCTTACCGTGTGGTAAACACACACACACACAAATATATATATATATTCAAATATATACAACTACAGACGGAACCGTTTCGGCCTACTGGGCCTCATCAGTGTAGTGCTGACGAGCAGGGTGGAGAAGCCTATATTATATAGGCAACTCAAATGTCCCACACATGTGGTACATCTAAGCCATGCCAGAGTGCTCTAACTAGAAACTAGTGAGCGTGCGCAAATTCGCTAGCGACATGACTCATCCTGTAGAGTGCTCAATATGAACCAAGAGGCCATAGAGCGATATCTAACTACAGACGGAACCGTGTATATATATATATATACACATACATACAGCAAATTGCATAAAGTTTGGCAAACCTATACATATGGTGAAAAAAGCATGTAAATCTGTAAGTCGGTATCTAAATAATTCTATAAAATCGGTAAATCTATTGGTAAATCTGTTACTATCATCAGTTTAATCAACCTTAAAAATTTCATTAAGAATTCATGAGGAAAATACAAAAGAAAATCATAACCGTGTCGTGTCTTTATATGCGATAAAGACGCGTGTGACTTTATCCTGAATTTCTCTTCAAATTTTCCTCAATATTTTTAGTCTTGGAAAACAGAAATTGCCAAACGTACGTAAGGAATTAGCGTATAAAACGTTTCGTTTTTTAAGCCGTTCAAAAAACTCGCAGTACGTGTTTTATCGGACCCAAAACACTCAGCTTCCACCTCGTGTTTTATATCCGATAAAGCACTCCTGCTCGTTTTTTAAACATTATTTAATACATTAGACTGGCCAAAGAATGTACCAAAAAACACATAGCACATCGTCACTGGCCGTTGAAATGAGAATGAAATGGAGATACAATGGTCTTCATATGTTTATATGTTGACACGTTTTGTGCCATGATTTTTGCAATTTGCTGTGTATATATATATATATATATACACACACACACATATGCATATATATAAGTAAATACAAAAGACAAAATTTTGCTGTCGCTACTCTGAGTTTCACGCGCTCAGATTCACGCGCTCAATATAGCGAAAGCAAAATTTTGTCTTTTGTATTTACTTATTCGCTCTACCAGTAATGGTATTGAGCGCTCTATATTTTTATTCCAACGCTGTAACCTTCGTGGTACTCATCATTGGTGTGTATATATATATATATATATGTATGTATATATATATATATACATACATACATACATACATACATACATACATACATACATACACACACATATAACTACAGACGGAACCGTTTCGGCCTACTGGGCCTCATCAGTGTAGTGCTGACGAGCAGGATGGAGAAGCCTACATTATACAGGCAACTCAAATGTTCCACACTTGTGATACATCTAAGCCATGCCAGAGTGCTCTAACTAGAGACTAGTGAGCGTGCGCAAAAAACCAGCCAACACCAAGAACTTAAAAATAATATAAACCACTCAGCATAAGTTCCTTTTTTTTTTTTTTGGCCTAAGCGCGTGAAACTCAGAGTAATGTTCATTGTGTGTTCATTTTTTATGGAACGAAAATAAAGTTTATCACGTGTTATAAAAATGTAAGCATTGCTTACCTTCTTCCGGGTTATTCCGAGTTTTGAACAGCAAGGTCTCTACACTAAATGCAGAACCGGTAGAGTTGATATGGTTTGCTATTTCGTTCAACTATATTTGCGGTGTTTCAAGTATATAATCCATGATGGTGCATTCTTCGTGAGGAAATAAGGTTATTTTACCAGTTGGTCGACCAAGGCAGCGAGGCTACACGTCTCCCGTGATGAAAAAGCTGATGCAGGCAGGCACTTTATAACTGTTTTGGAACAAACAAGTTATAAATTTCAAAAACACGAAAATACTTTTTAAAGACATATTTCGGCAAGACTTATGCCATCTTCAGTTTACAGAGTGATGTTTGTAAGGCTTTAAATAGGAATTTCAGAATGAAGAAATTAACTAAATTAAATGACTTTAGATTTATTAAATAACTTTAATTTAGTTAATTTATTCATTCTGTAATTCCTATTTAAAACCTTACAAACATCACACTCTATAATCTGAAGATGGCATAAGTCTTGCCGAAACATGTCTTTAAAAAGTATTCTCGTGTTTTTGAAATTTATAACTGTCCTTTTGCTGGCAAGAAGTTTAGGAAACAAACAAGTTTTTGCGGGGCAATTTCGTCACAAGAACGCCATTAAAAGATACACTGAAATATCATTCTCCATCGTTAATCATCCGAAAATAGTGTCGACATTTTAAAAGTACTGTTTATCAAAGGTGCTGTTCTATACGTGGAAAAGGCCACTCGAGTTGATGCATACTAATGATCAAGTGATCGGTATATTGGTATACTTGATCTGGACAACTTTTTTGACAGTGACAGTATATATATATATATATATATGTATATATGTATATATTTCTAAAATTCATTGTTAATTCATGAGGAAAAGACAAAAGAAAATCATAAGCGTGTCGGACCTATATATGTGATAAAGATACAAGTTCCTTTATACGTGAAGAAGTTCAATTTTTTCGGCTAACAAAAGATAAATTTCCACACTTTCGTCGCGAATTAGCGTATTCGGAGGTTCATTTTAGAAGACATTTAAAAAACTCGCAGTTCGTGCTTTATCGGGTCTAAAACGCTCGGCTATCGAATTCTGTTTTAAATTCCGATAAAGCACTTCTGCTCGGTTTTTAAATATTACTTATAAAATTCATTAAAAATTCATGAGGAAAAGACAAAAGAAAATCATAAGCGTGTTGGATCTGTATATGGGATAAAGATACACGTGCCATTTTATGTGAAGAGAAGTTCAATTTTTTCGGCTTATGAACGATAAATTTCCAAACTTTCATTACGAATTAGCGTATTAAGAGATGAATTTCATAAG
Source organism: Heliopora coerulea (assembly GCA_030142905.1). Lineage (NCBI taxonomy): Eukaryota > Metazoa > Cnidaria > Anthozoa > Scleralcyonacea > Helioporidae > Heliopora > Heliopora coerulea. Next base: position 3,432,994 of record JASJOG010000010.1, on the reverse strand, counting down.
ACATTTAAAAAATTCACAGTTCGTGCTTTATCGGGTCTAAAACACTCGGCTATCGCCTCGTGTTTTAAATCCTGATAAAGCACTTCTGCTCGGTCTTTAAATATTACACACACACACACACACACAGATATATATATATATATATATATATATATATATATATATACATATATATATATATATATATATATATACACATATATATGCATATATACATATATATACATATAAATTTCAAAAACACGAAAATACTTTTTAAAGACATGTTTCGGCAAGACTTATGCCATCTTCAGTTTACAGAGTGATTTTTGTAAGACTTTAGATAGGAATTACAGAATGAATAAATTAACTAACCATATAGTCGCTATAAAAGTGTGCGTAGAAATGCTTACCGGGTATATCCCTCCGCCTTCCAGCATATCTCATGAGGTTATTTTTATGGTTGTTAAACCGCTTTCGAAATGTTGTAGTGGGACTGCCCACATGTTTTTTGCATCTGCTACATGATAAGAGGTTCACAATACCAGCAGAATTACAATCATATATGATGATCTAATATATATATATATATATATATATATATATATATATATATCAATATTTATTCATCTGTATTTATCGCAACAGAAATAGTTGCCCGAAATCATGTTTAGACGAGGACGAATGTGAGGACGAAGCGTGGGATCTTAAAGTGATGAACAACGAGCGATTGCAGGACGCTGATGAAGAAGACAACGAGTTGTCGTCTGAAATGAGTAAAAATGAAGATGCTGATAATGACTGTAGTGATAGCGACATAAATATTCCTTTGGCATTCACAAATTTTATGACTGAAGAAGGTAAATATATTGATGTAAATAAATTTAAATCTAGAATTAAGATACTCTCGTTTCCTTCAATTTTTCTCGTTTAGGTGTATACTGTTGAGATACAGTATATTCAATAATACATTATTATTTAACATATTCAAGATACCCCTTGTTTATAGTACAAGGGTGTTACATTGTAAGAATTACTCATAATTACAACAAAGTGATACGAGGATTTCCTAGAAAAAGAGACACATATACCCATTTTAAATTTACATGACCACTGACTACCTGTTCAGATCATCTCTTTGGTCCATTGGTTTGATTGGTCAGTGACACTTTTTAGTACGTACACAAAACCGGACCTTTTCAGTTTTCTTCGTGAGAATTAAGTACCAATGTCGTTTCCTTAAGTAGTTCCACCACCTGCACCCTAATGTCGAATGATTTTGAAAGCCACATTGCATGCAAATTTCTCGACCCTTGTTCTTTACAGATATTGTTTTTATTGAACAGGTTCACTTTAGACAATAGGTGCATGTAGCGTCCATCATAGCACATGAATTAACTGTTGCGATAACTTTAACAAAAGAACAGGCTAATGTTACAAAGTTGAACATTTTCTTAAAATGAAGGAACGCCAGCATCAACACGTTGTTGTTTAGCGTATGGCTTAGGGTCATTCCTTCAAACGAATTTTTTCTGGTTGTCATTTAAAATGTATCTGTTAAGAGTAATTTCTTAGAGTTTTTCCTTAAAGTTATTTCTTAATTAAGACTTCTACAGTTTATCAGTCTTATAGTCAGTTGCACGTTGTTTGCTCCCATTAGGTAACTAGTTTTTCTATGCTTTGGTTGAAATCAATTGTATCTAGAGTTCTCTTGAGCCTTTGGCGAGTAAAATGGACTGTCGTTATCAAAAGATAAAAAAAATTATATTTATATTCATATTTTTTTATTTACTTTTTTCCCTAAAAAATAAAAAATTCTACATTTTCAGACATTTAAATTTACGCGAGGAAGCTTACTGTTTCGACTATGACAGAAGGCTCTTTATCGAGTGCGTAACGCGTATATGTAGGAGGATATTAATCAGCCACCATTTGTTGTAGGGGAAGAACGTGTTTTATCCAAGCTACAAAATATCACTAATTTGTGGATGGAACCGGAGGATGGCCGTGTGAATTTTGTTTATGCATTACAATACAACGTGGTGAAACGAAAAACTCAAGAATTTCGTAGATTATTTGAGAAGTACAGCGAAGTAAGTACATGTTCAGCCCCTCACTATAGAGAGGAACTAGGACTCAGCAGCTTTCCTAGCTGCATATGCGTTTCAGTAACAGTTGTGGAGAAACTTCATTTCATCAGTCTAATCCGCTCCTAAATACAAAATCTACAAGTATAAAAATGCCTAAATTAACCAGTAAAGAGAAAATTTCGGAAGCAGCTCATACTACTAAAGCTAGATGGAAAAGTTGGGCATACTTTGGCGGGATTCGAATCGCACTTTCTTGGGGGTACTGGATCAGTGTCCTACCAACTGCATGTTCGCTTCTATTTCACAGTCGTCCTCAGCGTTAAATGAATACGAAATATCATGATTCAGCAACAGTGAGGATGTTTCTGAAATCAATAAAAAAAAAAATAATAATAATAACCACCCCCCAAAAAAACTGCAACAAAAAGCTGTGGCGCCATGTAGGGGTGCATGAGGAGATACAAATTCTCCAAAATTTGCTGTTACCGGGATGTACACAGCAAATGCCATTTCTAATGTGAAAAATTATTACGGACTCCTAACTGTAGAGTATTAGTTAACTATGAATTCACTGATCATGATATAATCGAGTCTTGTGAAGAGTTATGTGGACCCTTATGTCTACTAATTTCCAAAATATTTGTCCATTTGTCTTTAATTTTGGCGAGAGTGGTATTTGGCATTTGGCATCTTAGCTTTAATTTAAATGTCATCAAGCTCTTCCAAACCGGTTTCTATCATATACTACAGTCTACAATACTGAACAATAACGTCATTTTACAAAAATTGGTAAATTTTCCATTTTTTGCAATACTTTTTTCTTCTTTTTTCAAATCAAATCCATGGTTCCGCTATGACTTAGATATGATTACGTCATATCGTGAATTTCTTTTTACGGTGCAAGTTCGTCATTCTTGTGTCGTCTCCATGGATACTAACGGCAAAGTGATTACGTCGTTGTTGCAAATATACAATTTTTATTGTATTATAGCTTTGTTTTTGTCTTCTTTGTTCAATAGCATACCTCTTTTGCATGTCATACTTATAAAAGACAGTTATAAAGAAATTCGATTTCAAAACAGATTGAAATTTTTTAAGAGAAGACACGTAATAGAATCTCTCATATCGGCATAGCCATATTGTCCCCATCATGCTCTGTGGTTTAAAAATGCTGTTGACTACACCTTTTGCTGTTCATTACTAAAAAATATACAATCATTAACACCAAACTCTAACTCATTAGCGCGAAAATATATATTCATTTTATCGAATTGATACCTATTTACGCTTTTATGCTAAATTTCAAGTTCTCAAATCTACTTTTGTAGTAATTGACCAGTTAGCAGTGAAGGCTTATCATGAAATATCCTGTTCATGTTCCCATGAGGATGAATCTGAAATTGTCAAAGAAAACTTTGATATTTATGAAGATTTTGTTATTACCTTTCCGGAATATTTCCAAAATCATGGCCAATTCAACTTTACAAAAAGTCAAAACCAAGCAGCATATCTACTAATACGGCAAGTGCATAGATTATTCGGCAAGGAAAATAGAATAAACACTGGTAGTATTAGGATCATATATCTTAAAGATATGAAACTGATCAGATTATATATTTTAAAGTAAGAAGCTATTGCGTTTCAAAAGTAAGATGAGCGATCGAATGATTTGACAGGGCCAGCAAAGTCCGTTTGATTTACCGGTCTATAGTTAAATTAATTTGTCAAATTAGTATTGTATCAATTATTAAAGTGACAGTAAAAAGCGTTGTCGAGGAAGATGTTATAATTGTCAAAAGGTCGCGGTTCAGGCAGTGCAAGGTCACTAAAATTGTTCATTACAAAACCATGTGTACACTTACTTCTGCCAGTCTTGCCAGGGACTGATAAGAAAGTTATGAAAATGCGTTAAATCTTGCTAACTTTGTTCAAAATCTGAAAATATCATGGGGCTGAAATTTTACAGGTGCGGATATAAAAGAAAGACTTATCAACAATTATTCAAAAATAAGGATGGCATCCCTGCGTGTATCATTTTCGACACCTTGGCATTCAAAGACCACTAAAATGTAGTTGCAGTAGATCTTGAAAATACATACCACAAAAATTCTTTTTATGATGGTTTGATCAAATATTCCAAATATTATTTAGGTGTGCATTCTTTTTAGCCAATGGAAAACAAAAATGATATTTAAATTCCAGATTGATGCTCCATACAATTATACATGAAAAGGAGAGGTTCCGAATTTTTAAAAAAATCCAATCGCTTATGAAAGCAGTCAATTACGAAGACAAGACAAGGCTGTCAAATTAGGGGTTGTTAGCTCGGTAGAGTCACACTTTGGCGAAGTGTTGGATCTATATTGGATCACAAGACAACGTACAATAACTAACGATTTATGAATGTTCTCTCTGCTTTGTCTGCTTGTGTTGGCTCTCATCGTTTGTTCTCTCTTTTCTGTTCTCTGCTTGTTGGGAAAGGAGCATCTCTTTTTATGCTTTTGGTGGACAATTTCGGTTGACATTGACTGACATGACAGGTTAGCCAATCAGATATATTCTGACCGAGTCCTTCGCTCTGCCAGGTGAAGGGGTTGTTTCGAATGTAATACAATTAACAAGGATGTTTGAAAAAGATTTTTCGACACTAAATGTATATAGTTCTTTGTAAAATTATAATAGTAAAATCACATTGTATTTCGAGCTCAAATCTGATCAGAACAGGAATTACATCATATGTGGAATTCAGTAAAGTACCTAATCAATATAGGCTGGACTAATACAAACCAGAGCAAGGATTTAACAATACTAACTAGTGCCTCGACCTAACATTCGATAACATAAACAAAAACCTTTCAAGCTAGATTGGTAACTATTATTCATGACATTTTCGAGAGGACTAATTATGGTGCTAGTTACAAAAACAAGATAACAGCTTTACATGTCTAAAACCAAACAAAACTCAAATAAACATCACAACTTTCATGATACGGTCGTCTAGCTATGGCTTAGCAATTATTTTCAGAATAGACTAGGTTGATGTTTGATAAATCCCAATTCAGTTCATGCTGGTACAAATTGAAGACCACTGGAGTTAGTGAAATGTGTCTTTCATAACAAGGCTATCAACGAAGACGCACATTAGTATAACTTTTGGTTTGATTTGGGTCTTATGGTGTTTGTCTTCCTGCGTTTTGATAGTCGAATGAAAGTCATAAATATTGTCATATGAGAATAAACTACGACTACCTGTATGTGATATACATTGTGCGGCACATGGTCCACAACAAACTTTTAGTTTGAATTGTACCCAGATCAAATGTGGTTGATGTGTTAGATACATCTATATATCATTTTGTCATCACTTTTTGCCAGGTTTCTGCACGACATTTAATTTTGCCATCGCGTATCTTTTGAGATAAATTTGAAAGCAAGTAGTTTTGATCAAGTTTTATAACATCATCCTGAGAAGGCATGACCTTAGGTCTAACTTTCATTCATGAAAATTTTGTTAATCCTCTATCTTTGGGATAATAAATCATTACAAACATACCAAACGCGTTCCTGATAATAAAAAAATGTGTTGAGAACAGACCAAGACCACAATCCACACGACACTTCTTCCTTCACGACACCTCTTTCTTCCACTGATTACTTTCCAATGCACTTAACCGCTTGCATACAAGAAAAAGGGATCGTTATTTGAATAGTTACAAAATTTCTTCGTTTCGTTTCAATTTCATAAACTTCCAAACAATTTAATCTCATGTGTGTTTAAAGCAAACTTCCATACATTATTTGGACCGAAAAAGCTTGCTTCAGAAAATGTACTGCCGTCTATCCATACGCAGATTTTGATTGTTTGAAATACACTATTTTATGACCTCATCATAACGTCATCTTAACAAAGAGGACTCTATATTTTGCATATTTTAAATCTCATTGTTCGTTTGATTATAATCGGAATTTGGACTGTCTTCCAAAAAAACAGATTCATGGGCATTAAAAATTTCAAAAAAGTGCTTGAGATATCGACGTTTTATTTTCAAATGTGTCTTAAAGCTACCCCAAGGCGGATCCGCTTTGAATTACTTTCAATGCATAATGTGAAAAATGGTGAAAATTATGGAGTCCTCATTTTTTTTATGAAACCAGTATGATGTAAGTATATTGCATCATTAATCCTTTCCTGTCGAAGAGGTCTTCCTTTGACGAGTAAAATCGTCTGGCGTTAGCCAGAGTAAAATACCAAAGTCGGGTATGGACCCGAAAGGCTTAAGCGAAAACATGTTTCGACATTTCCACATACGCAACATAAGTTTGGTTATTCGTTAGATCTCTAATCCAAGCTTAGAATAAGTTGAATGCTACAATGAACTGTCGTCAGAGACTAGTACAGCAAGGGACGACATCATTACCATTATTGTACCCTCAACATCATGATATTTGTCGGCCTTATAATCTGAAGAAACAATGTGTATCCAATAATTTGCATGCCTTTTTCTTAAAATCTTCTTTACCTACGATATGTAGATATTTCACAAAAAATTACCTATCAAAGAAAAGAATTGCAAAAGCAAATTTCTAAATTTTGTAACAATATGTAACTGACGTAAACAGCAAACAACGCAGATCTTAGTAAATATTAAAATAGGTAATAGGATAGACGTTGCTGCTTATGTGAAGAAGAGTTGGGAAGAACTGGAGAACAACTTAAGCGTCAGTATTTCATTTTGTTAATTCAATTTTAAAAAAGCAAACAAACAAAAAACAACAATTCATTCTGTTGTTTGAAAGTCAAGAAAAGATAGGATGATGTTGTTTACGCAAATTTGTGGTTGCCAGTGCCAAGTTGATTAACCTAAGACAGCCTCGAGCCGGTTGTTATCCGTTCTTATGCATCCTTTTCATCTGAAGCACCAGGCGGTTTGTTCTGGTGGCGAAATAATTACCATTAGCATATACCTCGCAGGTGAATAGTGTTTTCTGCGCTATCTGGTTGGTTCCTCTATCTCGGAATATCCTGCACTATTCACCTCCTAGCAAAACAAGATTGCGTCCAGTGTTGTTTACGTTACGGAAGGAGAACTTTTTAATAAACGAAGTCACCGTGCCAGGTAATGCCAAAAGAGCAACGAAATTTGGCAATTAAGTATTCAAAGATATGTATTTCTTTTACTTTTTAGCGATAAATGCACTCAGGATGTGTTTCAAAATGTTTTGTTTACAATGATGAGTGATGGACGAGGCCACGTTCTGTAAAATTGTTTTAAAAATTTTAAAAAAATTTTGCGAGGTATTTGCTAAAACAATTATTCACCTCAGTGTTAGTGAAAATAGTGGTGGATATTCACCTCGCCGTTTCGCGGCATGGTAAATATCCACCACTATTCACTTCCTTCGGTGAATAATTGTTCTCTGTGGGAGAGTTAGGAGGCAAAAACGGTCGTTGTTGGCATTGCTGGATAGAATTCATATCAGCCAAATGCCAGCATGTAACCTATATGACTCCAAGTTGATTACGTTTTTATGAAGGTGAATAAATTGAGAAGGTTGCAAAGCGAAGAAATTTGGTAACTTATTGGATTGATTAATTTTCAGATTGGGGAATGGTAGACCGTTTTGTTGACAGATTCACCATTGCCACCTGAACGGGGTGAAGGAGGCAAATCCAAGTGACCGTTTTTTTTATCTGAATTTATGGTAAATTCCCGCCAAAGGCAATACTTCTTTTCAACGATACATAGCATGGTTTTTAATCGAGTTTGCGAAGCTCAAAGAGCTGCGTTGTAAGAATTGATTCGAAGAGGTTTGTTTTTATTTCATTAATTTTGTTTACTTGTAGTATGTTAATGAACTTCAAGAAATCTGGGAGCAACAAACTGTCGACATTATGAAGAAATATGATGTAATTGGCATGACTATCACTGGAGCTGCAATGCGTTTGCGTCTATTAAGTATGTACCGGAGTGTTGTTCATACCATGTACTAGGTGTAAAAATATAGTAAACTCAGAAAATCAGTGACGTGGCTGAAAATAGGCGGGGCGCCCGGGGTCCATGTTGATCAAAGACACATAGATACTGCGAGGTCTAGAATAATTCTTAGTCTTACATTCCAGTTTACTTCTAACGTCTCTCAATACTGTAGAGGATTTTATCCCTTTCCAGACGCTGGTAGGACTCAACCATTTCAAGAAAGACCACAATCCCCCCTCCACCACTTGGACGTATTCTCATATTTGAGTTAATCTAATTGAGCATATATTTCTCAAAAGAGGTGGGGTGCCCCCTGTCGCTGCCGTGGGCCTGCCAATACTAGTGGAGTACATTGAAGTTGATCCTATTGCGCATTTTATTCAGCGAAAACTAAAAAACGTGTTTGGTGCTAATATTGTATTATCTTAGTTACTAAAATAATACCAGACTCAATGCGTTTTCGCAAGAGATCGGCCTTTGATATGGTAACCAGTATAAAGCAGTATAGTTTTTTCACTTGCCCTGCCAGTTCACTTTTAATTTTTGTATTAATATTGCTTTCATCAGTTGCCAAATTAAAATCAATTTTTTTCTTTTCTTAAATTTAGATCAGATTAAACCGTGTGCAGTTATCGTTGAAGAAGCAGCTGAAATTCTTGAGGGTCAACTAATTTCTGTTATTCCGCCTAGTGTAAAACATTTAGTGATGCTGGGAGATCAAAAGCAGCTGAAACCTCCTGTGTCCTGCTATGATCTTAAAAAGTACAAGAATCTCGATTGTTCAATGTTTGAACGGTTGATAGAAAATAATTTGAATTTCCAGCAACTTGGAACCCAGTGCCGTATGAGAGATGACATAGCCCAGCTACTTCGCGAGCTTAACGTATACGGGAAGTTAGAAACAAACACAGAGGTACGGTATAAACACTGATGTAGTTGGTTACAATCACAGCTACTTGAATATTTGAACTTATGTTTAATCTCTTGGGGTGTTACTTTATTTTAGCAAATTAACTTTCGAGATTTATTGTATATTCGGTCCTACATTCATTTCGAGTAGCACAACAAATGCAATTTTTGCCTTCAGTCAACAAGTGCAATTGTTTTTATGTCTGCAATAAGTCAAAATGCTTTGGCCCTTTCTTGGCAAGGTGTCTGGCCTTGACAAGTAAAATCATCTGGCTTTAGCCAGAGCAAACTTAGAGAATACTGTGGTCCTACAGGGAAATGGTTTATTTCTGGATTCCTTCATTAACTTGAAGCTTTCGGAAGTCACTCTAACCTGTCTATAAATCCTTTGCCGATGTTAAGCCGTATGCTCACTTAAACCAATATTTTTAGTTATGGTACAATTTATATTTTAAATTCCTTGAAGCGATCACTTATCGCTCAATCCATAAAGACTTGACGTTTGAATCGTGGCTTACTGAAGGCTCGCGAATGAGTCTGTTGCGTAACCTTAGTTTCAGCACGGAAAAACTAACCCAACCTTACGGGTCAGTCGTTTTCACAATTGACAGGCGTGAAGATCCTTTGTGTGCCATATATACCCCTAACAAATCATGGTAAATTAGTGATTTTGCTCCCCACGTAGTACAGAAATATGTTTTTGTTTATTTGGGCAAACTTTTGCGGTGGAAACTCATTATGTTTTGGTGTTCTATGTTCTCATTCCACTTTCAGGTAGTATAATTGCTGATTTGTGTGGACGTTTGGAGGTGATTTCCAGCTTCCTGTCCAGATTCTTTGTTTTCCTGAAATGTTGAGGTTTTAAACCTACCTCTTAGTTACAGAGCAATAATTATGCAATTTATCTGGGGGTAAATCCATTGAAAACGATATATTTTGTGTACTTCATTTTACTTATTTGGGATACCCCTGAAACAATGCTTTTGGTATAGGTCCCAATTTAAGTAAGAGACTGTAACTTAATTCACCATCCAGACAAGAAGTTCTGTGATTGAGCATATACCTCGTACGCCTGGTACCCAAACCATGGCCCAGTAGACCGACGGAGTGACAAGCAAATATATAACTTAATTCTGTTGCCTATGCGCGCTAGAGATAATAAATTTCCTCTTAATTATTTGACTTCAAATAGCTTGTACGTCTTACAAACACTTAACAGATGTAGTCAGAGGGATTACTCATCTTACATCGTGAAAACAATCAAACTTTCAAATTGATACGTTACGATTCTTAACCATTCAAATTAATTTAACCTCATTCAGAGAAGATAAGTATCAACTGTCGCTTTTTAAGTCAACTGTCATTACTAATATCGAGTAAAATCTCGAAACCATCACAGGAAAGGTACGCTTGAACGCACTAAATAAGACGTGAATGTTAAAGTATGGTATATGTCTCCATTTTATTAAAACAGAAGACCAATGCCAACCATCCACCTGAATGTATTGGACAGAGTTTGTTTTTCTGGAATCATACTACTCCGGAAGAGGATGTACCAGGAACTAACAGCAAGTATAACCAAGAAGAAATTAACAAGATTATAGAGGTTGCAAAGTATCTGGTGAGGAACGATTATCCTCCTAAGGATATAACTGTACTTTGTGCCTATCGCGCCCAGGCAAGTTAACTAAAAACACTTTACATATATATATATAAATGTAGCTGTTTGGTCTCTGAAAAGGAGAGTGCTCAATACAAAGGTGTAACCAAATAGACTACATATATATATATATATATATATATATATATAAAATAATCATAAAAAACTCATTTAAAAGTTTATTTCATCTCCAGCGTTTCGGGGCAAGCCCCTTTTTCAAGGTCGTAATACATAAGTCAGTAATCCACTTAAATATAAATTAAACAACTAATTAAAATTCATAATTAAGTAAAATCCCTAAGATTGAGTTCATCTGGAATGAACGTATTCAATTTATACACCCAAAACCCCTCCCTCTCTTCAGGCTTACATCCGTTTTATCAATAATCATTATTCTAATATCCTCTAATCCCTGATGACCCTGCTGAAAAAAATGAGCGTATAAATGCTCCCCAGCTATTCTCCTCTAACCTTTTCCATATCTTACTAACAAGCTCTTGCGATTATTAAACCTCTTTCTAATCGATGTGATTGTGCTTCCAACATACAGTTTTATACATTTTTTGCATTCAATCAAGTAAATTACTCCCTTGGAGTCACAATCAAAATCGTAATTGACATAATATTGCCGACTTACAGAACTATCCTTAAAACTTCTTCCTTCTCTAGCATATTTACAAATCTGACAACGAACTTTAGAACATTTTCTCATCCCTTTACCCCGAATAACTCTACCGCCAATCTTACTTCTAACCAATTCATCCTTCAAATTTTTTGGCCTCCGAAAACTTACCAATGGTGCTTCTCCAAAGGTACACTTCATGCCATCCGAAGCATGCAAGATGGGAAGCAATTCACGAACCTTTTTACCTATTCCCGATAGTGTTGGATGAAAGTCCAAGACTAAAGGAACTCGACCATCCAAATTTTTTCTTACCTTTGTTGCTTGATCAAGTACCTCAGACCTATTAACCCTTCTAACCTTATAAACCGGACTTTGAAAACAATCCCAAATGCCGCCTCATCAACCCTGCAAAAAGCAACCTCGGCAAAGTAAGCAAATTCATCCTAGACAACATAAACAACCGGATAAGAATTCAAACCCAAGTAAACCAGTGGCGAACCTCCACCGACGCAATCTCGTGGTTTCAATCAGTTCAGAACAAACTGAGAAAATCATTCATATCCTTCGATATAGTAGACTTTTATCCTTCAATTTCTGAACATCTCCTCGACCGACGTATCGCATGGGGGAAACAATTCATAAACGTCACAGACAGCGACATCTCAATCATCAAACACGCACGTACATCACTTCTTTTCCACCAAAACCAAATATGGTCTTAACGCAACGCAGACAACACATTTTTACGGAACGTCGGCTTGCTGTCCTCTGGTAATCTGTAAACAAAACGTTTTGAATACATCCTGAGTGTATTTATTGCTCAAAAGCCAAAGAAATACTTATCTCTGAATACTTTAATGCCAAATTTCGTTGCATTTTTGGTATTGTTTTGCACGGCGGCTTCGTTTATTAAGAATAATTTTCTTTTTCCGTTACTGAAACAAAACGGGAATCATCTTGTTTTGCTCGAAGTTGAATAGTGTAGGATATACCGAGGTAGGGAAACCAATCAGATTGTGCATAAAACACTACTCACCTACGAGGTATACGCTAATCAAGGTTATTGCTGCGTAGATTACAACTGGTCTTATTACTAACATCGAACGTGCTGGCTGTGTTATCTCTTAATTCATTACGTCTAGTTTTATACATATATAATGACTTATTATATTTCCTTCGTTCATCTAATGGTTGCCAACCAAGCTCTCTTCGAATTTCAATTGACCTTGTGTCAAATGATTTTCCACCTCTTCGAAAATACTTTCGTCAGTTCTAAATTTTAGAATGACGCTTTGAAGCGTAGCCAGGTTGTAATCTGGGCAATCTAGCCCTTAGAGAGTTTTTCCCAAATACTGGAGGGAGTTGGTCAAAGTGTTAGGTTAGGATTAGAGTTAGTGTTTGGATTAGGGTTAGAATTAGGGTTAGGATTAGGGTTAGGATTAGGGTTAGGGTTAGGATTAGGGTTAGGATTAGGGTTAGGGTTAGGGTTAGGGTTATGATTAGGGTTAGGATTAGGGTTAGGGTTAGGATTAGGGTTAGGATTAGGGTTAGGGTTATGATTAGGGTTAGGGTTAGGATTAGAGTTAGGTTTAGGGTTAGGTTGAGGTCAGGTTGCCCAGATTGCAGTCTGATTATGCTTCAAAGCGTTATTGTAAAATTTAGAACTGACGGTATCAGCTTATTAGAACGCAAGGAACGACTGGATTTTCCTCTTATGATTCTTGCAGCCCTGTTTTGCAATTTTTTTAGCCTGCCTCGCAGATAAGAATCACATTTTGCCCAAACGAGACAACAGTAATAAAAATGAGGTAAAATTGTTGCTTTGTGCACATTGATCATCACACGTTTTTGAGCAAACTTTTTATGTTCGGAAGCATTCCGATAGCTTTGAAAACTGTATTGACAGTTTCATTGACCTGATTTTTCCAAAGAAGCTGGTCATTAATTATCACTCTCAATTATTTGGAATGATATACTTGTTTGATATTGCTTTAACCTAATTTTTTAGGGAGGATAGCGTTGTCAATGTTATTGATTTTTGTCCACTGACAATTATTTTATATTCTGTTTTCAATTTGTTAGCAACCATTGGTGTCTCTGTTATAGTACAATTTTAACCTCCGTAATGAGTTTTTTGAATCAGTTTAACTTTTTTTTTGCTCATATATTCCTTTGTAAAGGGGTTTTTTGTTGGGGTTTTTTTTTTGTTTTTTTTGTTTTTTGTTTTTTTTTGTTTTTTTTTTGTTTTTTTTTTGTTTTTTTGTTTTTTTTTTGTTTTTTTGTTTTTTTTTTGAACTGGTATAATATTCAAGATTCTAAAAAGGATTTTAATTTTTGGGGACTCATAGAAAGCTTTTTTTGAAGCAGATTAGAAAAAAAATGAAAATATTCACCCCACAACAGTAGGGTGATAACAACTGATAGGACCACAGTAGCCTCCTTATTCTAGTCAAATTACATTGTGTCAAATATTTTCGTATCATAGTTGACCAAGAAAAGCGATGTGTTGTGATCATTGAAGTGTATTACATATTTGTTTTCGTGCTCTGGAATTTTATTTAATACCAGACACAATGGTTACAATATCCCATCATCAAATCTAAAGTAGTCGTTTAGTTAATCCGGTCACTCACTTTGGATAAGGTCATCAGATGTAAACAAACGCTGTTCGATAGCTATAGTCACTACTGCATTTCGCATTTCCATCGGGCATTAAGAAAAGCAAGGCATTATGGTCTATGGTATTTCTGGGATAGGGTGTAATTTACTTTCATTTTACATTTCATTTTTATTTTAACTTTGTTTTTATTTCGTTTTTGTTTGATTTTAATTTTGTTTTTATTTTAGTTTGCTTTTGCAAAAATTTTTTTTTAAAATTCACAAACAATCTTTGTGGCAGTCCTAGGCCACCATACTTTTTCCTTTTTATCCTCCTTCCTTACAAACACAGTCACTTATTTCAGTAACCCATCCACTTCTTAACCTTACACCTATGGGCTTAACTTTGAACGTCTCAAAATCCGTTAGTTTACCCCACTTCGCTACGAAACGGCTTGATAATGAACAACATTCGTTGAATTTTGTTAAAAACTCCAAATTAAATAAAGTACCCGTCCACGTGAACGTATATATAGTTACAACATGCAAGGTTTGACTAATTTCACGATGGGCAGTTGTATATTCGCAAAATGCATTATACAAAGAAGTGCAGACCCACAAAGCAAACCAAAAACAAAAAGGCTGCCTTTTTTATAAAACCTGAGGAATACTTGAAAATTGAGATAGAAACAACCGGACAAGCCTATCACAACCGAAGTGAATGTCACAAAATAGGCCTAGACACAAAAATCCGGATTTTTTTGGGGTTTTTTATTTTTTGACTTTAACTAGGTTTTTAGGAAATACAGAGATTTTTAGAAATTATGAGATTTTTTGAAGGAAATGAAAAAAATAATGATTAAAATAGGTGGTTAGTAACGAGATTTAGAGATTTTCAATCACTCTGGTGGGAAATATTGAACAATTTTGAATAATCCTCAAGCTTGCATGTTCAATCAAGCACCCCCGTGTGCCCGTTGGGCCGTATTGACCCCAATCTGGCGACTGTTTGTAATTCAGATCAGCGGTTTGACCCATGGGTGACGTTTTCCACAATTCTTATGACTGCAAGTTATCGGCAAAACATGGCAGACTCGGCTGAAGCCGATTTCACCGAATTAGCCGACTTTGCCTCAACGCGTACCTTAGCGGAAGAAAGAGACAAAGAAGTGCACTCAATTTTGAATGTATTGAGGTCACTGAATGCCAGTAATTTTGCAAGAAAAAGGAAAATCTCTGTTAACTCTGGCGGAAATCGCCGATCAGTGGCGACAAAAACGAAGTCAGTGTATCAGCCGAATGTTTTCTGCCAAGCAGCGTCTTCAACAGTTTAAAGTTTAAACACGAAACCTTGAAGGCTATCCGGGATATTGTTATCTTTTGCCAACCCTGTAAGGAGGAAGTTAGTGTAAAAAAGTCAGACTTAAATGCCTACGTCTCGAGCAGAAAACACAAGCTCAACAAAGAAAACCTTGCGAAAACGAACAAAAGAGAGGAGGACATTGCCAAGGCGTTGTCCAAGTATGATCAAGAGAAACATTCAAAAGGAGAGACACTACCCACTTCAACAAGGGTATTTAAGGTGAAGGTAGTTCAGGCCTTCCTGAAGAGTGGCACGCCATCGAATCGAATGGAATACTTCAGGGATGTTTTCGAGGAAGCAGGTATGACTCCGACATAACAGACCAACGTGCGCCAGCTGATTCCCTTTATTCTGGAAGAAGAGTACTAGTTAGTTGCAAAAGAAGTCATTGGTAAGAAGCTTGCAATAATCTTCGATGATACCACAAACGATAGTGAAGCGCTGGTAGTGCTGGTTCGTTTCGTCCAGGAGAGGGAGGTAAAAGTGCGACTTGTTCGTTTTCAACTCGTTCTGAGCTCATTAAGTGGAGATGAACTATCAAGAATTGTAATTGAAGATTTTCCATCGCAAGCTTAATGTCTTCCAGGGCAATCTGCTAGCTGCGATAAGAGACAGGGCATCAGTGAACACCAAAGCTGTTGCAATGGTGTCTGTTCTTTATCCTGACATGTTAGATGTAGGATGTATCTCCCATTTCCTCGATCGAGAGGGTGTGAAGTCAAGCACCCCAGTTCTGAGCCCTCTTATGTCTTCGTGGAACCTAATCTTCACGACCAGTGTGAAAGGGAGACGAGTTTGGAATCAAATAACGGGAAGAGTGATGCCGCGATATAATTCTACCAGGTGGTGGAGTGTATGGGAATGTGCCAAAGTTGTCTTTGGACAATGGAGACACATTCCTACGTTCTTGGCAAACGACGATGAATTTGCACAAGCATCCAAATGGAAACTCACTGAAGCAATAGCTCAATACCGTGTGCAGTTACCAGTCTAGCTTGCAGCTGTTATGGAGCTTGAGAAGTTTGTGCAGGTAAGATACACTCTGGAAGGAGATGGTGCCTTGGTATTTATGGCATTTGAGAAGCTTGAAGAGCTTGGCGCACTTATTCACGTGCAGAATTTTGCTACTCTCTCACGAATGATGCAAGAGCTGTTTCCCCTGAATGTTGCCGAACAGCAACGGTGGTACCAATACGGTTTCAAAGAGTGTCTAATGCCTGCTTTCCAGTATTGTTTAGTGACTGTGGCAAATGATCCTATCGAATCGCGTTCCATCAGCGTGTTTAGAGCAGCACAACTTTTCAGCCTACGATTTGTGAAGGCATCCAGACCCAGTGCTACTGATATTGACCGGGTATAAGCCATGCCTTTCTTTGACGATGAGATTGTGATCCGACCTTTGAAGGACGAGCTACCAGCGTACCTGGTCAAAGCTGCCGACATCCCAGATGACTTTGATGTTCTGACAGAGACACGGCCATGGTGGAAAACCACAGCTCCGGACCTTCCTTCATGGTCCTCTGCTGTACAGAAAGCGATCCTTATTCAGCCATCATCCGCAGCTGCTGAGAGGGTTTTCTCGCTGCTTCTCACCATGTTTGGTGACCAACAGTACGATACATTAGAGGACTACATTGAGGCAGCATTAATGCTTTGCGTCAACAATCGCTAGTTTATCTCTGAGTATACCTAAGTAATCCTCCGAGATTGAAGAGAATGGACAGAGTGTCATCTTTCAGTAAGAGAAATGTTTGCATTTGCGTTTGAAATGAAATGAGTTGCAAGCTAAGTTTACCAGTTTACAAACCTTAATGCCTTTAATTTCCTAAAAGTTAGTTGCATTCACTGTTGTTTCTGTGATGATGTAATGAATAAAATGCTCTTTGCAAGACGTTGCTTTGAACAATGGCACTTGTCAGCAATTTTGTTGCTTTTCGCTTCGTCAAAATTCCAGTAATTTTATGAGATGTTTGGAGATTTTTAGAAATGTTTTGGAGATTTTCAAAGGAGAAATTTGAGACTTTCAAAACTTTTTTGGGGATTGTCCGGGTAGATTTTTAGGCCATTTTTCGGGAATTTTGTATCTACGCCTATCACAAAATGACAATGTACAACAATCAAATGCAAGAAATGGACTTACAACATGCATCTATTGAAACCAGTGAAGGAAAAAAATCATACGAAAGGCCTAACTGTATGAAGTATTGCGTCTTGCCAACAGAAAAACAATACATCGACGAAGACAGATAACTTGCAAGTGGATAATGAACAACTATGCAGAAATCAATGTAAGAGTGGTCAATCTTTTTGTCAATTTGTTTCGTTTCCTTGTTAAGCAGAGGACAATTGCTAGTCATGATAAAGAAGTAAGGAAACCACTATTATCCCCTGGATTATTGTCAATGATTGACATCGATCTAATGGACTTTACGAACTGCCCATGAGAATTTAGTGAATCACACCAATGGGCTCTGAATATAACTTATCACCATACCACATCAATGTGGCCTCTCCGTACCAAATCTGACAATGCAGTTACCGCAAGTCTATAAGAATACTGTTCACTTATGGATTCCGAGAACAGATCAATTCCGCAACCGTAAGATGCAGCAATTCTGCACAGAAAATGGGATTGCACAAGGTCATGGATCACCAAGAACGCCCACGACACGTAGGCTAGTAGAGAGAAACATCAAAGAACATAGAAAGAAGACATGAGGGCTCTCGTCCCCAGCATGACCAAAAGACGAAAAAAGCGATGCCAGTATGTCAAACCAACATGGTAGACGAAAAATTTCACATATCACAGGGCAATTAATATGACACCATACGAAACTGTTCATTGTCTGAAACCTTTTCAAGAAACAACATCCAACACAGACAGCAATATCCTACAAAAAGACCAGGCACAGGATTTGAAAGTGACACAGTATCCCAGAGTCACAAGACAGTGACCGAGTGTAACAACATGGAGGAAATCTTCAAAGAAAGACCAAGAAAGAGACAAAAGAATCGTGGTCTAGCTAATCAGCGGAAATACGACGCATCAATGATAGCTAGAACAAACCAAAAACAAAACAGTAAACACTGGAAACAAGTTCAAAAGAGGGGACATGGCATCTGCCAAAACAAATCGTGTTGACAAAGTCAGCCCCGTTCACCTCCAATATGTTTGTTGGAAAAATTCTGAGTATAAAGGACACTTTATACAAGAACTCTAACGCAGTTTGGCAAGATCTCTACCCTTGATCTTGATCTCTTCATTCCGGATGCACTCCTCCGCACCTTTCACACCAATATTGGACTGGACTATTCCAATGAAATGAATTTTTTTTTTCTCATGGTTGTAAAAATAGCTAGCTATCTCTAGGAAATATTAACATCTAACGTGTCAAATTGTCACCATTTACCTAAGTTACTGTTACAAGCCGGTCCCTATTAAATTCATTTGGCTGCTTTTGGTTCAATTTGCTCGCAACAAAGAATACAAAACTAGCTATATTTTCAACTATTTATTTTACTATATTTGAATTGCTTAAAGATTAGCGTCTTTATAATTTCTAACCTTGTAGTATGTATTATACTGGTATATTGACTAATCGTTCAACTTATCTCTTTGTATTTACTGCCGTGAGACTGAGCACAACTCTTATCACTCCGTACGCTCTTTGGATTTCGGTTCTGTTGATTTCTTTGGTTCTTGACTTTGATAATTTCTTTTAAGACTTTGAGTTTATGGATCGGTTTCTTCGTAACTTTCTTCTTCGGTTCGTGATGATGTTATTCAGGCTAACGTCTTATGAATAATACACGCACTGTTGGGTTGTGCTCTGCCTTTTATACGTTTAGCTAGGGGAAGAAACTATAGACTATGACTTATTTCCCTTACGCTAAAGGGTGCGTCAAAGGTTCTTCCAGCGCAGGATGTCCGTTACGTTATCTTGTGGGCCAAGGCGTTCTCCTGTTGCGTTTTGAGGTTTAAACTATTTCGTTACTCATGCATGAAAGCAAGGTTAACTAAGGTTTCGAATATATCCTAAATATAATATCTACTATGATGTATAATAAAATATACAGGGACGGCGGAGCGGGATTACGAGTGGGAGGGGGGGGTTTGAAACTAAAATACAGCATTTTGTGTGCTTCTCTGGGAAATTTCACAAGAAGTGTTTTAAAGCGTAGTTGTTTCAACATTACATTTGGAATAAAAGTGGGGGGACTACAGCCCCCCCGGCTCCGCCGTCCATGATATATACTGCCAAGTATATCTCATACATGTAACATGACCAATGCTGCTAAAGTTTGTGATCATCTTTTCGCAATATGGTAATGTTTTCTATATATTACGTGATACCATTCATATACCAAGACAATGGAGTTTACCAAAAATATCAACTCAGTACTTTTGCCCTTGTACTACTCAATTCACTTTAAAAAGTTGCACTATTTCAAGTAAAATTGTACTGACCATATCCCTAACCCTATTCCTAATCCTTCCTGTACATACAGCATTTCAACTGTGACTTAGCCCCAACAAAACCCTAACCCTAAAGCCAAACTCTTAGGTGTCATCTCCTGCACATAGTCAACAGCAAAGTAAATTTGAAAGAGTTCTTTTACAAATATCAAACGTCACTACTAATAAAAGTGACCACGTATTTAGAATACAGTAGAACCTCGCTAACTCGAACTCGGTTAATTCGAACTCCCCGCTAACTCGAACTAATTTCATACTCCCTTGGTTCAAATTAACCCCGATAACTCGAACTCTATTTTGAAAACGTCGGTCGATAAACCTGGAAGTGTCACGACGGAGCTGTTTGACTCGACGGAATCTTGAAGCTTTACTGATAAGAACGTGACAATGTACGGAAACGTAATTCAAACCCAGAAAAGACCATCTTTCCGGAGTGACACGGTTTAAAGTCCGCATAACGAATTGATTATCCTGGGTAAATATTGCGCACACAATTATAATTCGATGAAATGAGTCTTAGATTAGAATTAGTCACGCAAATTAGTCTTGAGTAGCCCGTAGTAACTGTTCTAGTTTATCCAGCTTATTTTGTAGGGCTTTCAGAAATTTGTACAGCTGTATGTATACGACCCAAACATTCACTGAACCTACACATGTATTCTGGTATAGTCATTTTATCATAAAGTTATTCAACTCAATAATGGTAGACATTAAAATATGGTAATATTAGGATTCGGACGACACAAACTCTATCCATGATGAAAAATTAAAATATTCTTAACTGACTGGACCAAATTGACTGGCAATTGTGGATGAATCATAAAACCTCGATACCGTATTAATTATTAACAGTATACTTGAAATCCAGCTCCCCCCCGCTAACTCGAACTATTTTTCATTACTGTTGGTAGTTCGAGTTACCGAGGTTCTACTGTATATCAAGTGACGTAAGAAGATAAGAGTTCCTATTTCTAAAAGAATGGATGCATTTATCTTTAAAACGCAAACTTCAAAATTTTCACCCGTTCATGAAATTGCATTGGTTTGAAAAAAAATAAAACTGGATTAAGAAATAAAATACCAGTCGGAAAAAAAAATATACTCGTTCCAAAACAGTTGAACTTGTTTCAAAAATTTAAACCTGTTGAAAAAATATACTCGTTCGAAAAAGATGAAACTGGTTCAGAAATATTCGTACGGGAGGTTAAAATTGATGTCATGCACAGTTTTCTGTTTCGCTGTAAATTTACTGCTTGCCACTGAACACTATCAGTTCCATGTATGGTGGTTTCATTAAAATACTTTTTATTTTTTATTATATTAATTTTATTATATTATATTAATATTATTATATTATTTTATTTTTATTATATTTATAGGTTGAACGAATGACAGACGCATTTAAGAAAGCATCCAAAGACCCGGAAAGCGAATCATTCCCTAAATTAAAACATATCAAAATTACTACCGTGGACAGTTTTCAGGTGAGTTACGCGCTCTGAAAATGTGCTGAAATATTTTTTACACATGTTCTGTCCGTCCAAAATTTGAATTCTCACATCATTTTCAGAAGTGCCGTGACAAATATATTTTGATCATTTAGTAAAATCTAGTTGGGTAAAAGTAGTTTAGAAAGTCCAGAATGTTTGATATAAAAGTGTTGGGTCGCCGAACTTTGACATTCTTCTAAAAACTAGAAACATGAATGTTTATAAGCTTGATTGTTGTTGGAGATTTAGCGATTCTTTTATTGGCACTCCAGTGCAAAAACAATTGTCGTTCAAATGAAACATCAATTTAAGCTTAGTTCAACATGGATAATAGTCTTCTTTCTGTCATTTTGGTTTTGAAGAATTTTCAGTTTATTTGTCTTTCATGTGCCGTAATGATTCGAATAAGCGGCCTCTTTCCAATAAGCGCCGACCCCCATTGCTCTCTCGATAGGGAACTACTGTATGTAAAAGATTACCCAACCGGTAAGAGACACGTGAATATCGGTATAAAATCAATTGTCCTTCAACATTTTGTCACACATATATGCACTGAACACATTAACTTTATGCTGATGTTTATGCTTATGTTCAAGTGTGAACCAAGTTTAACAACTGACAACTTAATTTAATATTTGGTGTTGGGTTCTTTTAATTCCCAAACAAATCCCGACAGGGCAGTTCTTGCGGAATATTTTTATGTTGTTAAATGAGAATTTCTGGGTTCTAAATCGAAATTTAAAGTCATGTTCGTCATTCCAATGTAGATCTTCTGATCCTTGTCCTTAGGGAGAACTGTAGCTTTGTATACTAGGTTGGACGTCATGCATGCTCCATTCAGCCGGCATTCTGAGCGCCTCTGAGCGTGAAAGTTGAGCAACTTTTAGCTATCAAATTGTAAAAAAATGTATGTGTGTATATATATATATATGTGTGTGTGTCTGTGTGTGTGTGTCTATGTGTCTATACATATATATATATATATATGTGTGTGTGTGTATGTGTATGTGTGTGTGTGTGTGTGTATGTATATATAACTACAGACGGAACCGTTTCGGCCTACAGGGCCTCATCAGTGTAGTGCTGACGAGCAGGATGGAGAAGCCTATATTATATAGGCAACTCAAATGTCCCACACTTGTGGTACATCTAAGCCATGCCAGAGTGCTCTAACTAGAGACTACTGAGCGTGCGCAAATTCGCTAGCGGCAATGTATGTATGTGAACATATATGTACATAATGTATGTATACATATATCTACAAAATACTATGTGGTGTTCCACAGGGCTCAATCCTAAGCCCATTATTATTCCTATTGTATATAAATAATATGCCAGATTATTTGAAAACTACAACACTATTTTATGCAGATGATACTCAAATCCTTTCATCTTCTTACGATTTTGACACACTTGTTGAAAATCTGAATTCTTACCTAAATAATATTCAAAATTGGCTTGTCAAAAATAAGCTTAATAATATAATAAGCAAAAATAAGCGAATGCCATAACACCTATAATGTTTCAAGAAGAAAAGTTTCAAATATAGCCGTGTCATGTTGTGGAATGATCTTTCGCAAGAAACCAAATTGTCAGAGACGCTGTACTCGTTTCAGAGGCATATACGTCGGACTTAACCAATGATATTGGATCATGCCAACTGGCATGATTACACTGTTCCGTTTTTAACATTTTTATGTATGTATGTATGTATGTATGTATGTACATATATATATATATATATATACAGCAATGATGAGTATACCAAGAAGAGTATGCAACACAAATGTCACACAGAAGGCGTAAGGTTTAAGAGAGCTCAATATCATACGTAGAGCGTAATATATTATTTATTTTACAGTAAAATGCTGTCGCTACTCAGAGTTTCACGCGGTACGCGATCATCAGGCAACTGACAGATTCGGTTCAACTATTCTTATTTACATGGGTTGTGACGTTAATTAATTAGGTGTTTCGTTACATGGCGACACCTTGAGAAAAGTTCGGTTCGTCTGTTTAATAAGTTGTTATGTTTTCCTTTCGTCAATAAGAGCTTTTCTTCGAGGCACAAATTGCATCGTTTAGATCCCGTCTTATATGCCGCGATTTGTTTGACGATCGACCAGCTAATGTTGAACATCCGGTTGCTTTCCTTTAGCTTCCAGATATGCTTGGACAGCTCAGTGTCATTTGCATATTTGGTGTGTTGGAAAGATTTCAAGTGGTTTCTGTATCGTTGTTTGAATTCATTAGCTGTTACTCCAATGTAACTCTCTTTCTCTTTGTTGTCGGTCGCCGTCACATCAGCTCGGTAGACTACGCTTTTCATCAAGCACTTTCCGGCCAGTGGGCATGTGTCGGTTTTTGCAGTTGCACGTGGTTTGTTTGTTCATCGTTGTCTGGTTTCGTTTTACGTTTTGTGTTAGGATGTGTTTATTGTGCTTCTGTATAAGTGTTTTCATGTTTTCCATGCAGCTATAGCTTACTCGTACTGTGTGGCGGTTGAAAATTTGGTGTAATTTGTGTGAGGGTGGGAAGTGTTTGTCGATAAGCTGTAAGAAGTCTCGTCCTATGCTTGTTCTAACGTTTTTGCTGAAGGGTGGGTTGTACCATATTACGTTTCGTTGTCTTGTGGGTCTGTTTGAGTTGTTGTTGTTATCGCGGTTTGGTTCGTACGTTAAATCTGTGTTGACGAAGTTGCTACGTTTTAAAGCGTCGTTGTATAAAGGGGCGGCATCGTTGAATGTTGCTTCGTTGCACGAAAGTTTATTAATTCGTTTGTTTATTGATGAAGGTAGTTGTCGTAGAATTGATGGCGGGTGGTTGGAGGATTGGTTGATGTAGAGTGGTTCGTCATTTGGTTTTCGGTATGGTTTGTATTTTCCGTTTGTCAAGTCGAAGGTTATGTCAAGGTAGTTGACCTTTTTCTGGTTAGTTAGTGCTGTGATTTTTAGCCCGTGATTAGCGAAGGTGCTAATTAGGTCTTTTCTTGCCCTGTCGGCCAATCTCCCCGATGATGTCTTGATGGCACACAAACCATCATCACGGTATAGACCAATATTGTCTCCGAAGCGGGCTTTTAGTGAATCCAAAATGAAAAGTCCGACAAGCTCGCAGATTTAAGCCCCGTCAAAGCTGCCCATTGTAACATCGAATGTCGTGCTGTTTCTTTTCGTCCACGCTTGGCCGTTGTTAAAAAGCAGTGATTTTCTAGCGTGTTTGATTACTCTTATGTCAGTGTCCAAGATAGTTGTGAATCGTTTAGCCCAGGAGATAGCTTTGTCAAGCAGGTCTTCAGAGATTGACGGATAAAAATCTATAATGTCAAATGATAGGAAAGTGTGCCTGTCCTTGTCGCTGATAGACTTGAACCAAGCAATAGTTTCGTCGGAGTTACGCCATTGGTTTGTATAGGTTTGGTTTCTTAATTCCAAGTTAATTTTGTCTAGTATGGTTTTACTGACTTTCCCGAGGTCGCTTTTTGCCGGGTTGATTAAGCGGCATTTTGGGTGGTTTTCGAAGTCTTCTTTATGGTCTTTTAGGGTAATGAAAGACTGGGTTTGTGCCATCGGTTCTATGCGTTTTTTTATCTTTAGGTCGTTTGCTATGGTTTTCAATTCTCCTTTGATGCTGTCAACTGTTCCGTCCTGTGCCAATTTATATGTCTTTGTAATGTTTTCTGTTAACAGTTTATAGTTCCGTCTGTAGTTATAGTTTAACAGTTCCGTCTGTAGTTATATATATATATGTCAATATCAATACATTGCTCTATCTGTAAAGGTATATATATATATATATATATATATATAGCAATGTATTGATAGCTAAAGGGTTGTTCGTTGTTACTAATAGTTTGACCTTACAATGGAAAGCAAATGGAACAAAAAATGTTTGATGTTACAATGGGAAACAACGACGGTGCCGAAATATGCGAGCTCATTGGCCTATACGTCCTAGACAAACTATTCGGGAAATTTGGAAAAGATAACTTTGGGCTTTATAGAGACGATGGCCTAATCTTATTAAAGAACACCACCGGAAGATTAGCAGAGAAAGCGAAGAAAGATCTGGTCAAGATTTTCCAGGCACTCAACCTAAAGATCACGGCAACACCCAATCAGAAAATTGTGAACTTTCTAGACATCACACTGAACCTCAACAATAAAAAGTTTCAACCTTATAAAAAACCAAACGACGATACTCTTTACATCAGCAGAAATTCCAACCACCAACCACCTATCATCAAACAGCTATCCATGTCAATCAGCCAAAGAATATCAAGCTTATCATCCGATCAAGCCTGCTTTGACCACACTGCACCAATCTACAACAACGCACCACGACAAAGTGGCTTCCATACCAACATCGAATACACCCCTGACAATGTACCGGCATCACAAACACCTGATAGCCAGAAAAAGAAAAGATCTCGGAATATAATTTGGTTTAACCCTCCATTCAATAGAAATGTAAAAACAAACATAGACAATCATCAATAAACACTTTCCGACATCGAATAAACTAAATATAATATTTAACAGGAACACGATAGAAGCTACAGCTGCATGGACAACATGAAAAGCATTATTAACAAACACAACGCCCACATCTTCTCAAACTTGAAAAACACCAACTCAAATCCTAAAGAACCCAACTGCAACTGCCGAACGAAGAACAACTGCCCCCTACAAGGAGACTGTCTCACTTAGAACTTAATTTATCAAGCCACAGTGACAACACCCGACGACACCACGGCCAAGAAATACGTCGGCATGATCGCTAGCACTTTTAAAACTCGCTACAATAACCATACGAAACCTTTCCGTGATGCTAAATATTCAAAAGAAACGGTCCTGTCGAATTACATTTGGAGTTTGAAGAAGGAAAAGCGTAACTACAGAATAAAGTGGTCAATTCTGAAACATACGAAATCATACAACAGTGGAAATAAACGTTGCGACTTGTGTGCTGGAGAAAAAATGTGTATAATGAACGCCGACCCCACCAACCTCCTAAACAAAAGGACAGAAATAATTTCAAAATGCTGCCACCGAGCGACGCACTCTCTACGCAATTTGACACGGTCAGCAACCATGCATTGACGTCAACGCATTCCATTTCCATGACGGAACTATCCTAAAAGGACAGTCATCACGAATTTTCCATCAGTTGTCTGAAGATCGCCAAAAGGCGTGAAACTACTAGTAACAACAAACAACACGTTAGCTGTTAATATATATATATATATATATATATATATATATATATATTTATTTATTATATGCGTGAGCTCGCTATCCGGTCTGTACCCAAAATGACGCACGCTGATTGGCTGCCTAGCCGTGGAATAAGTTTTTCGCACAGACCGGCTAGTTTTGGCGGGAAAATTTCCGAGTTGATTTGAAGAAAAACAAACCAGATTCAGGTACCTTTTACCAAAGATTTATAAAAACAAATTACGGAAAAAGAACTTGAACGTTCTCAACGATAATTTTAAGTAGAAAACTAGATGCCAAAAACCACGTTGTAGCAGGTAAAAACAAGGAAAAAAACCTAAGCCGTTAACTCACGAACACAAAGCTTCGTTAAAAGCGATGACAAAAGGAGCCAAAAGCCACATAATAAATTCCTTATTAACCTCGTTTGTTCGGTCTGTACGGGAAGTATTTGCCTTCGGTTTTTTCCGCACAGACCTCGCTCCTTCGCCGTTCGGTCTGTAATAAAACCTCAAGCAAATACTTTCCCGTACAGACTGAACAAACGAGGTTAATAAGTAATCAATATATATATATATATTTACATACATATATATATATATATATATATATATATGTATATATGTATATATGTATATATATATATATATATATATATATATATGTGTGTGTGTGTGTGTGTGTGTGTGTGTGTGTGTGTATATAACATCTTGTAGTTACATTATGGTTTTGATAGTAGTTACAGAACATTTTTAAAAATATTTTAAAATTGGATATATAAATGTGTGACGCTTCCATACCATACCATACCACCACCGCCATACCAAACAAGGGATGTTTGAATCAAAGACCCGGTATTAATTGCGATCTTGAGGTATTTTGAGTCGTTTTCCAATCAAACTTTTCACTCATTTTGCTTTAAAGAAAGATTTTTCATTAGATAGCCAGGCTTTCCGTCTTAAAATTGGAGCATTCTCACAGGTTACCCGTCGGATACCAGCATCACGGACAGCTCATGATTGAAAAATTTTTTTTGATATTTTTTGTCTTAAAAAACTGGTAAATTCCACATTATCTCAAAGTTGGTTGCAAATGTCAATTAGAAGTGCTATGATGAAGATTTATGCTGAGTATTCATCTGGAGGTACAAGACTTTGGTGAGGAAAATGAAACGAATTACGAAACCGACGAAATAAACGATGAAAACATGAACGAGGTTTGAATCTCTATTGCTGACCAAAAATCGGAAAAATACATAACATACGACAAAATACGACAAGCAAACCTTGTGCAAGTTTTGGTTGAATGAAGAACGATTAGAGAGAAGTAAGAAAAGTACTTTTTTCCTCTGTAAAACTTTTATAAAAAAGAAAACTAGCGTAGCGCACAAACCTGCAACTCTTACGTATTTTCAACTCAGCATTCTGCGGCACCTCAACCCAAAGGATTCAACGGTGAATTCGCAAAAAGAAGACTGCTTTAAACTTTTAAACTTTCTTGAGAGATTCTAAAATCGTGATGAAAGCACTACTGGTCGAATACGGTAAAGGTCATCATCCACAAGCCACCGGACAAGTGAGAAAATCTGAAGTGGACTGAAGTGTATCGCCGAAGGATAGTTAGGTGACCAAAAATCCAGGCGATAGTATTTGGTACAAGAAGTCTGCCTTAGGGAAAAATGAAGTCAGGAAACTAGTTTTGAAAGCTGTTCAAAACAATTCTATTCGCAGAACTTGTATTTCAAAGCTACTCGATTCAGACGTACCTGTAATTGTGTAGCTCAGGTAAGTGGTTGCCAGAGCGTGAAAAATCTCGAGCTTTATACAAATCAGCATCTATTCAGCTTCAGCGAAGAATGTCATTTACACTTAGTCGCTTAGCAATTGTCCTAACATCAAGCGAGTTGCCTTCATGAGAAAGAACCAAGACCAAGCGTCGCTGCAAAAAGTGAATAGTTGGCCAATGCATATCCCAAGGAGCTAACTTTGAGAACTGTTCTTTCAATAGATAAATTGTACATCCAGTTACTAAGATGGCCCCCAAAAGTGAAACCAGCTGCAAGCACCAAGAAAGCAATTTCGTTTGCCGGTCTTGAGTCATTTACTGGCTTTAGCGTTCAAATGATGTAAAGAGCTTGCTAGAGATCCATACCAGGGAAAAAAGAACGAGACCAAATCGATTTGTTTCAATACGGACATAAGTAATCTAAGTAAGGTTTGGTCTACAACATACCAGTCCCCGAGCTTGCACACGGCATTCTTGAGTGACCGGAATCCTTAAATATGTACCTATATATATACAAACATAGAATTTTCATCCTAGTTACCACGCGTGTAAAAGGACTTCCCGCACGTCGAGATTAGTACCCTAGCACCGCGCTTCGCGCGGTCGTCGAGGGGATAAATAGAAACTGAATAATTAAAAATTTAAATTACAAAAATTAAGATTCCCTATCCGCAAAATTTATGCATCCCTTAGATTTAATTGATTTCTTTTGTAAATAACATGAGGCTTTAAAGTAAAAAGCTGAGCTATCCAATATGCTTCTCTAACATGCAATTTTACTTCCAGATCCACATCGTTTTCATAATACTTTACATTTGGTGGATGGTTATATAAATACCGATATCTATGCCAAACCAACGGATAGCCATGAGAAAGAACAAAAACATCAGATAGGTTGCTTTAAATGTGAAAAGAAATATGATATTTGCCAACATATGCAAGAAACTACATTCTTTAAAAGTTATGCTATGGAGAGGCACTGCAAAATCAAACGAAGGATAAGTTGTAAGACCACTAATATAATATATGCTATTTCATGCGAGAAATATAAATTACAATATGTGGGTTCTACATCCACTCAATTTAAAGTACACTTTCGGAATCACAAATCGACCATGGTCACAAATAAGAAAAGTTGTGAAAAGGCGGTACATTCCAATACCTCGCTACATAACCTCAAAGACATCAAATTTGTAGGTATCAAAAAAATAATTGATGAAAACGATGTAGATGTGGGAGTTTAATTGCATGTTAGAGAAACCTATTGGATAGCTCAGCTTTTTACTTTAAAACCTCATGGTATTAATAAAAAAAAAATAAATAAAATCTAAGGGACGCATAAATTATGGGGATAAGGAATTTTAACAATTTTTTCTAATGTAAATTTTTAATTATTCGGTTCTTATTTATATACCGGTAGAAGTGAGAAAAATGTATTTTAAACTGAAGGCTGAACAGCCGAAACGCTTTTAACGATTTTAACGGTAAGGGACCAGTCAAGACGTTTTTCTATTCCTCACTCGATTTATAAATATATATATGTATGTATGTATGTATGTATGTATGTATGTATGTATGTATATACATATGTGTGTGTGTATATATATATATATATATATGTGTGTGTGTGTGTGTGTGTGTGTTTATATATATATATATATATATATATATATATATATATATATGTAATTATATCGCTTACCTCAAAAAGTCACTACAGCCTGTGTAGTGACTTTTTGAGGTAAGCGATATAATTCTATTTGCTCTTTCTGTGCGTTATTGAGCCCTCTTTGTATTTCGTAAACCTTAACGTTCACGTATATATATATATATGTATATATCGCTTACCTCAAAAAGTCACTACAGCCAGTTCTGTAGTGACTTTTTGAGGTAAGCGATATAATCCCATTTGCTCTTTCTTTGCGTTATTGAGCCCTCTTTGCATTTCGTAAACCTAAACGTTCACGTATATATGTATATATATATATATATATATATACACTTGTACATATACATGTACATGTATATGTATATAAAATTCTTAAATTATCACTAGTCAAATTTAGCTAGTTTAGTTCTTAATATGAAAATAGCGTATATTATATATAGGAATTTAATGGTTTTTAATTATGTTTAAATTTTTTTTCTTACTTTTTGCTTTTTCTGTTCGCTCATGCTCACGGCTCTGAAAAACAATTTAGGTATGTTTAAACGATTTGATTAGATTACCGTGTTATTTGATTAGATTAACTATAATTATTCAAATAAACTGGCAATTAAAGTTGTTCTAGATGATTTGTCTTGCTGAAAAATTGCTTTTATCACTAGACTGTGGATTCTGTTTTTCGTTGTTATAATACTTATATTTTTCTAAGTTTTACCCAGCGTAAGACCCAAATGCCAATGAGTCACGGTAACAGGAAACGCAAAGAAACCAAGGTTGATCTTTTTGAGAATAGAAAGAAATACATGATTGCGAACCCTTTTTTAACAAATATTGTAATGTCTTTCTTGTTTTTAGGGTGAAGAAAACAAAGTAATACTACTCTCGTTAGTTCGGAGTAATCGTAATTCTGAAATAGGCTTCTTGGCTAAAGAAAATCGAATATGTGTCGCAATTTCCAGAGCTCGATGTTCATTATACTTATTTGGAAATGCCACTGTGTATGAAATGTCAAAAAACTGGAGGGTAATGTTATTTATGTATTTTTGGAAAGAACATTTTAACTTTTATGGTTAACAATGATGATAATTTTTTTTACCTGGACAAATACCTTTTTATCACTATAGAATGAAGAATGCAACCACTGTTGTGAGTGTCCACTTTACAATAGTCCTTTTGAGCTTTTTCCTGTAGTGTCATATGGCAGGTTTGGGCGTCAGAACGTTTTTCCTGGGAAAATATTCTCCATGCATTGATAACTATTATTTTACGCTACCTGTTACTGCTCCACAATTCAGCAGTCGGCATCCTGCTAGATATCAGGCAACTATTCAGATATTTCCGGATATAAATAGTCATCGATAAAATCGATTAAAGCGATACAACTTACCATGAAAGTCAAAATTGTTTTCCTTTCGCAAAAATGTGTGCTGGTAAAGTCATAGCTACAGAATCATCCTCAAAGGAACTTAAATTAGAGAAAATTTACCTACTCTGCGAAAACAAGGGCAGATAATGTAATAAGCCAATCAGCGCGTTTGTTTACATCGATGGGGCGGACCAATCAGACTACTCGATTATACCAACATGTCTGAATTTACTGGAACATCACTGCGAAGAACTATACCTCAGAAAAAGCCTTCTGTGCACGCGAATTTTGCATTTTCAAAGAGAAAACGAATTGATTCGGATAGTATGTGAGTTTTTCTTCAAATCTGTCGTGGGGATATGTAATGCGTTCCTTAACAAGAAAAATATTGGCTTTCGAATCAGGAGTTACGAAATGCTCACGACTCAGTTCATGTTTAACGTTGTCTGTGTGAAAAAGCCAACATAAATTTATTATTCCGTACGGGTTTTGACGTCCTAGAGCTTTCAAGGCTGTCCTTATCTCATAAATACGAAATTACGTAAAGTAGTACTTTTCATAGCTCTAAAACTGGTTCGAACGCCTAGAGTTTGTGTCTGGCTGATATTGGCGGATAATTTTGGCCTCTCTGTATCCTCGTGGCCTGCGAGAACGAAGCTGAGCGAAGGAAAGGAGTGATAGTCAAATTAAACTCAAACCTAGTTTAGGAAAACATTTGCTCAAAGTATGCCACTCGAATAGAAATGAAGAATGACGAATTTATTGTTTTCGTTCATCTACCCGACGACAATTGCTCACCCTTGAAAGCAAACAAGAAACTCTTTATTCGCCTGCAAATTCATTGAAGTCGTCCACCAGCTCGAGACCTTTCCTCGTCCATCGTCGTTGTCATCATTGTCACTCTTCTATTCATCGTAGTTTTGATAAATGGCATTACTTGAAGATGGGGTCGTTCACTTGTCTCCCTGGGCGTTTAACCTTAATTTTTGGGATGACATGGCAAATTCCATAATACTGACATCCATATGTTGCATGCCAGGATGAAAGAATGTCCGCATCCTCGAAAGATCCGCCGCGATGGACTTTTAGTTCTACTCAACGTAATTGCGACAGTTTTTGAAATTTAGTACTGATCTTGCCCATATCCACTGGTGAGCTCACAGGGCCTTTTTTAATGAAGCTATCACTGGGACGCATTGACAGCAAAAATCAGAGACTCCATGAAACCAGTACTAATCAGAAAATACTTTGTCAAAGAGTGAGACAAATTCATTAGAGTAATAAGCAAATAACTGCAAACTGCTGGCAAACTCAACTCCAGCTCTCTCTAGTGTAAGAAGTCCTGTTGATTGACATCATGATATTAGATACACTTTTGAATTTCGATGCACTTAATATTTGTGGGTTTGAAGGGTTTTTTATTGACATAAATCCAAGTGACAAAACTTTGTTTGTAACAATCTCTTCACCAGAACGATTGGGAAGTTTACACCTTGATGAGTTGATCCTAGAGGTGTTGAGCAATCTCGAGCAATTCAACAGGCCCTTTTTAAAATTATTGTTAGATAATCTGAAGAAACTTAGCAGCCTTAAATTTCAAATTTTTAATTCTTTTCCTGTTATGAATTCAAATTTTTCAGTGGCACAAATGTGCATTAAAATTAGTGCAGTTTATGCCAGCTGGTATCTACCTCCTTGGTTTTCTCAGTTATCCAACCAGCTCCATCAGTTTCCTTTGTGCTTCCTAGCGAAAAGGGGTAGAAATTTTCCACAAGATATTCATCAAAGACTACCCTAGAATGTAGCATAGGTTGGGATGTTAGATTACTATTTTTGTGCTGATAAATTGAAGTAAAAGTACAACCAGAACGACCATGTGATAATGATGCCTGTGGT
The DNA here is from genome assembly GCA_030142905.1 of Heliopora coerulea. Lineage (NCBI taxonomy): Eukaryota > Metazoa > Cnidaria > Anthozoa > Scleralcyonacea > Helioporidae > Heliopora > Heliopora coerulea. The sequence goes on along the minus strand of JASJOG010000010.1, from coordinate 3,399,896 downwards.
GCACCATAACATTTCCCAGCAATGTAACAAATACTTGCAATACAGACTGTAAGTACTGCATTTGGACAGTGACTGAAAACAGACAAAGCATGATCCCCTAAGTTTCAAAGGTGCAATCCCCATAAATAACCTCCAGCATGCAGCTTTAACAATGTGGCGATCTACTGCAATTCCCAAATTTCTTGCGGATGCCAGGATTGCAGTGTCTTGGATAATGCTTCATGAGACCAGTCTGGTCTTTGTGTATGTGAGTATATCATGATGTCTTTCACAACTGTGACCCTAGTTTTTGTTAATTATCTTTGCACCACCTTTAAAACAAATTTTTTACAAATTCATGTGGGTCCATCTCTTAGCTTTGCAAACATTTAGAGTAAGAAAAGTATTGATTAAATATTGACATGTTTGTGGAAGTTGATCGTCCAGGTTAGTGTAGTCTTGAGAAAGACTGTTGGTGGAATTGACTGACGTTTCGACAGCCTTAGCGGCAGTCATCTTCAGGCAAGGGCACACTCTTTCATTTTACTCTGGCTAACACCAGAGGATTTCACTCATGAAGAGGATGAGCCCGGCATCTTAACGAGTTACCAGCCATCTCCTTAACCCATTAAGTGACAAGGGCACACTCTTTATTTTACTCTGGCTAATGTCAGACAATTTTACTCGTCGAGAGGATGAGCCTACTGATACGTTAATATCAGTACCTCAAGATTCTGAATTAAATAAGTGTTATTGACTTTTTTGAAAACAAATATACAATCATTTGCACGACATTCATTTTCTTCATATGTTTCTAAATGGCCGACTACAATCTCTTGTGAATCAATGGTTATTAACCTATAGTTTCTGGAGAATTTAATGTATTATGGCAGAATCATTGCTGGATTGTTATTTTGATATACCAATAAATTGGCTTCATTCTGAGTCATCAGTTCCTTTTGACTATTGTGTGGTTGCAATTGACGTGTTCAAATGAGGCTAGGGATGGTCTCTTCTGAACATGTGAACACAAATCATTTCTAAATAAGAGGACATGTACTAAGCTATCTGATCTTTTTGTGAAAATATTAGGGAAAAGTAATACTTCATGTTAATTCAAAATTAAAAAAAGCAAAAGGACGAAATATGAATGTTATTTGAATTTTTTGCTTTTGTAACAATACCCAAATTACATAATGAAAAATAAAGTCTTTTCTTTTACAGTAAACTTCAATGCACTGTAATAAGGATTTATGTCTTGCCTCTTTCTGCTTTTGCTTGGCTTCCTTGACTAAAACATGCTGTCAAATGTTCAGTAAAAGTGCACTGTTTTATACATTGTATGAAACAGGTACTGCAAAGATGTCTGTGAATCACTGTGATTTTGCTACTTATTATCTTTTATAAAACTCGCAAATGCTTTGGATATCTCAGTCAAACTATGAACTTTTTATGGTTCGCCAGTTGCGTTTGACCACAAACCTTTGACCACTGGTCATAAAGAGGATGGTTAGAACAACTTTTGTTAAGAATTTAAGCGTTAAATCAAACTTCAAACATTTTCTTTTGGAGAAACTGAACTATTTTAACATTTCCCCGCCGTTCGTGGCTGGGGATGAATGGAACGAAAACTAGACGTCAATAATGACAAAAAGTGCCACCTTAGTTACTTTATAAGGTTCTTTGTGATATATTTTTGAGATAAGGAGAGCCTTGAAAGCTTAGGGTATCAAAACCCGTACAGAATAATAAATTTATGTTGGTTTTTTCACATAGACAACGTTAAACATGAACTCGGTCGTGAGCATTTCGTAACTCCCAATTCAAAAGCCGATATTTTTCTTGTTAAGGAACGCATTACATATCCCCACGACAGATTTGAAGAAAAACTCACATACTATCCGAATCAATTCGTTTTCTCTTTGAAAATGCAAAATTCGCGTGCACGGAAGGCTTTTTCTGAGGTATAGTTCTTCGCAGTGATGTTCCAGTAAATTCAGATATGTTAGTAAAATCGAGTAGTCTGATTGGTCCGCCCCATCGATGTAAACAAACGCGCTGATTGGCTTATTTCATTATCTGCCCTTGTTCTCCGCGAATGTTTACTGGAAACAGCTGACTCCATATTTCGGTTTGTAGATCAGTGGTTCGGAATCTTAAAATGCAGGTTTCAGTCGCCCTAATGTCAACCCAGTTTCTTGAGTTGTTTTCCGCGGTATATTAATCACAAAATTTTCTCTTCATTCTACCCTGAGGGTGACTCTGAAATAAAATCCAGATTCTGCACACTCTTATGGATGCACTTTAAGTCGTCTAAATAGTCTCATGTGTAATTAAATTGGATTTTTCAGCCGTACTGTCTCCCGTTGACTCGGTGGCTGGATGGACAGTATAGCAGTCTGAAACCCGAAGTCGCGCGTACTAATTCGGCTCAAGTCAGCTCAATTCATCTAGTTGACTTTCGTCGTGTAAGCTAATTGTGGGAACGCGTATATTGTCTGCGATTATCGAATGTATGTGGAAAAGAGTCTATCCTCCTTCTAATACTGGACAATTACCTCCTTTCTGTCTACTTTCTAGCAATTCCATGATAGTAGAACAAAAAAACCACAAAAACAACTTTTGTGCATATGTGATGCACTAGAAAAGCGTTCTCTCGTCTTCAGCTGTGTCCATGAACTTGCTTTATTTTTTGAATTGTAAACAATTGAATGGTTTTGTTGACATTATTGAACCACGTCTAGTAACGTTTTTAGTTCGTTTTTTTTTTTTTCTAAATTTACTTTTCTACCAAAAATCTTGCCTCATTTTCTGTTTATCAGGAGTACAAGTTTGGGAAAAGTCTCTGAGATTTCTGTATTTCCATCTCTTGAATTTAGTTTTCCAAGTGATCCTTCCGTGCATTTGAGTTTCAAAAATTTCAAGGAAAAACGACAAATTTACCTCTAAATTTATAACATTCGATATTGAAATATTTGATTTCACTTAAACTGTGGTACTGTTATGGCATATACGTTAATTTTCATTTCAAGCAACCCAAACGCAAGTTCAAGTACCTTTGGGTCCAATTAAAGCAAGCAGATATCAAAAGCACCTGAACAACCTGAACAAAAACTCAAACTGTGATCACAAGATATAAAAATGTGATCGATGTGCAGCCAAAACAATGAACAAATAGAGAAATAAAAACATTCAAACAGAAAGGGAAAGGAACTGACAGCTAGTGCTGAAGCACTTCGGTCAATCTAAAGTAGGAAAACTACCTGTGAATGTAAAAGGCTGAATGGCTTTGCGGAATGGCATGTGGTATGAAGTACCGTAGGGCAGCTGGCTCCAGGTTCAATCTGAACCACGAGCAACATTCGATTATTTTTGAAGTAAAATCGTTCTATATGCCAAACGGCTTAGTGTATTCACATAATTTTTCCTTGTCAGCATTCTTCAATATATCCAAGATTATATGAAGCAATCTGGGGGACTTACTCGTTACACTTTGCCCAGAGTAACTCGGCAAAGTTTAGTCTGTTGTAGACTTTGTAGCGTACTCGAAACTATCGCAAATGATGGTGGCCACAACAACAAGAGATTTTCGAGGCCTTTGAGAGTAGAAATTCAAAAGTTTTCGGTATGTCACGAATGCTGAAACTTGTTCATTTCACACAACCGAGATTGACTACCGCCGGCTTATAAGAAGACCTTGTGCCAAAATGCATCGCTTTTGGCAAATTTTTTACAATGTCACTTTTGCCAACGAAATTTTGAAGCACATTAGGCTGACTAGAGTTGAACATCGTTTGTCAAGAACTCTGAAGAACTCGTCAAAACACAAGCCCTCAACTGGCGACTCCCGCCGATTTGGAATATGACAGCGAAGAGTTCTAGCATAACAAGAATTCGTTTTCAAAATTTGCCGATATATTCGCGGTCTATTCAATTGTCAACATTTGGGAAAAGCTGAGCAATAGTTTTAAGTTGAAAACATCACTTAGTCACTCCTGGAAAGCCAAAAATTAAACATCATAGCTTGATAGCGACTTGTGACGTACAAAGTGAAATTGACACAGACAATAGGTTTGCAAGCTATAGTCTATAGTCCCCTCCCTCTCGTCTAGATAGGGTTAAGGAGTTTGTCCTCGCTAGATGTTGGCTTTCCAGGAGTGACTGAGTAATGTTTTCTACTTAAAACTATTGCTCAGCTTTTCCCAAATGTTGACAATTGAATAGACCGCGAATATATCGGCAAATTTTGAAAACGAATTCTTGTTATGCTAGAACTCTTCGCTGTCATATTCCAAATCGGCGGGAGTCGCCAGTTGAGGGCTTGTGTTTTGACGAGTTCTTCAGAGTTCTTGACAAACGATGTTCAACTCTAGTCAGCCTAATGTGCTTCAAAATTTCGTTGGCAAAAGTGACATTGTAAAAAATTTGCCAAAAGCGATGCATTTTGGCACAAGGTCTTCTTATAAGCCGGCGGTAGTCAATCTCGGTCGTGTGAAATGAACAAGCTTCGGCATGCGTGACATACCGAAAACTTTTGAATTTCTACTCTCAAAGGCCTCGAAAATCTCTTGTTGTTGCGGCCCCATCATTGGCGATGGCGTCGACTGCGCTACAAAATCTGCAACAGACTAAACTCTGCCGAGTTACTCTGGGCAAAGTATAACGAGTAAGTCCCCCAGATTGCTTCATATAATCTTGGATATGTTGAAGAATGCTGACAAGAAAAAATTATGTGAATACACTAAGCCGTTTGGCATACAGAGCGATTTTACTTCAAAAAAATCGAATGTGGCTCCAGGTTCAGATTGTAACTGGAGCTGCGAACCTGGTGCCAGCTGTCCTACGGTGCATGAAGTGCGGAATGAATAAATCTGAATTCTAATAAGTGAGAATACTGCATTACGGAATAACACGGGCTCAATTCGTCTAGCAGAACAGAGAAAATAATAAGTCGACCGGTGCTGTGTCTTTCCGCTCATGCTGATTTTTTTGAACAATTTTACCAAATTGCGTTCTTTTAATACGGTTTTGACTGTTACATTTCAGCTTCGACCAGTTCTCGTGAAAGAATACGTAAGCAATATTCTCATTTATTCAAGAAATGTGATGTTTGTCTACGATAACGTGGGGCGAGACATGTCGTTATCATAGGGTTAATGGTAAATATGAAACTGGTTGTACAAAAAGGATTTTACATCAAAATCGAGGGTCTCTTCAAGGGCAGGGTTGGAGGATAGGATGGTATTCGTCCAAAACTTGTAGCTTTTAACTCTACTTGTTCTTCAGGGTTTGAATTAAGTCTTTGGGAAACTTGAACTTTGTACTTCGGACATTTTTTTACATGATAGTGCAACACAAAAGTTGTGAACTGATTGTGGCCACATTTCTAACGCTTAACATAGCAGTGTTTCCCAAACTTTTTCTGTAAGGCCGCCTTTAGGTAATAAATAACATTTTGAGACTCCTACCACAACTGGCACATGCAGATACACACACAGCAAATTTTCGCTACGAAAACCTCACTATGTCATCCCTGTTGTGTCTCTTTACCCCTCTACAGGTTTTACCCCCCGAGAGTAGGAGCCACTGCAGTGTTAAGGCGTACAAATGCCGCCACTGGCAATTCATTGTAATACTTGAGTTGCATTATTATGGTCAAAAATTTTCAAAGTCCAGATTTCAAATTTTTCAAAGAAGAGTATGAGGTAATATGTTTGTGAACTGAAAAAACGAAATTGCTTGCACATTTAAGAAAGTGATCTGCAGTTTTACTTATTTGACCAAAATGTTCAGCATGCTGCACATTACATGCTTAATTCAAACCCTGAAGTACACGTACAGTTAAAACTTAAAAGGTCCAAAATTACTCAGCATATATTGCTCATCAAGTGTTTACTACTTATTGACCGAGGATGAGGTCTGTATTTGTGAAATATCGCACCGATGTTTTTAAGTATGGACTGAGACAAACGCGGCGAGTTGAGGCCCGTGAAGAAACCGAGGTCCGATATTTCACTAGTACAGACCAAACAAGACAGGTCATTCAGCAGTTTATTATGTGGCTTTATTGAAATATAATTGACAGGTGCAAAGGTGCAGAACGCCAAGTAAAAACTTGCAATTCTGTCGTCATTTTATGTACAATTTCTTCACCAACTTCATTCTGCATAGTTGTTTCTCCTTTTCTGATTCTTTATACATTTTCACTTCATATACTGTCAAAAATTTTGATTTTCATTCAACATAATAAGACTTTTTAACACACACACCTTGAGTGGGCAATATGGGAAATATCCGACCACTTATGAACCAATCAAATTGAAGGATTTTCGTATTTGGACCGCTTGCTGCCACAGCCATATAATAACACAAGATATTGCCTCATGATGAAGCAACAGTTAACTCATTTGACATCACTGAAGAAGTTGTGGAGTGGAATCGATAAAGAGCCACCCTGTTTTTCTCAACATGTTTGACCACGTCTTGTAAATCTTTGACTAGCATTTTCGCAGCAATGTTGATAAGCAAATGTTAAACTACACCTGATACTATATCATTTTTAAAAAGGCCTTTGTCAAATGTTAGAAAGGGAAAAAAACGACTTTTAAAACTCATCCTTCCGATAAAGTACAAATGTCTGGTTACTTACTAAAACCTTGCATTACAGTTCCTTCTTAAAAGTATGAAAACAAGGTGAAACGATCAATTCAAATCCAGAACGACTACCACCCTACCCTCCAATCCTGCCCTTGAAGAGATCTTCAGTTTTGATGTAAAAGCATTTTTGCGCAACCAGTTTCATATTTACTATTAACCCAATGGTAACGAGATGTCTCGCCCTAACGTTATCGTAGACAAACATCACATTTCTAGAATAAGTAGAAACGTTACTTACGTTTTCTTTCACGAGAACCTCTCGAAGCTGAAATATAACGTTCAAACTCGTAATAAAAGAACTCAATTTGGTAAAGTTGCTCGAATAAATTCGGCATTCGGTCGACTTGTTATTTTCCCTGTCTTGCTAAGCGAATTGAACCTGTATTATCCCGTAACACGGTGTTCCTACTAATTGAAGTTCAGATTTTGTTCATTCCGCACTTCATGCCACATGCCATTCCGCAAACCCATTCCACCTTTTACATTTACCGGAAAACTACCAAACAAAGACAGACTTTAGTCTGAACATCTTGGAACAAGTAATATGACTCTGACTTCCCTCAGCTGGAACCTTGTCATTGACGTCTATAAACTGCACCTCACCTTTTCGAGCCATACTAGTTGCGAAGGGTAACAGATACTATTCGGCCAGCCTCAAAGCTCAATAATATCACGTATCTTCACGGTTTCATCATATGCTGCCAATTCTAAACCACTTTTGAGTAACATTTGTATTATTTTGGAGTTTTGTGAGTTAAAACTGTATTGTACATACGTTTTTGTCTATCATGAAAATACTGTTGTAGCGTTAAAACGTCCAAATTCTTGAATATTTTTAAGTTTAATTTGTACTTCAATCGGAATAGGGTGTATGAGGATTGTGGGAGAAGGGGTTCAAGAGAACCTGCGGTTGCTTTGTATTGTGTGAACAGGGACGAAGAGTGATAAAAAGTGTTTGAAAGATTTCAGGTGTTCGAAAGACTTCGACTACATTTGTGATTTAGCAAGACTTTATTCCATGGACGTGAAATTTATCTGACACTTGGAATCGGGGACTTTTTTGCCAATTCAAACTTATGATACAGTCGAAGCCAACTTATATACATTTAACTACTCCTTCGCACACAGCAAATGTCCTATATCATGCCGAAACATAGGAAAATTGAGGTTTGAAAAGATTATGTTAGGTAAGAACGAATCTCTTAGTTTATTCTTGCCAATCTGTTGAGCATTCTTCAGCCGTTATTGAGCTAATTTTGCTTTGTAAATTATTGCGGTTAAATGTACGGCGGCTGTCTTTCGAGAATTAGAGCTTAGACAAGCTAATTCTATGCTTCAACGCTTTTTTAAGATTGAATTAACTATGGAAAATAGAGGATCAACATCAGATTCTAATTACTGGTTTATAAACTAAATTCCAGATGGAAAAATCTGCTGAACTTAACTACACAAAAAACACCAATTGAACTGTCCACTTCACGTCGAGCTATCCAGACTTTTATAAGTCTAGTTCGTACGAATGTTCGGCGCTAGATTGTACATCAAATGTTGTTCTTGTACGTGGACTCAGGAACATATCATGTAACTTTCAAGGAGGGAGTCGAGGAGCCAGATCTACACAAACCTAACGATTTTTTTAGAATATTTTGGCAACAAGGGTATGTGCAACGCCAGTAAACCCCCTTTGGATTTGTCATAGACACTATAGAAAATATTCTTTCTATTCCAGAAAATTTTAGATTTCTTGAAAAGAAAAAAGCTGGTTGGAAGAAAATTTCCATTCAAGGAGAAGCTCGGAAAGGTAAAATGCATGTTTGAGTTGAATTCAGTTTCTGTTGGGGTTTACTTTGTTTAAATTTATAGGTATTGGAACGCTATAGTCAGCTATGAGATTGAAGTATTACTTGAATTGTGAAGAAGGGAAAAGTCCGATAAAGATCTAAGCACAGCAGCAATACATATAGATGAGTTCCCAACCGAGTTCCTGATGTCTGTTGAAAAAATCGAAGAGGCGTTAATCGCAGTGAAACCTTGTACGTCATCCGGTCTTGCCGAGATCCCATTGTAGCTTCTTCAGGGAAATGCCTCAATTCTGTCGTCCGTTGAGGGCTATTTTTAACCCCTCAATACAAGAGGGCTTTTTTATTCCATCTCTCTGAAAGTCTGCAAATGTTATTCTTCCCCCAAAATCTGTCCTAGTCCTTGATGTGGACAGAGACTTTAGACTAATTTCTTTTACTCCCATTGTAAACAAAAAAACTTGAGTGGTTTATTTTCAAGTGGCTCTCGCAATCTATCTTGGAAAAGATCGACCCCCTTACGATCCGGTTGCTTAAAGGATTCTAGCGCAAAGATGGCTCTTGTGTACTTGTTCGAAAAATGGTACGATGAACTGACAAGCGTGGTTTTTTTCTGCGGATTTCACTCCTCGACTTTTCCAAAACGTTGTATTGAACATGATCAGAACATTTTGTAAAAGAAACTTTCTCTTACGGAAGTCCATGCTGTGCTAATCAATTGGGTAGCCAATTTCTTGAGGAGCAGACATCAGAGAACTCGTGGAAGCCAAATAAGGCCGGAGTTCCTCAAGGAACAAAACTCTGCCCGCTTTTGATCCGGATGATGGTTAATGATTTGAGAGTCCCGGAAAATGTGATCAAATTCGTTGATGATACTACACTGTGGGAAGTTGTCCCCTGCGAATTGACGCCAATCCTACTATCGGCAGTTGCTGAATGTTCTAGCTGGGCATCGACCATTAATATAAAGCTCAATCCTATAAGAAAAAAGAAATGCGTATCGCCATCTCTTACCATGCTCCCTTCTGATTCCCCCATTGTAATGGAAGGGCATAAGGGTGAAGTTGTTCCTCATGCGAAATTACTGGTGTCGTAATTCAAAAAAATCTAAAGTGGAATCGTCTAGTTGATACCATCCGTAGAAAAGCCGCCAGGCACTTGTTCGCTCTTCGTTTGCTGAAGAGAAGTTGGATACGCGATGAAGCTCTGATAACAGTATATCGCGCGAATGTAAGACCTATACTTGAATACTTTTATGGAGTGTGACTATTGCCTCCCCCAATATTTGTTCAACCAGATCTAGTCCAACCAGCGAAGGGCAATGCGCATGATTTTCCTTTATAGCGAATATAATGAATCCCCATTAAAAAGGCCCAATTATCACCTTCGAATAAGCGTAGATCTGATCTTTGTAAGCGCTTCTTTTTTAATATTATTGACCTATCGGTAGGTGACTCCCCAAAGACAGTAACAGTGGGGATACCACCTTATTAATTAGGCATGAAGCACAAAATGTGACGTACAAAATGTTCGAAATGTGCATGAAAAGATTTTTACTGGGATATTCATTAGTGTAAACTATGTGGTTTTGCATCACCTCTAGCAGTTTCAAATGGCATAGTTGTCTGTAGTGCATGTCATTATGCTTTTATCAACGATGGAGGAAACATGTATGGGTTTGAAACAGGATAAATGTTTTTTAAATCTCATATCTTGTGTTTGATTTCACCTCAATTTCTCCAAGCAATTGTAGCACCTTTTTGACTCTTAATGAGTTTTTTTGTTTTGTCAATAGCAAGTGCATTCAGGTGAAATATGGTAATATGAGGCTTAGAAACAGCTGACCTGGAAACTGCAATCAAAAATTTTGAATTTGTTTGCATCTACAAAAGTCGATCTCTTTAAAGTCATTCTTAATGTTTTTCGAAGGGTTTTTTCATCGTAAGAGTCCTTGAGTCAATACATTAAGGCTAAATAAGCAATCATTGTACAAAAATTGTTCACGGTCATGTCTTCATAGACACAGTGAAGACACAGTGGGTCGACTCGACCGAGAAGCGTGTTAATATACTCCTCATTTTCGCCAAGACAGACTTTGATGTGGAAAGATGAAGTATCTTCATCAATCTCTACGTTATTTTGACTTAATTCGTTCTAAATAACATCTATTTCACTAAGAATCGCTAGGAGTTCGGAACAACGCCGGAAACGAGCCGGAGAGTAAGTTCAGAAGAGGATCGGGGGACCGTCGGAGTTCAAGTTAGTCAAGAACGCGGAAGACATTTGTAGGAGTATTAATAAGATGAGGTGGGGTTAGGGACCCCACCAGGATTCAATACTAATGAAGGCTTGCCGTTTTTTATAGTGTACGTCACATTTTGAGGCGAACATTTTGTACCTCATATTTTGTGCGTCACGCATAATTATGGAGGCATCCCTTTATTACGATATATAGTGGGGGTCACCTACTCTCATCACATAAGGTCGATTGTTTACTTCCTCCACGAAGATCATCTATAGTATAGTTAATGTAAAGCAGGATCTTTGTTGGACCCTAAATACAGAACGACACTTTACGCAAACAGCTTCGAATTGATGATGAGATAAAGAATGTCCGGGCTAGAAGTTTGAGAATTCTGGACGTACCTAGTGATACTGTATCGCCGTTGAAGCAGTAAAGAGATACCCTTACCACTCGAGAGTACAAAAAAATCTGTAAAGACATAACTTACCCACGTAATAAATATATTCCTAATTCAATAATAAATCATTAAGACCTAAGAATGGGAAATGCTCGACGACATGTATTCTCCTACACTAAAACACATGAACTTTTGTTTTTTTTAAGAGCAATTTCTTTATTGTAACTAAACTTTTTATTTTATCTAGGAAATAGTTTTTTATTGTAAGTAGTTAGGATACAGAATAAGATTGTAAATCCATTGTATTTTTTTAAACATAAGATGGATAGTAAGTAAATTATCATTATCATTAGCTTTATCCCATTAGCAGCTTATAGATATAATAGTCAGTAATGCTTCAGTTTATCTATTTTTTTATATCGTTGTAAACAAAATAATTCAGTATTTTAATGTAAATTTGACTTTATAGTAAATGATTGTTTGATTCATACCTGAACAACTACACCTTTTGGTGTTCATTACCAGAAAATATACTTTCATTAACGCCAACCTCACACTCATTAACGCAAAAATACATTCATTTTATTCAATCAACATTCACTAGCGTACATACGTAACCATTTGCATCAAAGGGTATTCCATAACGCCAACAGACGACCATTAACACCATTCTACTGTACATTAGGGATAATAAAATTTCAATTTCGCAGGAGAAATATCTTGTCTAATTGGAATTTCATTATACCTAATGTAGAGTAGAATGGTGTTAATAGTCATTGGTTGGCGCTATGGAATGCCCTTCGATGCAAATGATTGTGTATCTACGCTAATGAATGTCGATTGGATAAAATGAATGTATATTTGCGTTAATGAATTTGAGGTTGGCGTTAATGAAAGTATATTTTCTGGTAATGATCAGCAAAAGGTGTAGTCCTAATATACAAATAGCTGATGTTAGAGTACATCATTTAATTTCTTTTTTAATCTATCTTTCAGATTCGATCGGACAAAGGTACGTAATATATTCAGCTTTCAAGCAGAAGCTTTCCATCTTTTTGCTGCCGTTCAGTCACTTTTGTAAGATGTGATCGAAATTTCAGTCAGATCAAAAAATGCTATAACCATAAGAAATGTGAATTGCTTTTGTGTTAAATGTGCTCTTTTGATTATACATTTTGATTCAACGAAAACCCAAGTAAACATGATTATTTCATAAACTTTAGTGCGATACAAGGTGTTTGGCCATTAAGAAAAATCGCATTTTATCACACGTAAAAGATACGATTTTTTACATGTGATAATACGATATTTGTACATGTAAAGATATTAGTTCAACGATCCAATGAAAAACCGTGCAGCATATTTTATTAGATCAATTATAATTCGTATCGGATGGTGGTTTGTTGATTTCAGTTTATTTGCCGGACGTTCATTTTCTGCGAACAAAACGAGCTGTTTTGAGAGCAAAACCAAACGAAACCTTCTTAGAAGACTGATCCTCATTTTAGACTGTAAGTTAGTGTTTATGAAGTGAAAAAAATAATACATGGGCGTTTGGAGATAAGGAGTTTACCTTCTCGTGTTCAACTTGATCTGCCACTTGTGGCAAATCAGACTGAGCACTAGAAAATAAATTCCATATCTCCGCGCGCCCATGTATTATTTTCTGTTTATGTAAAACTGTTTCCCAGATTGCGGAAGAAATTACTATTGTTTCGAGTTTAATATAGCTCAAAGTTTGTCAGTCCTTTCGACCTTAGAATAAACATGATGATGGATGTTTCACACAAAGATACATATATATATATATATATATATATATATATATATCGTCTATTTAGTTAATGTCTAAGCTTTGAGCAACTGCCGTTACACGGTGTTTCACGCTTACGCGATCATCAGAGTCGTCTGATCGCGTAAGCGTGAAACACCATGTAACGGCAGTTGCTCAAAGCTTAGACATTAACCAAATAGACTATTAAAGCTCTACACCTTTGTATTTGTATTTGTAACAGCTATTATATATATATATATATAATCACAGCACAAGATTTGGTTACTTCATAAGAACTTTTAATCACTACAGATCTGTTTCGTATGACAAGTCCGAAACTTGCCACACTCGTCAGGTGAATGTTGTGTTTGGCGTGTAAACTCGAGATCTGTGGTTAGTTTGTGACGTTAGTTTGTATCTTCCCGCCAACAAACTTTTGATCCCACACGACAACCGTACCAAGAAGCTCTCCTAAAAAGTGGATACGACTACCAGCTCCATTTCGATCCCAAGCCTACTCAAGAAAAACGATCAAGGAAAAGAAACTTCATTTGGCTTAATCCGCTATACAGTGCCAATGTCGCAACCAACATCGGTCGTAAGTTTCTGAAAGCTATCGACGAGTGCTCCCCAAAAGGCACACAAAGTTTGCAATAGAAACACACTAAAGCTTAGTTATAGTTGCAGGCCCAACGTAGCCAACATCATTTCCTTACACAACAAATCAGTACTAAACAAAACCAAAGAAACTGCTGATCACAAGCCCCCGGAAAACGAATGCAACTGCCGCATAAAAAATAATTGCCCACTAAAAGGGAAATGCCTAACCAAAGGGATTGTTTACCAGTCCACCGTAACGAATGAGGACAACAACACGAAAGAGACCTACGTCGGCTTAACAGAAGGAACGTTTAAAACATGGTATCGGAACCACACCAGCTCATTTCGAAATGAAAAATCCAAAAACGCCACAGAGCTTAGCAAACATGTTTGGTCGCTGAAGGAATCGAACGCACACTATTCAATAAAATGGAAAATTATGAAGAAATGAAATCCCTATTCAAACAGGACTAAACGCTGCAACTTATGCATCTACGAAAAAATTCTCATCATCTGCTATCCGGAACTGAGTTCCCTCAACAAAAGGAATGAACTCATATCTACTTGCAGGCACCGCAAGAAACATTTACTTTGTAATAGATAATTGTCGCTGTCTCTACCTGTAATACGAACCAAATACTACACACAAACAACTTGACGTCACAAACTAACCACAGATCTCAAGTTTACACGCCAAATACAACATTCACCTGACGAGTGTGGCAGGCTTCAGACTTGTCATACGAAACAGATCTGTAGTGTTCTTATGAAGTAACCAAATCTTGTGCTGTGATTATTCCGCTCTACCTCAGTATAGAGCACTCTGTACCCAGATGATTTTGTTATTGATACTTGTTATCAACACATATCTATATCTATCTGTCTGTCTGTCTGTCTATCTGTCTGTCTGTCCATCTGTCTGTCCATCTGCCTGTCTATCTATCTATCTATCTATCTATCTATCTATCTATCTATCTATCTATCTATATATATATATATATATATATATATATATATTATATGACTGAGCTCGCTAGCCGGTCTGTACTCAAAATGATGCACGCTAAATGGCTGCGTAGCCGTACAATAAGTTTTTTCGTGCCGACCGGCAATTTTGGCAGGAAAATTTCCAAGTTGATTTGAAGAAAAACAAGCCAAATTCAGGTACGTTTTACAGAAGATTTATAAAAACAAACTACGAAAAAAGAAGTTAAACGTTCTCAACGATAATTTTAGGAGGAAACTAGATGAATGAATGCAAAAAGCCACAAAGAAATAGGTAAAAACAAGCAAGTAAACCTAAGCCGCTAACTCACTTACAAAGCTTCGTTAAAAGCGATGAAGAAAGGTGCTAAAAGCCATATAATAAATTCCTTATTAACCTCGTTTGTTCGGTCTGTACGGGAAAGCATTTGCCGTCGGGTTTTTCCGCACAGACCTCGCTCCTTCGTCGTTCGGTCTTTACGAAAATCTCAGGCAAATACTTTCCCGTACAGACCTCGAACTCGGTTAATAAGTAAAGAATATATAATATTTTATTATATGGCTGAGCTCGCTATCCGGTCTGTAAGCAAAATGACGCACGCTGATTGGTTGCCTAGCCGGCTAGTTTTGGCGGGAATATTTCCGAGTTGATTTGAAGAAAAACGAACCAGATTCAGGTACATTTTACAGAAGATTTATAAAAACCGATTACGAAAAAAGAAGTTGAACGTTCTCAACAATAATTTTAAGCAGAAAACTAAATGAATAGATGCCGAAAACCACGATGTAACAGGTAAAAACAAGCAGGTAAACATAAGCCGCTAACTCACGAACTCAAAGCTTCGTTAAAAGTGATGGAAAAAAGGAGCCAAAAGCCATATAATAAATTCCTTATTAACCTCGTTTGTTCGGTCTGTACGGGGAAGGATTTGCGCTCGGTGTTTTCCGTACAGACCTTAGGCAAATACTTTCCCGTACAGACCTCACACTCGGTTAATAAGTAATTAATATAATATAATATAAATTATTAAAAAGCAAATAAATCTTAAGAAAGCCATATTGAATACGAATTCATCAGGAAAGTGGAAATAAATTCTTCAATAATGAACTAACGTTTCGTCACTCTCACGAGTAACATCAACAGGGGGACAATGATTTACATATAATTATCGGCTTAAATAACCTAGGTATTTACAAAAATAGATATGATGAAACGAGAGAAGGATTGAGAAGAAGCGTCAGTGAGTCAGAGAAAGGATATCCGGAAAAAAGAATCAAAACAAAGGAAAGGATCAAATGCTGGCATTAAGGGATGGGTTTATTTTAGCTAATAAGAGCGGATGTCTGTAAATATCGAGAACTCGTGGACAAAATGAAATTTCGGATTTCTTCATATTTTGTCTGGATACTCCTTTTGGTGAACTATTATTGAAAACCACAATAAAATTTCCAAAGGAATCTCGTTTTGAGCTTGAACTAGAAATGTTGCATTGAGTCAGAGACGACGTTTCATCGGCCGAAAATTAGCAAAGTATAACACGCTCGTGACGCGAAATGGTTCATCGTATCTGCATGAAATTGAACACTTCAATATTTGGACATTTCATAAACCATAAAATGAAATAAGATCAGACATACGAGCAATTTTATAAACGCTTCAGTAAGCACGAACTTTGTTAATTTCAAAACCGTGATAAAACTATGTAAATGAGGAAAGTTCAAAGACAAAATTGATGCCCTGGTATTTTGAATTTTTACAATAAATTTTACGTTAAAAAACATATAAAAATTTAGTTTGAGTAATTGAAAAGTTACCTGCCGAGAACTGTAAACGTCGGCACTATTTTCCATAAAATCACGAATGTCACACCACTGGTACGCAGAAGATATCTTTTAAAATGTCAGTACTAAGTTGAATTTTTGCAAATGTTTCACATTTTTCAATGTTCATTTTTGACTTATGCACAGAAGAATAGTTCTTAAAGCTCCTGGTCGATCTTTTAGAACAAGGGCAAAACGTCAAATATATCCGCAACTGTCGTATAGCACATATTAAGGCTGGTTTCCATATAACCGTAACAGCCGTAAAGAGGCCGGCGACAGTACTGCAACAGTGCTGCGGCATCGCCTGCGACGGACTTATCTCTAATGGAAACATTTGTTCACGGTGTCTGCGGCAGTCGCCGGCACACTGTCTGCGGTGCCGTGAAAGTTGAATTCATTTCAACTATGCCGACGGTTACGGCACCGCCGGCAGATCAAAATTTTAATGGAAACGTCCTCACGCCGGTGCCGGGGACATGGCGCTGTTACTTTATTGTTCCTTGTGAGTCACGTGACGGCCGCCATCCAATCAGAATCACAGGTCAAAATTATGGGAAGTTTGGGATTCAAGATGGCGAGTAAGGATGGACCGAATATTAATAACGAAACTCCCATGAATTGTATTCAAAACTATCGCGCTATTTATGACAAGAGCAGCAAATTTTAGTAAATATAGTAGACTATCGTTTTATCCCCCTCAACGGGGTGTTTTACCCCGGTGGTGTTTTACGAATTAATATTTCGTTCACTTGTATCTGCAATTTCAATTTTGCTTAAAATCTCTGAGGATGAGAACAGTAATAAACCAGCAACGGTCCACTAACCTGTAGAAATATTCTCTGTCATGAAGTTTTAATTCCTGAAAGAGAGTATGAAACTGACCACGTACACAGCGTTGCAGGAAAATTTCTCGAACCTAGAATCAGTGTTTTCTTTTCATCTTTTTTCTCGCCCTTCGTCGATTCAAGTAATTGATAAGGAGAGCAAGTTGACACTTCAACAACAACCTTCGGTTCAAGGCAGCCATTTTCAAATTTAAGTCTGCGCGCCAATTCTCGAAGCAGACGTGCGATTTGGTCGACTGCCCGCCAATGCCACATTCAAATGGAAACACTTTTTAAGGCACCGCCGACAGCGTGCTACGCAATGGCGCAGGCGATGCCGCAGCACTGTCGCAGCACTTTCGCCGGCCTCTTTACGGCTGTTACGGTTATATGGAAACCAGCCTTTAACAAAGTTAATTACTCAACAATTCGCTACCAGCGAAAATCCTCATCCATTTTTTCTAAAAATCGCCTGAAATCGGACTAGAAATTTCAGAGAAAGCTTTTTCGAGCATATTTTTTTATTCGCTAGCAAATGCCTTAACATAATTCATGGCACTTAGACACAATGATTGTCTAGCGCCAAGCAAGGAACACATTTGAGTGACGGGCGCACTTGCAACGACTGAACAGTTTCTTTTAGTTTTACTGTATTACTAACAATCTCATACCGACCATACACAAAGTACTGTGAGTAAACAGGTGAAATAAGTATATACGTGGAAACGCTATAAAACAGCGTGTCTACAAAAAATATGTAAACAAAGTACAAAATCATTTGAAAAAAGTAAATATTAGTTCAGTTTTATATCCTTGGTGAATTTAACTACAGTCTTCAGATATGGTGTATAGCTTTATATAATATTCTGACGACCTTCCTCACCATCTGTCGGTAACGCACTAAATAATCCAGCACTACCCTTTAAAGTCGAGCCAAAAGAGCAAGGCTGTACCGACGTAATAAGAGCCCAGTTATGTCATCTTACAAAAATGAATATTAGTACTTGTTGTAAAATTCCTCTGACATTAATTAGTTTTGGAACTGTCACCGAAGATCCATACCTAATGACCATGTTATTTTTAGTTGAAGTAGATTCTCGCTTATTAAAAACTAGAGTTTCGTTGATTCGAGAACCAGCGTATGATGGCATTATGTTCATTTTCTTTCTTGGTAGAAGATGAGAATTCTTGCGGCCAGATTGCGCAGTATTTATCACTTGCAACCTGTGTTCCCTTGAGTGAGTGAGTGCCAAAAAGTATTGCAACGTCTTAGTTCTAATAAAGAGTATGGAGATATAAAAAGCTGACTTTAAGATGAAGCTAATCCTTGTTCGCCCGGGCCAGAGAAACTAATAATAGATAATTATATTTGTTAAAGTAACCTGTGGGATTGGCTGGGGAATCACTAGAATTTGATCTTCTGACGGACCCGCAAGCGATTGCAGCTCACAACACGTCTTCAGCAAAGGACGACCGTGGAATCGATTGTGTGCAATCGACAACAATTGTTATATGTTGCGAAACTGGCCAAAGACAAACGGGGGAAGTAAGGGTACCCGTTGGAGATGAGTTCAAAATAAGAAAAATATCATTGTGTAAGGTGTGGCGGTGATGAAAAAATGAAAGTGTCCACTGGTTTTCATTTCCGTTATGCAAATTTTATCTGAAAATTTCTTGTGATACGTCACAGCAGCCGAAAATAGTCATAATTATTATTAGTTTTTCTCACCTGGGCAAGCTAGGATTAGTTTCATCTCACAGTCAGTTTTCTTTGTATCTCTATACATCTTCTTAGAACTAAAACTCCGTTTACAATGTAACATTTTGGGTACGGGTGCCGCTAATTTGGGTACGGCTAAGATTTGGGTACGGGTGCCGCTATTTTTGAGTATGATACGAGTGAATTTACAGAGTAAAAGGTGCGGACGTGTTAAAATTTGGTACCCGTGCCTGAAAATTTTGCCGTGCCGTACCCATAATAGGGAGTTTAAGCAAGCTGATACGGCAACGGTATTTCACAAAGTAGCTTAATTAAACACATTTGGATAAAATAACATTCTGTTGACGTTGTAATGAATTGTGAATGTTGTTTACGCCTCAGAAACTCTTCTCAGCAGCTTAGGTCAGTTGATTAACGTTTAAAGGATTCGAAGCGTTTGACGTGTTCTATATAACGTGTTCTATATGACGTGTTCTATATAACGTAGCCGTGGAACCGTAGAAATGTCCTCAACGACGTACTGTGTAGAAGTAGGATGGTGTTTAAAATACTCTTCAGAGGCGTAGGAAGTTCTTCAAAAGTGAGGGGACAAAAACTGCACATCTGGTAGCCGAGCAATCGGCGACTTTTTTCCAGTCCAAAACGGGAAATATCGCATTTTGTGTTTTACGTTTTATAAATTGCTCATGAAACTTTTTGGCATACAGTAAGTAACCGTCAACAGGATTGTAGATCAAAAATTTTAGAATAATTATGTATATCATATTTTTAGAAGATCATTCATGTCAGTCAACATAACAATGAATATAGTGTCTATGCACTACTTCGAACATGTAATTAGTAATATTTACAATAATTTTTACAATAATTTTTGGAAAGTAGGAAGACTGTCAAAACAATACCAGCCAATAGGAAATTGACGCATAAGCAACGAATAGAAAGCGTGGGAACACTGCAGAAAAATTTATTAGTATAGTTTACAGAGCCAAATATAGAATGACATGCACGTGTTTCAAGTTTTAGAAGTACTACATAGCGCATAAAATTTGCGCAGAATGGTTTTAAACGTTCACCGTGCCGAAAAGTGGGGGGGGGGGGGCCAAATATATCTTCGCCCCCCCACTTTGAAAAGTGAGGGGGCAATCGCCCCCCCACTTTGAAAAGTGAGGGGCAATCGCCCCCCCACTTTGAAAAGTGAGGGGGCAATCGCTCCCCTTGCCCCTACGTCCTACGCCTCTGCTCTTGGAACTTCATACTATTCATTCCTTCTGTTTTAAATGAAAATTTTTATTGTAAGAACACGTTGCCGTAGACGTCGCCGTAGTGTTTGCTTAAACTCCCTAATATTACAGAGTAAACAGGGTTTAAGATGTACTACCTCTTTTAGCACTCACTCCCTCAGAGAAACACAAGTTCCAACCGATATATACTGCTCAGTTTGGACGCAAGAATTCTTATCTACCGAGGAAGAAAATGAGCAAGTTGCCATGATACGCTAGTTCATACATGCATCCACCGTGACAATTCCGAAAGTGATTATTGTCAGAGGTATTTTATAACAAGAACTAATATTTATTTTATTAAGATAACGTAGCTGGGTTCCTATTACGTCGAACACACCTTTGAAACTATAGCCTTGCTCTTTGGCTCGACATTAAAGCTGAGTGCTAGATTATTAGGTGCATTAAGGTGAAGAAGGTCGTCAAATATTATAGTAAGTTATACAACATATCTGAAGGCCGTGAGTAAATTCACCAACGGTATCAAGCTTACCTAAAAGTTATTTTTTCCAAATAGTTTTGTATTTTGTTTGCGCATTTAGTGCATTTTGTACTTTGTAAGTGCGCCGTTACTCAAATAGTGGAATATCTTCCTTGCTCGCCGCTAGACAATTACTGTGGTGTATTGTGTCAAAGTGCCATGAATCATGTGAACGCATTTGCTAGTGAACAAAAAAATATGCTCGAAAAAGCTTTCTCTGAAATTTCTAGTCCGATTTCAGGCGACTTTTAGAAAAAATGGGCGAGGATTTTTGCTGGTAGCGAATCGTTGAGAAATTAACTTTGTTAATATGTGCTATACGACAGTTGCGAATATATTTGACGTTTTGCCCTTGTTCTAAAAGATCGATCAGGAGCTTTAAGAACTATTCTTCTGTGCACAAGTCACAAATGAACATTAAAAAATGCGAAACATTTGCAAAAATTCAAGTTAGCACGGAGAGTTTAAAAGATATCTTCTGCGTATCAGTGGTGTGACATTCGTGATTTTATGGAAAATAGTGCCGACGTTTACAGTTCTCGACAGATTACTTTTCAATTACCCAAACTAAATTTTTTATGTTTTTTAACATAATCTATTGTAAAATTCAAAATACCAGGGCATTAATTTTGTCTTTGAGCCTTCCTCATTTACATATTTTTGTCATGGTTTTGAAATTATCAAATTTCATGCTCACTGGAGCGTTTATAAAAATGCCCGTATGTCTGATTTTATTTCATTTTATGGTTTACGAAATGTCGGAATATTGGCGCGTTCAATTTCATACAGATACGATGAACCATTTCACGTCGCGAGCGTGTTATATTTTGCTAATTTTCGGCCGACGAAGACGTCTCTGATTCGATGCAGTATGTTTGTTTGTTTGTTTGATCTTTATTTAAACACGAGATCACTTCATTTCGAAATGTTCTTCCAGTGAGCCGTGTACTATATTAAATATAAATACAATAACTATATACAAACTACATTAGATTTATAAATTTACTATAAAAGTTCTTTAAATGATCTCAAACTAAGTTGACTTTTTATATTATATGGTAGACCATTCCAGAGTACCGCCCCTTTATAATGAAAGCTGTTCTTTCCAGCTTCAGTATTTGGCCTTGGCACATAAATATTAACATCCGATCATACAAATGTACCGAGTTGGCATTTTGAAAAATTCCAGTTAAATATTTTGGTGTGCTTCTGTAAATGGTTTTATACATTATCACAGCTAGCTGTTTATAACGTCTAGTTTTTAAATTTTCCCAATTAAGCTCATTCAATAATTCCGATGAATGCCTATTATAGTTCAAAAAAGTAACCACTCTAGCAGCCCTAGTTTGTAATTTTTGGAGTTTATCAGACAGTTCTATACTACAGTTTCCCCATACTGCACTGCAGTAGTCAAAATACGGCAGTGCAAGTAGCATTTCAAAGGGTACAAGGTGTCTAACTCGTTTTAATGCACCTATTACCCCAGATATCTTTTTAGAAATTTTGTTTATGTGATCTTTACATATGATGGATTCATCTATTTCAAGTCCGAGATATTTGTATACTTTCTCACTTTTTAATGGTTGATTGCACACTTCAATCCTGAACTGATGTCCAAGACTCCTTATTCGATGACGACTTGCTATTATCATGTATTTTGTTTTTGTGACATTCAAATTTAGTTTGTTAGCTTTTAACCATGTATTTACTTCGCATATATCATGGTTCATTTGCCATTCAAGTATATTTGCCTTGTCACTAGCTACCGTAAGACTAGTGTCATCCGCATACATTCGTACTTTAGAGAAAAGATCACAATTGGGTAAGTCATTTATATAAACTACAAAAAGTAACGGTCCAAGAATAGAACCTTGTGGAATCCCACATCTTATTGCACAGCCAGTCGACAGGACACCATTTACAAATGTCTTTTGCTTACGTTCTTTTAAGTAGGAAGTGAACCACTTTAGACTTGATTTACAGACACCATATAATTCTAATTTCTTTAACATAATTTGATGATCCATAGTATTTCACGTTTAACGTCAAAACGAAATTCCTTTGGAAAGTTTTATTGTGGTTTTCAATAATAGTTCACCAAAAGGATTATCCAGACAAAATATGAAGGAATCGAAAGTTTCATGTTTGTCCGCGAGTTCTCGATATTTACTGACATCCGCTCTTAATAAACTTTTTCGGAGAATGACATCAAACTGGGAATTATCGAATATCAGAATAGATAAATCTTCAAACGAAATCGGATGTCCAGTTTTTCTGATGTGTGTTAGGACACTTGATAGTTCAGTGGGGTTAGAAATGTCACTAATTGTGTAGGCCGAAATACTCATATGTTCACAGACCCTAGTGTCTAAAATTCGGCTTCATTTGCGAATATACAACGCGGAGCAGCATTGGCATGTAAATTTACATACAACATTGGATCTTAGACACATCGCAATTCGGTCCTTAAAACGAAATAAATTAGAAATTCGGCAAACTGGCCGAAATAGCATTCGAAGACTAACGTGCGGATAGGCGGACACCAGCAATTTCA
Organism: Heliopora coerulea; assembly: GCA_030142905.1. Classification (NCBI taxonomy): domain Eukaryota; kingdom Metazoa; phylum Cnidaria; class Anthozoa; order Scleralcyonacea; family Helioporidae; genus Heliopora; species Heliopora coerulea. The sequence continues at coordinate 3,376,778 of JASJOG010000010.1, read as the reverse complement.
AAAGTTGTTGGCGAATTTGTAATCCATGATTACCAGTAAAGGGTAAAACAAACGAAATATGCAACTTAGGTACAGTGAAAGCTTGTACTTAGAAGTTGAATTCACTGTCTAAAAGCCCGGGAAGAATTAGTGCATATTTGGACATTATGTGCTTATTGTCCGGGAACTATTCTCGTACAGCCCTTGAACTAATCACGAGGAATTCAATTCACATCATCAACTCACTCTTCCCTGCTAAAAATCAAATTTCGTCCAGAGCTTTTACATGACTGGGGGTCACTTACAACTCATCGCTACTTTATTAAACCAGAAATTATCCCCTCGCCCACCGCGCGAAGCGCGGTGCGAGGGTACTAATCTTGACGTGCTTGGAGTCCTTTTACACGCGTGGTGATTACTAGGGAGAAAAATTTTCGCTTTGTGTATGTATCTTTCTTTATATATATATATATATATATATATATATATATATATCCACGGTGTCTTGTCACTCAAAAATGCCGTGTGCCACCTCGGGGACTGGTATGTTGTTGAACAAACCGTACTTAGGTACCATATTGAAGCAAATCGATTTGGTTTCGTTATTTTTTCCTTTGTATGGATCTCTGACAAGTTGTTTACATTATTTGAACACTGAAGCCAGTAAATGATTTAAGACCGGCAAAGGAAATGGCTTTCTTGGTGCCTGCGGCTGGTTTCGCCACATCAGTAACTGGACAATTTATGACTTGACAGAGCAGTTCTCAAAGTTAGCTCGTTGGAATATGCATTTGCCAACTGTTCACTTTTTGCAGCAACGCTTTGTCTTTGTTCTTTCTGATTCATACGAACAAGAAACGTCAGGGAACTCGCTTGCTGTCAGGATATTTGTTAAGCGACTAACTGTATTAAAACGACATTCTTCGCTGAAGTTGAATAGATATAGATTAGTAGAAATCTTGGGACTTTTCACGTTGTGGTAACCACTTACCTGAGCTGCACAATCGCAGGTTAAGTCTGAATCGAGTAGCTTTGAAGTACAAGTTTTGCGAACGGAATTGTTTTGAGCAGCTTTGAAAAGTAGCTTCCCGACTTCATTCTTCCCCAAGGGAGACTTTTTGTACGAAATATTACCGCCTGGATTTTGCTGGTGTTTATTGGTAAAGTAGAATGAAGATTCTGGTCCGTTCATCTCTGTACGACGATTATTTTTGAACATTTTGCAGTATTTAAGCGGACAGCGTTCATGGTCAATTGTTTGAGAAGTGGGATAGAACACTCGTCATGCAGAAGAGTTGTCAAGGCCATGACAGTCTTTGGATGCTTTCTCCGCTTTCAACACAAAGATTTCATTGCCTCAATCAGGATTTTTTTTGCTATGAAATGTCACCCCATTTGAAGACATTAGGATGTATTTTTGGCTCGAAACAAAAATGCAAGGTAAACAGCCACCAGGTAACTCGCTGCAAAGCTACTTGTTTTTGGTCACCAAATTATCCTTCGGCAAAACAGTTGTCCGCTTCAGTCTTTCTCACTTCAAGAGTGATATGTGCATGATGACCTTTACCGTATTCGATCGGTAATGCTTTCATCAGGATTTTAAAACTTCTCAAAAGAGTTTAAAGCAGTCTGTGTGTAAATTTACTGTTGAACCCTTTGTGTTGAGGTGCCACTGAATGCTTAGTTGAAAATACGCATGAGTTACAGGTTTATACGCCATTTTTCATTTTTATTGATGTTTTGCCTTGGAAAAAGTACGTCTTTTACTTCCCTCTTCTCGTTCTTCTTTCGACAAAACTTGCACAAGGTTTGCTTGTCGTATTTTGTTTTATGTTTTGTATTTTCGGATATTTGGTCAGCGATAAAACTGCAGAACTCGTTCATGTTTTCTTTGTTTACTTCGTCGATTTCGTAATTCGTTTCATCTTCGTCACCAAAGTCTTGTACTTCCGGATGAATACTTAGCATAAACCCTTATCATAGCAGATCTTAAAGACATTTGTAACCAACTTTGAGATAACGTATTATTTATCAATTTTTTAAGTCAAAAGAATGTCAGAAAAATATTCAATCATGAGCTGTCCGTAATGCCGGTATCCGTTTAATAATCTATGAGGATGCTCCACTTTTACGACGGAAAGTCTGTTTGGATTGTTGCTCATTTTCAGCCAAATTCTGTGTGGATTTTTTTTATTGCATGTCCTCTTCCAGTTATAGTCAGGAGGATTTGTCTTTTTGAGAATTTTGAAAACTTATCATTGTTACTTGGAGTCTCCAGAGATTTTTTTGGAGGGTGGGCGAGGGGTTGTTGCGTGCACGTATTTCTAGTTTATTGAGTGCATGCCGTAGTCAGAACGGCCTATTCAACATTAAAGTCATTTCGTATCACAAATGTGCAGTTTTGGAAAAAAATAGTGTTCTTTCTTTTCCCCTTTCACGTCAACGTGACAAAATTTCTATACCTATCTCCTCTCCCCACTCTGACTGAAATACTCTTTTGATACTCTGATCCGTAGGTCCGGTTCATAAGTCTTATTTCACGTGTGCCGAATCTAATTACTATTTGAGTCGACCCAAATTATTAAATTTGGCGTTTGATTCAGACGTCGAATTTGATCGTGTTGGATATAATTGATCAGATGGTGGTTTGATCCTAGACCCGAGTTGTTTCTCCACTAAAGTATGAACGTCAATTACAACAAGGAGTACTTTGAATGAACTGAACTTCATCATTAATATCTTTACCCAACGTCCTATCCAGGTGAGCCGTGGCAGTACGTGGACATTGGAAGTACGTTGGGTGTATGTTGTACTGGGATTTCAGAAGCAACACTAAAGTCAACGCACCAAGCAAACAGGTTAACGTTATATTATTCAAAAATTGTAAGCACATTAACTATAACGACTTGTCCTCGCTTTTTTATTGTAATATTGTCGATCAGTGAGCTTTCATGTCCATAAAATAATGTCTTCTGTGTGTCAATAATAAACAGGAAGACGAATGCCTAGAATGACAGTTCGTCTGCTCTAATCTTTGTTGCCAACTTTCCCTTGATGTACATAAAGATCATGTTGACTCGAGCGGGATTTGAACTCGCACCTTTGGGATACTGGACTCGATAGCTCAACAGGTGGAGCGGCGGACCAGTATCCCGAAGGTGCGAGTTCAAATCCCCCTCGAGTCAACATTTTTCAGTTGACTTCGGCAGTGTCAACTTCGGTCAATGACTTCGGTCAATAACATATGTATATGATGTAATAGACATGTCGTACTCATCCAAAGAATTATGCAAATGAAGTATTTCCCAATATTGATATTTCTTTTTTGTAATGATGGGAAAAAACCTACCACATATCAAGCAAGGGAAGCAACAATGTAATGGACAAAAATAAGGTATCAGGGATTTTCTCCACTTCTCCCTATCTTAAAATACATAATGTTAAATAAGAGGTGTTTAGCTCAGTAGAGTCACGCTTTAGGCGAGGTAGTGGGATCTTTATTGGATCACAAACAAAATATAATAACTAATAGTTCGGAAATGTTCAATTACTGTTCGGTTCGCTAGTAGTTCTCTCAAGTGTAAATTCTCTTCCACTGGCTTCTCAGCTCTGCTTTATCCGCTCTATTGTTGTCCGCTCTGCTCTGTGGACTCCTCTTCTCTGCTCTCTCTGTGGGCTCCTCCTTTCTGCTCTCTCTGTTGTAAACGGAGCATCTCTTTTTATGCTTTTGGTGGGCAGTTTTGGTTGACAGTGAGTGACATCAGACATTGACCAATCAGATACATTCTGACCAAGTCTCTCGCTCAGCCGGGCGAAGGCGTTGTTTGGAATGCAACGTAATCAACAAGGATGTTTGAAAAAGATTTTCTAGCACTAAATTAATATAGTTCTTTGTAAAATTATAATGGTAAAATCAGAATATACCAATTCTTATCTCAGTTATGTTACTTCACAGTTTCACATCATATTTCGAGTTCAAATCTAATCTGAATAGGATTACATCATATCTGGAATTCAGCAAGGTGTTCAATCAATGTAGGAGGGACTAATACAAACCAGAGCAAGAATTTAAAAATACCAACGTGTACCTTGACCTTACATTCGATAACATCAACAGAAACCTTTTAAGCCAGCTCGGTAACTGACATTTCCGAGAGGACTAATTATGGTGCTGGTTACAAAAAATAAGATAACAACCTCACATGTCTAAAACTAGACAAAACTCAAACAAACATTACAACTTTTGTGATACGATCGTCTACCTATTCATAGCAGCTATTTTCACAATAGATTAGGTTGACGTTTTATACATTCCATTTAATTCATAATAAATTGCAGACCACCAGGTTACCCGATGGAATGCATGTTTCATAACAATAAGAAGTAGTACCAAAATAAGTTTACATACACTGACAAAGTATCTGACAACATACATGTATAATCTGTAGCTTATGTGTATTAAATAATTGTGAATAACCTCCTTATGAATGACCAACAGAATAGTCGTCCAGAAATATGGATCTTAGGGAGAACAGTGAAGCATAAAGGAACAACTCCAAGACATAGAGGTTGTAGAGAGGAACAGCTGGATGGAAGTTTGTGTGTTTCTGTAGTTGGCTTATATGTTCCATATGAATAGAATTTTGTAGTGGAGACTACCTATTATTTTTGTCCCAGTGTTGACTGTATTAAATGGTCTTCCTCTGGATCAACCTAAAGCCACCAACCAGTATAACTGTGCATAGTTCAATGACTGAAACAGAAATTGAAAACCTAAGAGAATCTTTACCAATTACGCATTTATCACTTTAGAATTGCAATTTTTTCCAATCATAACAAAAAAGAAATATCAATGGAAATACTTCATTGGCATAATTCTTTGGATGAGTACGACATGTCTATTACATCATATACATATGTTATTGACTAAGCATGAAGGATGATGGAAGGATGTGAAACACTGGTAGTAATAATGCAGGTTTGCTTGTAATAGTATGCACTGCGCTGAAGTTGAGGTTTAAACAAGTGAATTAAAACACAACATACATGATCTTTATGTACATCAAGGGAAAGTTGGCAACAAAGATTAAAGCAGACGAACAGTCATTCTAGGCATTCGTCTTCCTGTTTATTATTAATACACAGAAGACATTATTTTATGGACGTGAAAGCCTACTGATCAACAATATCACAATAAAAAAGCGAGGACAAGTCGTTATAGTTAATGTGCTTACAATTTTTGAATAATATAACGTTAACCTGTTTGCTTGGTGCGTTGACTTTAGTGTTGCTTCTGAAATCCCAGTACAACATACACCCAACGTACTTCCAATGTCCACGTACTGCCGCGGATCACCTGGATACGACATTGGGCAGATATTAATAATGAAGTTCATATCATTCAACGTACTCCTTGTTATAATTGACCTGCTTACTTTCGTGTTATTGCGTTGAGCATGCAGCTTAGAGTTTGCACGTTAATCTTCTCGGTAAATTCGACTTTCACAATACACACGCGGCTACATTAACCCTGCTTTGCCTCCGATTATTTCATTTCGCCGATAAAATCTCGTATTCGCTTTCATTCATAGTCATCTACTTGTTGTTTCCATTATGAACTCGTCGAACAATCAACGAACTTCTGGCGACCCACGCCATTTCACTTGTGACCCGCGCAAAATAGACTACGCCTTGTTTTTCAGTTCTTAACGCGGCGAACATTGGCATTAATCTTAATATTCTTTGTTTGTATCTTCCAAACATCATTCGGACTAAAAGAAGACGCCGCCTCAATATGTATCTAGTACTTTACCTCATATCAAGGAAAACTTGGCTTTGAGCGTTTATTTACTGGCTTTATTGCTACTATTGTAGTAAATACAAAATAAAACAAATTCCGAAAATAGACATCTTGTGTTCTTGATATTCAAGTTAAACAAGAGTGTACAGACAGAGTCGGTGATATTTCGTCTTTATTCCAAAGACATTGTCAAACCAATGAGACTACAAGCAAGCGGTGATCTATATGTATAGCTATTTACAGACGCAGCGGAAGTATACAATTACAGGATGGTGTAAGCCAATGTGATGGTCTAATGGCTCTAGAACAATGACAGTTTTTTACAAGCTTTAAGACCACTGTTGAGTTGTGGCATATTACGTTTTATCAATAGTGATTCTAGGATAAGGAGTTGATTAGGATTGTTATTATTACAACGATATAAGATTTTAGTATTAGTTGGAATTAGATTACAAGGATTGCAAAGTAAGTCAGTGAAGTCCTCCTCAGATTCAATGTCAGGAAATGATGAAAGGCGAGAGATGAAGTTTGCGTCTGGACAGTCTAGGAGATGTTGAGATATGGCACTAGAGTTATTGTAATTGGTAGCGTGCTGTGTTAGTCGAGATTGTAGGTTACGTTCAGTTTTGCCTATGTACGTTTGGCCACAGCCAGGACATTTAAATTCATAAACAACGTTAGCTTTAGAAAGTTCCGGAATTTTATCATTTTTGGGACAGAAAAATGACGTTTTCTTGGTTTGATAAATCACAATTGGTTTAATGGGAATTTTCAAACTGCGACGGATTTTGCGAATGACGTTGAAAACTAAATTTTCACTTTGTTTTCCAAGATATGGTATTCTGAAATAAATTTTTGGCGAATCATTGTCGGCAATATGTTCCATTGAATTAGTGTTAGATATAACCTTGTTTTTGAGTTTGTGAATCAAAAAGTTCCGGACTTTTAGAGGAAAACCGTTTCATGACATAAAAGACTTTAACGTACGAATTTGGTTATCAAATAATGTTTGATTAGAGCAGATCTTAAACGCGCGAAAGAATAAAGAGTTTATCCAAGTGGTTTTGCGGTTGAAAGGTTCAAAACTAGAAAAATGCGTGTACTGGCCTGTGTGAGTTGTTTTTCGGAAAATATCAAGGCCGTCATCGGTAATCTTGAGATCGAGAAAGTGAACATGTATTTTCTTAAGTTGTCTGCTTGCCGTGGCTATTGTAGTAAAGAAATGTCATCACACGTGAGCCCCATCCAAGATCTCGCCGTGGAATTAGGAGATGATTGATGGCAAAAGGAGTACTGGTTGATGGCAAAAGGTGTGGCTCACTTATTCTGACTTCAGTTATTGTAGTGGATCTACTTTCCAGAGCCCGCACAGAATCAAATTCATTACCACTGTCGATATTACAAGCAGAGTCATTTTTGCCACGTTCTTGTTGGCTCTTCAGTTTCTCAATTCAATCCCAACTGAAATATCGGACAATAATCTGGAGGAATACAAAATAATATTATCTTCATTTTCTCTTCAAAAGAAGCTGCACAGTAAGCCATTGATTTTCCTGCCTTCCTTCCCAGAGTGTCCTCGTCAGTTTGAAATACGGAGCACCTCATGCAAAATGCCGCATTTTACACAACTGTATTTTGTCAGAGCAGAACAAGAACTATGCACACATTTCTATTTCCTGCCGATTCCTGCATTTGTCTTCCTCTAACTGCAGCTTTTCACAGTCGTGCGTGCATGGCATTTAGAAAAAAAAATGTGGAATTGTGCGTAAGACGTAACTGAAATAATTTAAGAATTTGATTCGGCACATGTGAAGTTCGACATATAGTTGATGTGAATCAACAGGCGAACTTCAGTTTAATATTCGACTTGTTCAGTCGAATATTCGGCGGAAGTCGCATTTATTTCAAATCCGTCGAATTCAGTTAATCCAGACGTCGAACTTCACATGCATTTAATTCTTTAATTAGATTCGGCACATGTGAAATGCCACGCATAAACCGAGCCTTAGTCTCTTTCCCAAGATCTGGTTCTTTGCTATGCAATGATGTGGCACAAACCAAGGCTTCACATAACTTAACCTTGGCGTACACCTCCGGCCTTTGGAATTCCTTCGCTAGCTTACTACGGGTAGTTCTTTCACCAACAAATCTCTCAGGGATTCCTTTTATTAAACCAGGTGTTGCACTTGTAATGCAAAGCTATGATTTGTAAAGTGCCCTTCAATACTAGCCACCTTCCAAAGTTTCTTTACCATGTCTACTAAAGTGTTTTTGTCTACAGGAATTTTAGTGAACCGAACTGAAGATAATGCACTATTTAGTCAAGCGTGAAAACTTGCGTGAAAACTTCCATCATGATATTTTCTTTATCAAATCTATAACACCGTGGAAAGAGTATACTAAACTTTACTGTCTATTCGAGCGTAAGCCTTCGTCTGGATAAAACAGCAAGCTTTTCATTGATTTCACTCGATCGAACGTAATAAAATAGTCTTAAAGCTAGTAAAAGGTTTCATACTGGAGCGTAATTTTATCTGAAAAGTCATACTTTCGACGGGGACTTGAGTAAAAAACGTCATTTGCTTTGGAAGATTTCGGTACTTCTCTCTCTTCTTCATGTACAAATTAATAGATTAGGAAACGTTTTGAACGAGATTCCTTAGTGTAGTTTTCTACTCATTTGCATCTACATATGCGATTTTTAAGTTCTCCTAAGTTGTTCTTTCTCCCAAGGACATGCATACGACCCTTTCTGGTTTCGTTTCTTACGCTGATTCCGGAGTTGGCTTATTAAACTTCAAATTCCGATGTTCTCCACCGTTTTGTAGTTTAAAACCTTTACCATTTAGAAACAACATTGTGTTCAGCAGCACACTAGGTGACACCCAAAGACAGTGATATCGGAAGGATGAATTAAATTCTATATAGATCGTTTGGATATGAATAAATTTGCTGAGTGGCCTGATACAAGCAGGATCATCGTAAATCTGAATATTATGTGCATCTTGGAGTGCATGTGGGTATTTAAAGTATCTCGCTCGCATAGGCCCTCCATCAGTTACTGTCAGATATGAAGTAATTTGATTTACATGTTTATTTAAGTAATCGGTTTTTTGTTGTTTTTTGGTTAGATACGTTTCTAAATTAGAACGTGATTCTTATATACTGGTGCTGTATTATTTACGAGGAATCCACAGATAAAAGTATCATGATGTTTGAATAAGCCTTCCATGTTTGTAAGTGACTTTGAAAGAAAGTTAATCGTTCGGGTTAGACGAACCAGTACTTATTCCGATGTTTTTGGACGTCATGCATTCAAACTGGCCTGTCGCTGTAAGTCCTCCATCAGAGGTCAGGAATCATTAGTTAAAGCTTCTGTAAATTCTATCATTCAGACAAATAATAGTCGAACGTAGAAACAGTTTCCTGGAGCCTACATTTTACTCAAATTATCCAGCAACAACCATGGGCATTAACAAAACCAGTTTTCGATCAAACGAAAGCCAAACGAATTAACGTAAAACTGAAAGCTTTGATGTCAGTGATGGATGATCGAAATGATCTATCAGTCAATCGTCAGTCAAAAGCCGCTGTTGTCTGTAATGTTTGTAAAGGCAAAGACCTTTCTTTTGTTTTGTTATTTGTAGAAGTTTGTCTACTACTTTCAGAAAGGGACATTGAACAAATCAGTGGTAACATTTCAACAAAATGGGACCGCCTGGCTCGCCTGTTGAACATGGAAGAAGGTTTTGTCGAGGACATTCGCACCAACACGTCGTATCCAGATGCACGTTCTAAAGCCGTTAAGGTTGTACAGCAGTACAGGAATGATGCAGAATTTGACTTGAGAGAACTTATACATTGGCTTCAGGTCCTTGAAATAAGAATGCCTGACGACTGGGTAAAATATATACCAAGCAAGTCGGATGAAACAATGTCAAGCTTACAAGGTACTCTGACTCCTGACTTAATCAGTTAATTTAAAAGAACTGTTTAATCTCTAGCTAATATTTATCTGACGGGGCAGTATCACTAATGCAGGTTTCAAACCGTTAACTACATGTGGTTATATTCACATGTGTTCCACTTCAAGATTGGTTTTTGAAAGAACTTTGACCAAAGGAAAAATTTAGAGCTTTAAATTACTTTTTTCTTACTTTTCTTTCTTTCATTCTTTCTTTTTCTCTTTCTTTCCTTCCTCCTTCATTCTTTCTTTCTCTTTCTTTCTTTCTTTCTTTCGCTCTTCCTCTCTCTCTTTTTTTTTCTTTCTTTCTCTCTTTCTTTCTTTCTTTCTGTCTTTCTTTCTTTCTCTCTTTCTTTCTCTCTTTCTTTCTCTCTTTCTTTCTCTCTTTCTTTCTCTCTTTCTTTCTCTCTTTCTTTCTCTCTTTCTTTCTCTCTTTCTTTCTCTCTTTCTTCCTTCCTTTCTTTGTTTCTTTGTTTCTTTCTTTCTCTCTTTCTCTTTTTGTTTCTTTCTGTCTTTCTTTCTTTCTTTCTTTCTCTCTCTTTCTTTGTATTATCTTTCCTCTATTTATTTCGTTTTTTTCAAAAAAATTTAGGAGAAGACGTGTCACTCACGACACACCTTTCTCCAAGGGAAATAGAGCGACTTTCTACTGAGATTATTGGTTGCTGGAAACGCCTGGCGAGTTTGTTAAACCTGCCTAGCGACGAAACTGATGCGATAAGCAAGAATCAAAATCTCTATCCGGATGAAATCCAAAAAGCATCAAAAATGTTAGGTCTTTACAACAACAAGCCTTACTTTAGTAGAGAAGAGCTTGGAAAGTATCTGGAAGAAGTCGGACTCTCCAATACGAAGACCAAAGTGTTGAATGGAACTTTACGAAAATGATGACATGAGTATTTCTTACTTTTTTATAACGTTCATCTTTACAACAATTTGATAAGTTAGGCAGTTACTGGGAGCAAATGTTTAACTTCTGTCGTATTCGAAAATCTGCTCGATAAAACCAGGCAGGGATGAAAGTCTTGCAATATCGAATTGCGCATTACATTATGCCCCGCAGGCTTAATTAGAATTGCACCTAAATACGAGTTGTAGCATGTATATCTTTAATTCGCATTATCACATCTCATTATTTTACTTCAAAAAATAAATAAAAAAAATAAAAAAATAAAAAGAGTAAGAAAACTTTGGCACTAGCAATTGATACCACGTTAGGTAAAATATTAATATTTTTAACGATAAAACTTTAGTTTCTAACTCAGCAGTATCCTCTTATTCAATATTTTATCAAAAGATGGTTGTACGAAAATGAGAAATCAGTTATCAATAAAACGGTCACTTTTTGAATTGTAGTATGTGAAATGTCATTCTGGTATTCTAACGTTTGTCATTCTAATATATTCATTCTGATATTCAAATATATACCGTAAGTGATGTAACAAACCCCTGGAGCGTTTATTAAATTTTTCTCAATTTTGAGGGGGCGTTTATGTCCATTTGAAACAAATGTCTAGGATAAAAAGACGTCGATTTTTTTTAAACTAAATGCTGCCATAAGGCAAAAAACCACGAGCTGTCTAATGATAAAGATAAACTGAAGATAAATGAGATATTACCGTTTTTAACTTAGGATATAGGACCCAGCCGGACTTGTTGCGAAAAATGCAACTTACGGCCATCGGGCTGGGAATCGAACCAGCGACCTCGCGAATCTAGGGCGATGCTCTACCAACTGAGCTACGGAGGCCACTGCTGCGAGCATGGCCACGAGTTCAGTTGTCAAGTTAATATTACCTACTGAGTGTAAGTGCCATGATATTCCATTGAATATACCTTTCATTTCATCGGCATTACCACCTTAAATACTGAAATTGTGGCGATGCTCTCGACAACGGCGTCTGTAGCTCACTTGGCAGAATATCGTACTAGTTTCTGATGATTCTGACTTGGATTTTGAAAGAGCAGTTTTCGAACTTAGCTCCATGAAATATGCCCAACTTATCACTTTTCACAGCGAGGCTTTGACTTTGTTCTTTCGGATGAACATTTACAAAAGACGTAAAGAAACTTGAGCTGGCGCTTGTTGCCTGGACATTTGATGAGGGACTTACGGTAAACGACATTCTTCGCTGACGTTGAAAGGAAGGCGATTTAAATGAATTGAGAATTTTAAAGTTTGAGTAATCATATTATGATATAGCTGAGCTGCAAAATTCCCAGGTACGTATAAATCGAAAAGCATTGAAATTCAAATTTCGCGAACGCAATGGTTCGCTAATCTTCCTTGCAGACCATTGTTTTACGGAGCTTTCTAAATTAGCTTCCCGTCTTGATTCTTTGCTAAGGGAGACTTCTTGTACCAAATATTATCTGCTTTTCGATATAAAACCAGCATCGGTTTTCTTCTGAATTTTAAATTTTTCTTGTAAGCTTAAACTCGTCTTCTTTCCGCAAATTTTTGTTTGAACCTTTTTCGTTGAGGAGCCGGAAAATGCTTCAATAAAAAGCCATAGTTGCGAGTTTGTACGGTTCGGTATTTTTCATTTTTACGCATTCGAAAATGAACGAAGCATAGAGTTTGGCCACGCAAAAGGTACTTTTTTTGCTTCTCTCAACTCGTTTTTGTTGCCACAAAAGTTTTGCCACGTCTCCTTGTATTTTGTTTTCCCTGATTTCTATTTTCCGTTTCTTCGTCAGCAATAAGATTGCAGAATTCGTTCACGCTTTCTTTGTTTATTTTGTCGGTTTTATCATTCGTTTTATCTTTGTCACTAAAATCTTGTACTTTCGGTTGAATACTTAGTATAAATCTTCATCATAGCACCTCTCAAACATTTGTAACCAACTTTGAGATAATGTAGAACTTATCAATTTTTTAAGGCAAAAAATATCAAAAAAATTTTCAATCATCAGCTGTCCGTAATACTGGTATCCGACTGGTATCCTATGAGAATGTTTCCCTTTTAAGACGGACAGTCTCGCCATCTCATAAAAAAATCTTTAGGGCAAAATGAGTGAGAAGTTTGATTGGAAAACAACACGAAATACCACAAGCTACAACTACTACACGGTCGTGATACCAGCATCTATTGTTCAATTATGAGAATGGATTATTCAAGTTTATCACAATCGTGTTAACAGAAAGGAAAACGTGTCGAGGCAAATTCTTTTCTGTGAAAGTAAAACATCTAAAAGAAACTAAGCCATCGCTGTGGTGGAAAGAGGTTAAACGCATTCCGGCAATGATTCCTGGCTCAGGTATGGAGGGTTTACAAATGCAACTGCGGTTGGGACATTCTGATGAATTGTTCGTTGGAATCGCTGACCGAATAAACGAAGCTTTCTTAGATCCATGCACGGATATGGAGGGGGCGTCGGGGGCGTATGCGCCCCGTTTTGCGCATACGTGCCAGTTTACATACTCAAGACGCAGAAAGTTTTCTGTAATGATAATGTAAATAGTTACCTAACCTCAGTTACTAAAACACGTTTTTTGCAATCGCAACTGGCAATGCTCTCCGGCAGGTAAAGGCAGATCAACGAGAATTGCGAAAAATGTAAAGGTGATAGTCGTGATGATCATTGTCTGTGGCTAAAATAACATTCTGCTCAGAGATACGTGTATACTAGAAAGATATTGATTTGTGCTTCATTTTTCGAAAAGAATTATGTTATTTATGACTATGTATTTTCTCAAAATCTCGCTTAAAACTACCTCCCAAATGCTAGAAATAGCGTTTCAGATACCTACGAATTCAAAATTTCCCGGGGAACATGCCCCTTGACCCCCCTAGAAATTTCTCTCGCCTTCAGCGCTCATTTTCACTCTCTCTGTTCCTAAAATCCTGGATCCACCCCGAGATCCTATGCGTAGTTATCGACCACTTAATGTTAATGTTGTTCAAAATGTAAACGATGGCCCCCTCAGTGATTCCTCACTCAAAATAAACTGAAATTGCTGTTTATCAATTTCTTTCTGAGATAAACCCACGGAAGGCCTCTGGTCCTGATGGTCTTTCAAATTGGCTCTTGAAGGAATATGCTAAAGTACTTGCACAGACAATTTGTTCTATACTTAATAGTTTCTTTCTCGAAATGAAACTTTCATCTATCTGCAAATATGCTGATGTAATTCCGATACCTAGGCAAAAAGCCCATTACTGACATCAATAAACATGTTCAACCGATTTCTCTAACGTCAACAATCTCCAAAGTTGCTGAAAAAATTGCAGTATCAAAATATATTGCTCCAGCAGTTCATGAAGTAATAGATTCAAATCAATTCGGTGCAATTCCCAAATCGTCAACAACTCAAGTCCTCATCTCTATGATTCATCATATGGCTCAAGCAACAGATGACACAGGTGCAGCCTTGAGAATAACTCTCTTTGATTATAAGAAGGCCTTTGATCCTACTGAACACCACACTCTTTTGGAAAAGCTTCACAACCTATCTAACTCTTACAACATCTTTTGCCGGATAATTGACTTCCAAACAAATAGGTTGCAAAGAGTAAAGCTTTCGAGCGACTGTTACTTATAATGGGTCCTTTTTTCCGTCTGGAGTACCACAAGGAACTAAGTTGAGGTCCTGGTTATTTTTATTAATGATAAACGACCTTAAAGTAACCGATATACCTATTTGGCAATTCGTCGACGCTACTACCATATCAGAAGTGGTTCCCAAAGTCAAGTACATCAAGGAGTTAAAACGGTTGAGAACTGGTCGGTTCAAAATACATTACAACTAAATCCTAATAAATGTAAGAAATCAATTATTGATTTCAAACGGTGGAAGCTACATTTTTAACTTATGATAGTTAATGATAAACCAATCTCGGTAGTTCATCAAGCCAAGATCTTGCTATAACTAAAAAGACCAACAAACGTCTGTACTTTTTGGTCCAATTGAAACGAGCCAATATTCCCACAATCGACATCATTGATTAACTTCTATTGTACATGTATTCGACCAACTTCTGAGTAGGGTGCACAGGTGTTTCATAATGAAGTGCCAGGCTATCTCCAAGAGACCTTCAAAAACGAGCATTATCCATTATTTTTCCCGGAGCTAGGTATTATCATGGTTTGGAACTTTCGGGTCTTACTAGCTTATCAGTTCGACGTCAGGTACTATGCAATAAACTATTTTCTGCGATATCCGAAGACATTAACCATAAGCTTCAAGATCTTATTTCACCTACAAGTAGATCTAATTATTATCTAAGATTTCAGCGTGTTTATGATTTTCCTTTTATACAAACTAATTGATTGGATCTATCTTATCTATCTGATCTATCTTACCTGTCTTACCTGTCTTACCTGTCTTTCCTATCTTTCTTATCTTTCCTATCTTTCCTATCTTATCTTATCTTATCTCGTTTTATCTATCTATAGAGTGGCCAAAAGTTCTTCCATTACATAAGGGCAATGCTAGAGATGATTCCAACAATTATAGACCTATTTTCATCATCAGTACTATAGCTAAAGTCTTTGAAAGAACTGTTTATAATCAGCTGTACGACTACGTATCAACTGATAACGTATTAAGTATCAATCGGGTTTCAGACAATTGCACTCGACTGTAACAGCTTTATTAAACTCAAAAAACGACTGATATATGAATATCGATCAGGGCCTCTTAACGTCTGTCGTCTTCTTGGGTTTAAAGAAGGCTTTTGACACTGTTGACCACGCTATCGTATTGCGTAACCTTGAGCAATATGGTATAACTGGGACAGAACTTAATTGGTTGAAATCATATCTGCATAACCGAAAGCAAAGCTGTTCTACTGATGGCAAATTATCCTTGCCAAAATAATCTCATGTGGAGTTCCACAAGGATCAATACTTGGCCCTTTCCTGTTTATAATTTATATGAACAATTTGCCTTACTGCCTGCATTATTCTAAGACTAGAATGCTTCCTGATGATACAAACATAACAACCTGTGAAACCTTAGACGAGCTTAAAGTTTTCGTCAACAAAGATCTTGATTGCATAAATTCTCGGCTCTTAGCAAATAAACTTACTCCCAATTTGACTAAAACAGAATTTATTATAACTGGCCCTAATAATAGAATTAAGAATATCATAGAACCAGTAGACATAAAACTAGGTACCGTAATCATCCATTGTTCCTAGTAAATTCTACCAAATCGTTTGGAGTCGTAAATGATGATAGACTAAATTGGGATGAACGCATTAATTCCATGGTCAAGAAAATTTCTGGAGCTATTGCCGGTTTGAGAGCAGTCAGAAAAAGTTTCCCTTTACACTATGAAAATTCTTTACAACTCTCTTATTCAATCATTGTTTGATTGTTGTGCATCTTACCCAATGTGACCGTCTCCAAAAGTTACAAAATCGAGCAGTTCGTGTTAAAACAAAATCTCCTTATGAAATACGTTCCAACGACATCCTTAATGATTTGGGATGGAACACATTAGCTGTATAACGCTCCAAGTACATCTTAATAATGATGCATAAGATTATGCATAACCAGGCAACATCGTATTTAATTGACAAATTTCATTGAGTGATTGATACCACAAGTTATAATTTAAGAAACAATGATATAAATTTCAAATTACCCATGGCAAATTCTGAAAACTTAAAAAACAGTTTCATATACCAAGGTGCATTAGCTTGGAGTGCCTTACCAGCTAATCAAAGAACAATAACCTCGCTTCAAGGATTTAAAAAAAATTAATGTCTCTCCTCCAAGACCAATAGGTATTTTGTAAATATATTTTTTCTTCTTATTTATACTTAATTGTAGTCTTATTATATTTATACAACTTTCATGTAAAATAGATGTATTTTCCGATGAAATTCCGCATTCAAATAAAACTCTCTCTCTATCTGTCTATCTGTATATCTATCTGTCTATCTCTCTCTCTATCTATCTCTCTATCTATCTCTCTATCTCTCTATCTCTCTATCTATCTCTCTACCTACTTACCTACCTACCTACCTACCTACCAATCTACCTACCTACCAATCTACCTACCTACCTACCTACCTACCTACCAATCTACCTACCTACCTACCTACCTACCTACCTACCTACCTACCTACCTATCTACCAATCTATCTACCCCTCTACCTCTCTACCTATCTACCTGTCCACCTATCTACCTCTCTGCCTCTCTACCTCTCTGCCTCTCTGCCTCTCTGCTTCTCTGCCACTCTGCCCCTCTGCCCCTCTGCTCCTCTGCCCCTCTGCCTGACTGGCTGTCTGGCTGTCTGATGTCTGCCTGTCTGCCTCTCGGCCTCCTTGCCTACCTACCAACCTACCTACCTATCCACCTGTCTAACTATCCACCTGTCTACCTGTCTACCTGTCTATCTGTCTTTCTGTCTATCTTTCTCTCTGCCTGTCTATCTGTCTGTCTGTCTGTCTGTCGGCCTATTTGTCTATCTATCTATCTATCTATCTATCTATCTATCTATCTATCTATCTATCTATCTATCTATCTATCTGTCCATCCATCTGTCTGTCTATCTGTCTATCTACCTATCTATCTATCTATCTATCTATCTATCTATCTATCTATCTATCTATCTATCTATCTATCTATCTATCTATCTATCTATCTATCTATTAAGCCACTCTTAAGCACATTGATAGGATTTACGATAGGTAAATGTCTCATCTTTCAACAACATTTCAGTTTTATGTGTTAACCGTGGTAAAACATGAGTCGTGTTAATTTTACATGATTTTTGGATCGATAGTTTCTGAGTCGAGATATATTGATCATTCCAATATGCCTGCATTTCTTAATACCATGATGGCAAGAACAAACTATAATTTTAGTTTCGATGTCATACAAAATCAAGCTCAAGATCGCAATTAGAGCACATCATGAATACAAAACAAGGTGGACACCAGTTCTGGGAGGAAATTGGTTTGCAAGAACGACAACCGCCAAGAGGCTATCGAACACGATCCAAATGCAGTGGTGGTTTATAAGATATCCTCCGAAAATGATACTATGAGTTAGATGGACATCTTCCTATCAAGCCTTGAAGACTGGTAGCTGGTTTTCTTGGAGCATCCAAGATTAATTCAGTATCAGTTCAATTGTGTGGTAGGAGGAAACGTGAGGTGGATCTGGTTGTTCTTGGGTCTTATCAAGCAAGGAAAAAGAGCAGAAAATTTCAAAAATTTTAAGCTAAGAATTCAAAGATCTCAAGGAGCGGTACTCTTATTTTGAATTCGAGTTAGAACAACATTTGTCGTTTCCAAACCTTTATTGATACACCAAACACCTCAATAAATTACATTAAGTATGATTAAAGTGTTATACTTCACTCTTTTTCTCTGGTTATTGGGGGGACGTTTATTAGATACGAGGCGTTTAGAAGAAAGGGGCGTTTATTAGATCATTTATGGCAAATATCCCGAAGACTTTAGTACAATATCATATCGAAGAATTATTATACCCCCACGACTAATGTTCTGCTCAGAGGATTATTAATGTTGAAACACAGCAAGCAGTTGCCATAGTCACGTGCAGTAACGTCAGATACGCCACTATTTGAAGCATATTGGTAACGACAAGAAAAGTAATTGTAAATGCGACTAACCAAAATGGCGACAAGACAGGGAACACCATAATTTCTGAACTTAAAGTCTACGAGCTAAAAAATACTGCCAATGAAAAGAAGAGCGACGTTAGGTTCGTGAGATGAATGAGAAAGCCTACATATTGTGAATTTTAAAAATTTCATTTGAAGTGCAGGGATGAAGAACAATTTGATCTTTGCTTCCGAATGACTCTGAATATGTAATCAGTTGTTGCTGCGTACTCGTCGCAAAATCTTTGCGAAAACAAGACACCAAATTTCCACAATCGTTGAAGCCTGCAGAGGCATTGGCGAATACTCTACAAAGATTAGCACAACTTGTCATAGTTTACTATAGGCTCTGCTTACCGTCGTCAAGCTCGCACTGTTTGCCTTTGTAGACTTAGGGTATCTTATTGGACGTCATGCAATTCATGTCGTTGTTCTTCAAGGGTCATTCTTGACGTAGACTGAGTATCTTTGAGAGATTTCCTTTGAAGATTCAACTTGGAAATAGATATTCAAGGAATCAATCTTTTTCGACACGAATCCGGAAAATACGGATGGACTTCGACAACATAGTCGAAGTACATTAAATCTTTTTATAACTAAACTTATGGCAGTGGATTGGTCACCCGTAATGTTGAATAATGAATATTTATTAGCTGAAAATAATACATTCACAATACTTCGCGCAGAAATGCTAGGTTCTCATGTTTATTCGTCGTCTCAAATCTTGATCAATTTGACGGTTGCAAATGATAATTTCATTGTAATGTAAAGATATCGGTTCAACGATGTAATGAACAGCCAGGATATTTGATTAGATCAATCAGATTCAATGTTTTATAATTCGTATCTTGGTGGCGGTTTGTTGGTTTCAGTTTGTTTGCCGGACGTTCATTTTCTGCGAACAAAACGAGCTTTTTTGAGAAAACCAGACGAAAACTTTCCAGATGGCTGGTCTTCATTTGAGACTGTACGTTAGTAGTCATGAAATAAACAAAACAATGCATGGGCGTTTGGAGATAGATTCCATATGACCTGGCCATCCTAACCTTTTTTAACCATCCTAACTTCTAGTAACTACGATTAGTGTTATCTCATACTATAGTATGTTGGTTAGTGAGCTGCGCCATAATAATTTAGTTCAATATTCAAAAGCATACCTTGAATCTGCTTCTTGTTGTTGGAGTTGCCGGTCTAGATTGTGACAATTGGACAATAAAAGTGATCAGCTGTTACCGTGAAATAGATATTTAGCCCCCAGCCCCTGCAATTGACTAATCGCATACCTTCTATGACTTCTATACTAATCAAGCAAGGTTGTTGACAACCAAAACTACCATGAATTTCACGATACTAGAACCATTTCTTTTTATATATCGGATGTAAACATTTCTTAAATACTTAACGTCGGTTTAAGTATTCAATGAATGAATGAATCAATCAATAAAATAAATCGATCAGTAAATAATGAAATAAATACATATAAACATTTATTTATCTGTTTATTTATTTATATATTATAAATAAAATACCAAATTGAATTTGATTTTAAAGATTTTGCGCGATAAAGACATAGTCCTAATTGAACCCTCTTACTGTTCTGGTTATTTTCCCTCTCGTTAAATTCTTTTGTACAGAATTTTCCAACTTAGGGTCCGCAAACAACGTTTTGGCATCCGACGGGAGTTCGCGCAGGAGGAACGGACTCTGCAGAAGTTCACTGCTTTTTTGACTAAAAAACTAGTTGCAGTATTAGTTAATCAAATTTTTTTTGCAAACTACCAGTCAACGGGAATTGTTTCTCGCCAATCTCGGCAACTAGAGATGACGTCACCCATATCCTCAACACTGTGGAAGTGAAACGGTTGGAAATAAACACTGTAGCCCAAAGATTCTTCGCCCAAAGATTCTGGCTCACATACTCACAAGCACCGCAATTATTGATGCTATTTTGCTTTTTTGTCTCAACGTATCTGTCCAAGAATATTCTCAGCGTTGTTACGCAGCTGAGAACAAAAACAAAAAGCGATCTCCAACTCCATAATGATTTACGTCAGGCATTGACCAGTCCATAAGCAAACAAAATATCTATGTGGACAAGCACAGAAGCAAGGATGCCACAAAATCACTATGACGATGGTTTAAGTCGCTTGTGAACTGATGAAATATTTATAGCAATTTTAGAGTTAAAAAATGCCAGGTGAGTTGTTAAAGTTTTGATACCATCACCAGTATTTGCAGTTACGTAAGTTATGGTTTCAGTGGGGCGAAGGGAGGTCCGCAGAGATCATTAGATGCAGTGAAGGAGTCCCTAGTAACTTAAAGGTTGGGGACCACTGCTTTAGTAATTTTGTCTCCGCTGATATAATCGGCTTCATTTAAATTTTTTTTTGAGATTTTTAAAATTTTCAAAACTCTTAAAATCAGATAGTTTCAGTCGGAGTTTATTAAAAGTTCCTCAAAACACGCAATTTCTTCATTTATGATGTATTCGCGTGTTGCCAAAGCGCTTTCTATGGAAACTGGTCTAATATCAGTCAATTCTTATGAAGCAACTTGAACAATGAATTTCAAAAGTTCACCATCTCGGACGACCCAAGACCAATCAAAGTAACTTAGACATCTGCATTGGATTGGTGTATAATGATATTTTAAATTTTCTATGTTACCTTTTTTCCACATGCATATATAACTGAAACTATGGGACAGACTATTTCTCTATCACCTCGCGAGTCCGACGGAATGTTTGATATTTCACGAATACTTGGCATCTACACTGCCCCGTCTGGATTACATGAAATCGAGTGTATAATGAATAAAGGAAATTTTCGAGTCTCATAATCATATTTTAAGACACAACCAGGACTTAATTCCGAAAAATGCATTACTTGGGCCTCAAGCTGGGAATCGACAATTGTCATATGATTTTATTACAGTTCGACAGTGTCATTAATTGTATAATTTTTTTGTGGAAATGAAGGTAAAATAGTGAGCCTTCCCGAAATTATCTGCAGTTTTTTTTTCTTGATATATCACCGATATCAATTTAACATTCCGTGGTGGGTTTGTACAAATCTCGGGTCTTTTCACTTTTATGCAGAATTACCGTGCATATGGCAAAAGATTTTAGAATCATACAATCAGCCAAACAGATACATTCGGATTGCATCTCGTATTGCCATTTCAACGTTAATTGCCTTAAAACAAAAGATTTGTGTAGAATGATGATCATTCCTACATCAGTTACATTTCATCATCTCCCTGTGTTAGCGGCTTTTAGCCGAGTTTTCTGACGACCATTCTGTTCACTATGGCCACTCACTACAGGAGTCAATGATTCCCGTGACACCATCCGTTGACAATAAATAGCCTTAACGTTAACAATAGATTGGGAACTTCGCGGCAACGTGGATTTCCGAGTCAGACTAGAACGATAAATAAAGATTCCGACGGCGGACTACGACTACGGTTTACAATTTAAAGTTTGCAGCGAGGGTTAATGCACATAGATACATCATGTTCATTTACTCGAGGAAATTTAAGGAAAACAGAACGACTGACTAGAAAAGTGTTTAAACTATAGAATTTTATGCCAAAGACAAAAAGTACAATATTATCTGTAATTATTGGTCTCAAGAGGAATCTTCGCACCATCGTGACTATATTGATCATGCAAAACGAACATGTTACGTTCTAACAACCACGTGGGGTGTACGTCCCTACCCAAAATTAGGCACAATCTTAAACACTGGTAGGATAGCTTGTTTTCTTCCACAGAAATAAGTTTCATTATGATATCTCATCGAGATTTTTGTTCTTAAGAGTATTGACAGTTATTTTAACAGCGAAATCTTTTTAACCTTAGTCGTACTCCATTGTTAGAATCTTAAATTCCTTAAAGCCACGTTGCTTTCGACAAACTACAAAAATTAAACAATTGCAAAACGTCACATGGCAACGGCTTCTGAATTGCATAACATTGTTCCGACCGTGTTATCGTTTCAACGCATGAGCGAATGCAGCTTTTTTTTTCTTTGAATTTATCTTTCTCCGCCAAAAATTTTTTTCAGGAGTAAAAACCCTTATATTCTTACATATAACATGTCACAATTTCACATGCATTAAATTCCAAGATTCTCCAGCGGCTTTATTCGATACACATTCTTGATATGAATACAGCTAATAATTCAGTTTTATCATAATTCAAACTCAATTGTAATTTCGACAAACATTTCGTTGTTTAGAAGCTATATGACAAAACTAACAGAAGAAAACTAACAAAGAACCTACTTACACCTATATTACCTTATATCCGTTATGATTGCCGAGATTGGTTTACAATATGACCTTCAATGAATGGAATTTTTTACATTTAATAATAGTAACAATACATTTTACTTACATTTTTAATGAAATATTTCCATACTTGACCAAGCTCAATATTCACCGTCTCTTCATTATATTGCATTTACGAACATTAATCTATTTTATATTGAAGAAGTTGATATATAATAAACTAATAACAAGCGTAATTTAATTGACGGTATGTTTACTCAAATAGCAGTTTTTGTAAGCCTCCGACAAATTCCATAAAGCGTGGTAACATGGAAAGTACTTCATGAGGCTCCCATGTTCCATAAAGCAACGCATCTGCCCAAGAATTCATAACCACCCTGATTCCTAACTGAAATATGAAAATGAAAAATGGTTATGTTAATAGCATTTCAAAAGACCATCAACAATCACACCTTCAAAAACTCATTGATTTTGAGTACGTATATTCTCCGATTAGTTACACATAATTCATCTTGTGCAAGAGCTTTCACACTTGGTAAAACATATTGAGAAGAACGTTTATTTCTGAAATACTAAGGAAAATAGAATTCTATATAAAATGGTCACTCGAATTACCATAAGCTAGGCTTCCTTATTTTGGTATCTTTTCTTCTGCATTTTTCAATCTAACGCGTCTTTAAAAGCACAAAATTAAACAGTTCAAGCAGTAATGGCAGAAATATAATCCCCTACTGAGGCCCATCTATTTTTATTTCATTAAGATGGCTATGCCAATTGTTTCTGAAGTTGTTTAAAACAGTCATAGAACGTAGTTTATCTAGTCTAAAAATTTTTGAACTGCGCGCTCGATTTTTTAAACTTGACAAGAAATGCAGTCCGTATATTTTGAGCACTACTCCAGAACTATATCTGAGTTTGATGTCATTGAGTATTGGGCTTCCTATTGCTGCAGCTGTACCCGTACGACGTTTCAGATATAGCTACCTAAATCAAGAGAGTTCATACCGAATTACCAGTGTATATCACTACGAAAATTACATCTTAATTGCGAGTATTGTGCATGGGAAAGATTTTGTCATCAATTTAATCGACATAAATTAGCCACTATTTAATGTCAATAGCTTTTATTGAGATTTTACGCAAATGCAAATCTCTTAAGCGGGCATTGCAGTTGCTTTTGGTATAATCAAAATATAAAAATTAAAAAAAATAACTCACAACTGAAACACTTAGGTATGGCCAAGACTTAACATTTGAGCTAACAAGATCACCCTCAATGACTCAAATCATAAATATTTTATAACTGAATTTAATGATTAAAAGTAAAAGTAAAATCAAGGTTAGACAACATATGGATGTTCGTCAAGCTCATTTCCTCAGAAAAACGATTTCTAAGCCGCCTAAAAGTATCAAACACGAAACCTTGTGATGACCAGTGAGACCCTCAACCTATTGAGCTATTAGGACTTAGATGTCTAACTTAGGTACAGGTTCGGCATGCGTGCTGAATATGCGGTAGCCACAATATGACGATAATGTTGACGAAAAAGGTGAATGTTATTCCCTCGTCCACCGTGAGAAGCCTGGTGCGAGGGCACTAATCTCGACGTGGGTGGAGACCATTTTACACGCGTGGTGACTAGGGAGAAAAAATTTCGCAGTGTTCATGTTTAAATATATATTAAATAATTAATATATAATAAATATATATATATATACATATATATATATATATATATACATACATATATATATATATATATATATATATATATATATAAATATAAAGAAATAGTTGAAGACTTGGCGTAACCCATTGAGTTATGGATGCACGTGGGAGGCTGGGGGAGCACGAAAAAAGAGTAAGAGTTGCTCGAGGCGACAGCCGAGAGCAACTCTAGATTTTTGAGTGCTCCCCCAACCTCCCAAGTATATCCATAACTCAATGGAGCACCCTAAATCATGAACGTAGAATCACGTACAAAATAACGCAAAACAAGCTTTATTTTGATGATTAAAAATTACTTTCTCCTTACGTAAGCCAGAAATTCGAAAGTTTTTGATTGGCCACTTGAACATCGGGTGATCTTCAAGGCCTTGGGCTCAGATTTTTTCCATAATAATTACTCACGAAGCGGGTGTTTTTTTATGGATCAAACTGAAGTTATTAAAGAAAGAAGACATAACAGACAGGTTGGGAGAATGTATTAGCTAGTTATTTCAATGTTATTCTTTTTATATGTAGTTATTTCATCTATCATGGCTTTAAATTGGTGTATGTCACAGAATGTGCTTCTGAGTTGTGTTTTCTGTTTGCAGTTTGTTAACTGAACCGCTTGTGTCTACTAAGTATAAATATTCCATGGCCTCCATCTTCATTGAAATGTTGTCACAGGCTAGTTTATTGTTCATTTTGTTTTCACCGAGTGTTTTTTTGCTAAAATTGTATGTATTTCGCTTTTAGAGAAAGAGGCGAAACGTTTCGTTGGTCGAGTAGATTCGCTGTTTTACTTGTTTACTGAAGGCTGAAACACTTCTTCCACACCGAAGTCCAGCACGAATGTCAAAATCTGTTATCCTCTAACAGCTGTAGATGTTTTCCTTCGCAATTTAAATAATAACTCGCTTTTTTTGACAGTTTAATAATAATTTTCTCAAGAATATGTTTTTTCAAAACGTTTTCCTGCGGTTTTTCCTGTGCTCCATCGAGATATGGAGCACGCATGGCAGCCAATCTGAAGTGGCGTAGTATTACATCTATGTTATAAAGATATATATCCTAGGATTCCGGTTCTCTCAGGTATGCCGTGCGCAAACTCGGGGACTGGTTTGTTGTTGGCAAAACGAGAGGTCGGATTGAACTTTATTGCTTTCCCTTTTTCTCCCGCTTTTATGGGCCTTTGCGAAGTTGTTTACATCATTTGAACATTGAAGCGAGTAAATGATTGAATACCAGCTCGCGAAATGGCTTTCTTTAAAAAGAGTTCATGCTTACGACTGGTTTGAGTTTTTGAGGCCATCTAGGTTACAGAGCCATTCGTGACTTGGATTTTGAAAGAGCAGTTTTGAAACTTAGCTCCATGGAATTTGCCCAACTTATCACTTTTTACAGCGAGGCCTTGACTTTGTTCTTTCTGATGAATATTTACAAAAGACGAAAAGAAACTTGAGCTGGTGCTTGTTGCCCGGACATTTGCTGAGGGACTCACTGTAAACGACATTCTTCGCTGATGTTGAACGGAAACCGATTTGTGTAATTGAGAATTTTCAAATTTGGGTAATCATTTAGCTGAGCCACGTAATTCCCAGGTATGTATATACTGAGAAGCCTTGAAATTCAAATTTCGCGAATGGAATGGTTAGCCAAACTTCCTTGCAGACCATTGTTTTAAGGAATTTTCTAAAGCAGCTTCCCGACTTCATTCTTTATCGATAAGGGAGACTTCTTTGTACCAAGTATTATCTTCTTTTCCATAAAGAACCAGCATCTGCTTTCTTCTATATTTTAAACTTTTCAGGTAAGCTTAAACTCGTCTTCTTTCCGCAAATTTGCCGTTGAACCGTTTTCGTTGAAGAGCCGGTAAATGCTTCATTGAAAACCTGTAGTTGTGGATTTGTACGCTTCGGCATTTTTCATTTTTACGCATTCGAAAATGAACGAAGCATAAAGTTTAGCCACGTAAAAGGCACTTCCTCTCTTTCTCTCAACTCGTTTTTGTGGCCACAAAAGTTTTACCGGGTTTCTTTGTAGTATTTTGTTTTCACTCCTTTCTATTTTCCGTTTCTTCGTCAGCAATAAGATTGCAGAATTCGTTCATGTTTTCTTTGTTTATTTTGTCCATTTTGTCATTCGTTTTATATTCGTCACTAAAGTCTTGTACCTTCGATTGAATAATTAGTATAAATCTTCATCATAGCACCTCTCAGACATTTGTAACTAACTTGAGATAATATAGAATTTGTCAATTCTTTAAGACAAAAAAATATCAAAAAAATTTTCAATGATGAGCAGTCCGTAATACTGGTATCCGACCTGTATCCTATGAGAATGCTCCACTTTTAAGACGGACAGTCTCGCCATCTCTTGAAAAATTTGTTCTTTAAGGCAAATTGAGTGAGAAATTTGATTGGGAAACGACACGAAACACCACAAGCTCGCAACTAATACACGGTCTTGATACGAGCATCCATTGTTTAATTGTGAGAATGGATCTCTTAGCATTTGTTAGGCCCGTTAAGGATTTTTCTCTCCGTAAGTTTTGTTTTGAAACAGAATGACGATTACTAGTTTGAATATAATACAATTTCCAATTTGGGTTAATTGGTGGCCGATTGTGTGTTTTTTCTTTTCGATTATATTTACTCTTCCAGTTAAAGTAATGACGATTTGTCATTTTGACAATTTTGAAAAATAATCATTCTTAATCGAATTGTCTAGGGATGCATTGTAAAGTATGAGCGAGGGGTCGTTGCGTACGCGTATTTCTAGTGCATGATTAGTCTGTGAGAGTTAGGTGAAAAGCGACTTCTAAGAAATCGATTTTCTGAGGTAATGATTTTCGCAGACGTCAACATACAGTCCACGATAATACCAAGTTCTCGGAACATGCACATTGTGTGAAAAATTAACCTAATTAAAT
The DNA here is from genome assembly GCA_030142905.1 of Heliopora coerulea. NCBI lineage: Eukaryota > Metazoa > Cnidaria > Anthozoa > Scleralcyonacea > Helioporidae > Heliopora > Heliopora coerulea. Next base: position 3,349,513 of record JASJOG010000010.1, on the reverse strand, counting down.
TTCAACGTTATTATCACATAGTGGCTACGGCATAGGGAGTATATGCTGAATCTGCACCTTAGGTTGCCAAGGGAGTTTTAGTAGCTCACTAGTAAAAGAGTCTTACTGGTCATCTGAAGGTTGACGGTTCGATTCCCTTCGGAATTTCAGAAGTCGTTTTTCTGGAGAAACGAGTTTAGAAAACGTCCACATATCGTCTGTGACTTCACCTAACGTTCACATAGACAACGTGCATGGAGCATTCACATAATATTCCATCGAAGAACGAATATTCCTTCTCCACTAAGTGTATGAATTCTTTTCCCTAAACAGCGTTCATGTGCAAACTCATCCAAATTCGCTCTTCAAATAAATAGTAATCAGTTGGTTTTACGTTCGTCTATCAACTACACGAGAATGACTTAATATATGGGTCAACCTTTCCAGGACACTGATGGCCGAAAATGTCGCCCCCCCCCCAAAGTGTCGCCGGAGCATCTGCACCTATTGCCCTCCTTCCTTCGTTACGCCATTGAGGAATTGAACCTCGGACATTAGAATATGTAAATAAACACTTCAGAACATTTGACCAATCGGCCATTGATACACGTTCATAAAAACATTTTTTTTCCTGTTGGTTAGAGCAAATCTATCCTTATAATTAAAATAATGAGTGCCGTAACCAAATCTTGACATGTATTTCTTTCGTATGCGTTGTTGTTTCACAACAGGGCGCTCTAAAACACGGGTGGGGAAATGACAATGGAAGCCCTGATTTATGTGGGATGCAAAGAACCTCTGCATATCATTGATGCTTCAAGTAGAATCAGGAATTGGAACAAAACATTCGACGAACAGTTTACACCTTTCATCTTCACCCTCCTCTTTTCTACCTTTACAGAAAAGCTGTTGAATAGTCAAACAACAGTTATATTTTTACCGAATAGCTCTTTATCTCTTTAGTTTGGCAGTAGAAATTTGTATCCATCCAGTTGACAAGGGTAATGAAAATTCTAAGTAGAACATAAAGTCAGTAAAAGCCGAACTCCTGACAGTACACGTTGGATTGGCTGTTAACTTGAAGGAGATTAATGAATTGATGTCATCGTTTAATCACCGGATGCATTCATAAACGTTATCAAAGTAGGGTATTGATATCTCAAAATGAAAGAAAGTCTGTCAAAGCCGGTCGACGAACAGTATACGTCAAAAAAGCTTGTTAAATTTCAGAGACTGATGGATTCAAATATTTTTGGTTACCTAGTACATTCATAAACGTGTTTTCAAGTTCATGTGCTCCCGATATAATTAAGAATTGGGTCGTAAATAATCCAACAACTGGTGGTCAATTTTTAACTGCACTTCGCTCTTGTGCAAGAATCCGAAATGGCCAGCTAATAGAATTAAATGTTAAAAATATTTCAATTGAATTGTCATACAACCAGTACACTTAATTAACATCTGGAATTATGTCGGCAGTTTGGCTTGTTACTTCTAGGGAAAGAGGATTGAAGTCGATTTAAATCGCTGGGTCAAAGCAGGATATTGAAATCTCAAAATATTGAAAAAAGCAGGTAAAAGCCGGTCTCCAGACAGGATATACTTAAAAGATTGTTAAATTTTGAACAGATTGGTGAATTCAAATTAACTTTTAATCACCTCGTGCAATCTCAAATGTAATTTTAAGTTCATGCGCTCCCGACATAATTGTGAAGTGTAACGTAAATATTAAACTATCGGTTGTGCAATTCTCCCATTAATTTTCGTTCTTTTTGGCTTTTTTCTAAACGTATGGACGGACATTCGATTTAAGAGAATACTGATTACAAAACTGTAATTACAATTTAAGTAGAATAAGTGTTTGCCTCCTTTAATGCAATGATTTTTATAGTCGTTTTGTTTTATTTCGCCATTGTTTGGCTTTTTTTTACAATGGACTTCGGGTCACAAGCGAACTAGTGCCAGTATTTTGACGCATCACACATAGATCAGTGCAATTAGTGTTCGTTTCCACACTGCTGTTTGAGTGCGCCCTGTTTCACATTAACATTACACGCTCGTGGTTATCGTGTAAGATTTCGTTCAAACATATCCATAGTAAATCTAAACCAAATACTATCGCATTTTATGACAGATACTTAAAAAACTATTTTACTGGAAGTTTTCCCCTTGCTTATCTGTGTTTTTCGCAGGGACTTTTCAAACCTTTTCGGACGCTAGCTTTGTGAGAAATGTTAAGGTTTCAAGAACGACAGGTTATCACGTTGTTTGTCCGAAAACCAACAAGTTTAAAAATTTTACCTGAAACATTAGTTTTCATGAAATAAGTGCAGTGATTGGTCAGTTGCCGTGTTTATATCAAGCTATGCGAACACGATTATGACATCACAGGCTCCGCTTGACGCCAGAATTTATTCTTGGCGCGCATAGACAGCTCTGATTGATTTGCAAAATAATAAGGAGAACTTATCATTTGTTTTGAAAATAAAGTTCATTTTTCACAATTACTACTGCTTATAATTCTTTGCTTATTCTACAAAAGTAATAGAAACTGTTTTGTTGTGCTTATACAGCCTGATGCAAACAGTCGGAGAAGTTCTGAGAACTCTCAAGCGGTTGTGTAAGCCCAAGACCTTCGGTCTCGGACGTACACAGCAGTTTTCAAATTCTCCCAATCTTTTCCTCGTGTTTGCATCAGGCTATGTAAACACGGCAAAACAGTTTCTATTTCTTAAATAGTGGCTTTAGTAAAGATTCACTATAGCTTTTAGTCGCAGTTGTTATCTGAACTCTGTCAAGTGGTGTTTCAGAGTCTGATACTTTTTGCCCTACGTCTCATATCATGTGGTCTTTTGTAAATATCTTACCCCCTGTTATGCTCTTTAATTTCTCTCGAATGTTTCTTGTAAGTTAGAAATCTTAGAGGAGTTGGGTATACACATATTTTTTATTAATAATTTGTTTCTTCCAACTCGATAAGAGCAAAAAAAAAAGAAAATCCTAGCTTTCAGACTAACAATCCATCATCAGGATAAAGCGCTTAGGACCTACATGCCTTATATAATTTTGATTACTTTCTTTCTTATATAGTTTTTAATAGTTTCTTATAAGGTTCCCTGAGAATTGCCAATCTAATGTCTCGTTATTCTACAGTCTCGCTTGCACATTTTTATCGCAACTGCTATTCTCCTTCTCGTAATTATTCAGCCCTTACTAAATCAGATTCACGCCGCCTTTCTGTTTTAATTTTCTTTTTCTTAAAATGACTTCTTCAGAACAACGGTTTACTTTAAAAAAGTTTTCAAACGAAAAATAAACCAACGACTTTCTGATTTCGAGTCTTGTTGCCAGGACTCGAAGTTCCAACGTGGATGAGTTGGTCTAGCGACGATGAATATGAACATGAAAACGCCAAGCGAGGCTTTTGTTTCTATTCTTCACCCGGGTAAATGGACCTTAAGAACGTCGAGATTAGTACCCTCGCATCGCGCTTCCCACGGTGAGGGAATTTTGGCGTCATCAACAACTCTTTAGTTGCTTGCTTTTAAATAGTATTAGTTAATGAATTACCTGGCCAAAATTGAAGCAGAAACGGCTATTAATAACAAAATTACGGAGGAGCGTCGGATGTCATGACCTAGGAAAAAGCCCGGCCCATATTATTTAGACAACTAAGTAGTGGTTCATTGACTTCATACGTGAACAGCAAGTTTTCATGATAATCTGACGCTGCCGAAGTCAACTGAAAAATGATGACTCGACCGGGATTTGAACTCACACCTCCGGGATACCGTTCCGCCGCTCTACCTGTCGAGCTTTCGAGTCCACAGGGATGGGAGGTGAGTTTTACCCAATTTAAGTGCAAGAGATATTCTCGTGACAACTTAACGCTTATCCATGAGAGGATGTGCAGTGCTTCAATTCTATTTCAGAATCATCTTCAGAGATATAAATGAACAGAAACTTTTCATTGAAAAGTTTCTGTTCATGTATATCTCTGACGATGATTCTGAAATTACTCCATACGATTGTCATAATCATTCGTTTGTTCGTCCTGGCGTATGCGAAGTTTTCTCAAGGTGTATGCTTACGAATCGTTCGCTAATTTAGCAAAATGTGCTGAAGACCCGAGTAAGTCACTATATTAAATCAGTATTATTATCGTTAAGACGGACCCAAATGAGCTAAGTGAAATTAAATTCTAATTTAACGTCAGAAAACTTAGTACACTAAGCTCATAAAACTAAAACAGTCATTATACATTATGAAAAATGTTACATTAAATTTATAATATTGGAAGTAAAATTGAGGTAGACGCTATTTTCTAGGTGTAAATTTGCTTAAACTTGCAACACAAGTATTCTCAATCGTCGAAACATTTCAAAATAATTTCCAAATTCAAGTAAAAATATCTAAAATGATTCGAGTACCAAACCTGTTTTTGACTCCGCTTCTCTGACGTGTCAGAATCCCAACCATTCTCATCCAGGAAAATTATGGTAAATCCTTCATCTACTTCAACTTCTTCTTTGCCTTCGTCTTCTTCATAGGAATAAGAATCTTCTTGAGCTGCTCGATAAAAAAGGCACTGAAATCCATCAGGAAGAGGTATATCATCAGATGGAAGGTTTAAATGGTGATTATCCAGTGTACAATGAGATAAATAGTCTGACAGAATCTTTCCTTCTTCTTCTACTTCTATATTTTTTGTGCTGACAAATCTCGATCCTAAATTATGACAAGAGAAATTTAAAGTAGTTATAATTGATATATTTCATATGGGCTTTCTTTACATATATGTATGTGTATGTTAAGGCAATATTTTTAGTGAAAGAAATCTTTTGGCTTCTCTGTTTCTGTATATGAGTATCCATGTATCCGTATGAAATCATGTCGAAGCAAGATTATTTGTTAAGCTATCGGAAGCAGAAGGAAATTCGTCAAATCGAAAAAATCTGCTTTAGAAAAGCGAAAAAGCACTAGGAAAACGTTTTGTAGGAAATAAAAGGCTATTTTCTGGGTATAGTTACTTACGTTTTCACTCGTGGTTTAGAACCTATATACTGGCAACATAATACACATTTTTATAAATTACGTTCGAGATAATTTTTGTGTTACATCCCTCTTAGCAAATTTGACCAAAAATGTGGGTCTTCGTCTTCTGTAGTCCTATCAGTTGTGTTAGGTTCCTGACTGCATGGTTTGGACAGATATTTGATTCGTGCAATATTTCACGTAACTTAGATTTGTGCCGCAACACAATTTCAAGTTTCCGTCACAGGACGTAACGACAGTTGTAAGCAACGAGAAAGGCGACTCATTTTCAAACTTGGTAACATGCAACCTCAGTGGCTCAACTAATGTCTCAATTTTAAAAACGTTTCCTTCCTCCCGCGTATTTTCATTTCCATCAAATCTTTGGTTACCGCTTCTCTCAACGTTTGCTTACTAATGAACGACAGAAAAAAAGCAAGTAACTTTCGATCTTCCTTAAAAGGCTGTTTACCTTCCACTTACTCGAAAGGTCACTATAAGCTACCTCCCACCCTTACAAAACAATAATACCAAGTGTCTTTTTTATTTCACCTCTCATTTTACTTTTACTCGAAACGCCAGTACCACGTCCTTTCGTTTCTGGTAGAGCGCTACCTTTAAATTTTTACATATTAACCCTTTCAAATGTCATAATTGGAAATTTTTAGGGACGTCTCCTTTTGACGAACTTATATGCCAAATAATGGATTATTGGTAACTATGCCAAATGATGGATTATAAAATAGATACAGTAAAATATAATACAATACAATATATACAAGATATAATACAATTACAATACAATACAATTCAATACAATACAATACAATACAATATAATATAATATAATATAATATAATAAAAGTATAGAATAAATATCTCAAACGTCGGCTTTAAGCCAGATAAATCCCGAGTGGCCTTTTGGCTAAAAGCCGACGTTCGAGGAATTTATCCGACTTAAAACTCGATTAAAGAGGTTTTCTTAAAGAAACCCCAGGGAATAGAAACTTGTAGGATGTAACATACATATAGATAGGGTGTACTCAATCTTTTTATCTTCTTTGACGTGGCAAAACGTGGACAGTGGTCGATGGAACACCATGAAAGTGAAGACCAGATTTTTGATAACGCAAAGCAGATATTCGATAACTAGAAGTGTTGGTAATTCTAACGTGGCCATTCAAAATCAAGTAGACTAAAATGATAATGATGTCACGATTGGTAAGGAATTAGAGATTGCGAGCTCTTCATCATGCGCACGTATCACTGATTTAGCATTACAAGGAAAAATTAAGGATAGGATTCCAAAAGTTACCATCAGCAACACGAACTGGACTATCAGAATGTGGGAGGAATGGGGAACGAATAGGAATTCTGAAGATGTAAATTGAAATAGTGAGTTTGCTCACGTTCCGTACGACATTGTTGCAATACCTGACATAGAACTCAACTACTGGCTGGCAAAGTTTGTGGTTGAAGTTCGGAAGAAAGAAACTGGCGAGATCACTGGGGTAACACGTTGTATCAAATGGTGTACGGTTTGCAGCGTTTCATTAGAGAAGATGGACGACCAGAATTAAATGTTTTTTAACAACCTGAGTTCAAGATCTTCCGAGGTAGTTTCGATCCCGAAATGAAAAGTCTTAACTCAGAAGGTGTTGGCGTAGAAGTGAAACAGGCCAAACCATTAAGCAAAGAGGAAGAAGATATTCTTTGGCGTAAACATTATCTTGGTGTAAGTAACCCTCGAGCTTTATTCGATACAGTGGTGTTCTTACTGGGGAGATGCTTTGCTCTAAGTGAAGGTAAAGAACATCGTAGACTAAAGTTTAAATGGCTGTCCTTGATCGAAGGTGCTAATGGAGCACAAGCTAAGTTATGTTACTGTTCTTTTGGCGAAAAGAATAACAAGAATTGAAACACTGCACATTCTTTCGTGGATAAGCGTTAAGTTGTCGCGAGAATATCTCGTGCACTTAAATTGGATAAGGATAACAAGGGTGGACTAAAAGATAGAAGGTACAAGCCGAAACGTATTGAGCACCATGCGAATGTAAGCAATCAGTCCACATGTGTTGTACAATTTTACAAACAATACTTGGCCAGATGGTAAAGTTGTTCTTGATATCTGTACAAATTGGCCTCTTAAGATTCGTATGTAGATTGTCCATTTCGGACGATGTGATGTGTGGTTTATCATTCTAATCACTATGCTACGATGCGAATCTGAAGATCGTTCAATATCAGAGAAAGAATTCCCTTGATTATAATCAAGGGAATTCTTAATAATAATTATGAATAATAATTCTTAATGATAATTATCATTACGTGCTCTGAAATGGGTAAACAAATTTCAAAGCTAATAGAAACCATGTTAGGTTATGAATGTACCCAAAGTATTTAGTGACTGAGTAATTGTCTGAATTTTTTTTCTTAAAATAGTCCTAGAATGAGTCTAAATGGACCATTCTATCTGCGCCCTAAAGCGAAGTATAATGACGGTGTTGGCGCCATATAGTATTTAAATGTGCCTGTCGGATATAATACGCTGGGAAATGCCGTGAAAAGATTGTTTAGAGATGCTGGCATAACGGGGAACAAAACCAATCATTCTATTCGAGCTACAACAGCAAAGCAAGGTTTGGATACGGTCATTCTGGGGAAAATGTTAATGGAAAGAACAGGGCATCGTTCAATTGATTCGTTGCTCCGCTATCAGCGACCATCTGAAGAACAAAAGGCAATGGTATCGCATCTCTTAATAGACGTTTGAGGGATTATATATATATAGTCCTGGGGACTGCATATATAATCCCAGATACTTATGTAAAACAGCTAATCAGTACATCAACCCCAATTTCCCCCGGGAAAATTCAAAAGCCCCCGCCAGCTTTTAAAATACTCTATTGTTCTTGGCAAGTTCATTAGGCAGATAAGAACCGGGGAAAGATCAAAGAAAACCGACTTAATCGTGTTTTAATATATAATATAATATAATATAATATAATGTAATGTAACGTAATATAACATAATACAATTTAATACAATAACATAAATTTAAATTTTTGTCCTTGTATTTTGCATATCAAATTAACATATATTGAGTTAAATATCTTGTTCCCATTCAAACATTTCCAAGAAAAACGTTTTAATCTATGAGAGCTGAAGTTCTCTTGTGTCGTTAGTATGGGAAAAATGAATTAATGGAGGAAAAGCTCAAGTCTACTGACATGTATACGTCTTTGTATATTTGTACAATATTTAATAGTAATAAACTCAAACCAATCTAAAGTAATTAAAGTTGGCTCACCTGTTCTGAGTTTCACACGGCAATCATATTCGGAGCTTGGTACCAGTAAATCACATTTAACTAGCGTGTAAGAAGGATAGCAAAGCCAGGAAACTAAATTGTTTTCTTGATCTTGAACTTTGACTTCGTTTAAAAGGTTCTTTACTTCTGGCGGAGGTTCATTTGATCTTAAGTTTTCCCACGCCTTAAATCGAATATTTTTTCCTGGAAAAAAAAAGGGGGGAGCGCATTTACCTTACATTTTACTTTTACAAAACGGGTGTATGTTTTATAACTGCGACCACTAAAATGTTCTTCAACTTATGATCACCTTTCTCAAAAAGCTCTTGTCACTCTTGTTCAAAAGAATTATTGCACTTGTACTAGCAAGGCTAAAACAGATTGATAGGATAAACATATAGACGAAGGTACTGAGGTTTATCTATTTCCACAATAATGCTCGATGGTCGAGATTTTTTTTCTTAAAATCAGGCTGAATTTTAGTATTAACCTAGGTATGAAGGTGTTTATTTGGGAGGCAGATTCCGCATAACAACAGAAAGGGACCGCATTTTAAAGTACATTGATATTACTTTTCAGCGACAGCAAAACGTGTACCATCAGGTAAATAATTTCGCTACTTTTTAACGGCTTGCAGGAGAATTCCATTCAAAAATGACTTCGAAGGGAAAGGTCTGTAAGTCAAAAATTTAGAATTATGAATAATCTTACAATATCCGCTGTTATACGCTGAATATGTTGTTTACATTTATTTTCTGCTTCGGGGAACCGTCAGTTTAGAGTTTGCTGACCCTCTTTACAATTAGCAACATCATTGAGTGAATTTTCACCATTAGCAAGTAAAAACCGTAAAGAAAAGTTCCGGTGTATATTAACATCGAACCGCCGATAAAAGTCTAAAATTACGAAATCCAATTATCTGAAAAATTTTCTGGACTCATCTGCAAGATAAATATTTTACCATGTTTCCTTGATAAGACAAATTTTCTTAAAGTAAGTAAAATTTTCTTGACGAACTATCTTACTAGTTTTAAGATAGCAAAATCTAGGTTTAAGCAAACTTTTCCGGAAAATAAGGAAAATGATCTCGTTCCATCTGGAAGGTAAATATCTTGCCAGGTTTCCTTGATAAGATCATATTTTCTTAAATTAAGTAAAATTTTCTGGTCAACCATATAGTTCTAGGAAATAATTCGTTGAATATAGAAACGGTTTTCTGCCTGGTCATGTACACATCTGTTTTAACATTTATACCAGATTCAACGAGTAACTGCTCATTGGACCTACTGTAATATGAATATTTATTTAAGATACTTTTCTCAGTAAATTATATTTATATTTATGTCATAAAATTTAGTGTGATACAACGTTTTCGGCCACTGAGAAAAACCGTATTTTATCACACATAAACAATACGATCTTTTTACATTTAAAAATACTGCTTCAACTATCCAATGTAAAGTCGCGTAGGATATTTTATTTGATCAATCAGATCCAATGTTTTATAAATCGTATCTTGGTGGTGGTTAGTTGATTTCAGTTTGTTTGCTACGCCACACGCGGCAGATCAAGTTTAAAACTCGAAGATATCTCCTCACAAACGCCCATGTATTATTCTCTATATACGCAGTTACCATGATGTTTCACTTAGTAACGGGTGAGCCTATTCTACACTCAGTTTACGTAGTGACATCACACCGATAATTCGTTCGGAAAGCCTTCATAATTTAACTTAAGGCTGTTTTCCACTTGACGAATCTCATCGCTCCAAGCGACTTTTCCTTTTATCTCATAGGATGTCGACTTTCACTAATAAGAAACCTATTCAATTTACACAAAGAAATGTCCCTCCGCCCGACAAAATTCACCTAGTGGAAAACAGCCTTTAGTTTATGACTTTTCGCTGAGCAGGTTTGAGGTGTTTTTATAAATCTGACCTCGAATCTGATCATCGATGACAGAGCAGATCGACAGCAGACACAAGTAGTTGACGTTTAAAGTATTTATGAAAGAATTCAGGCGGGTGATATTGTAAATTATCAGGTTGGTTGCAACAGGCGGTTGTCTTCTTTCAGCCAAGCGAACTTGTGAGCTGAAACGGGCTAGGGGAAGTCGGGAAGAACACCGAACTCGTAACAAAATAATCAATGTAAGGTGAGAGTCACTGACCTTACCGAAACGGTGAAACCTTCAAGAATGGCATTGTATTGGACATTTAATCGAAACACGAGGCTTGTTCGATAGGCCGTTGTTTAAACTTTGGGGAAGGTTCTTTCATTTGACATGTCGATACATAAGTACGTTATAATAATTAAATATTTCTTTCTAATAGTTTAACGGTGTCCATGTTGAATTGTTAAATTTCCTGGAGAATATTGTGCGTAGTACGGAGGCTGCCCGAGAATTTTTCGAAACGTTTCGTTAGTTGTCGGTGTGACGTCACCACATTAACTGAGTGCAAAACAGTGAACTTAATTTCCATATCTGGAATGCTAACTCCCAGTCACTTGCTCAGGCAAAAAGTGAAGCCAAGATAGTCGCCCATGGAAGGAAATTTTGTACGTCAGGTTCAGTCCTCTTCGCTGTCTTGTACGTCAGTTCCAGTCCTTTACACGACTTTAATCTTCAGTTTTTGTTTGGTTCGGCCTCGAAAACAACTACAGCCATGGAAAAATTGCACAGACAAAATGTTACTGGGCGAGTTTTACATATCCAAGTGTTTGAAAGGATTCATCATTGACGTGTGGCCTAAGAACTGTCCTAAATTGTCTAAAAATGATAAATGGACGGTAAAAAAAAGGACATGCACTTAGTACTTTCCTCAAGTAAATTTTCGGGACCGTTTTATCAGGCTTCTCGTCAGTTTGGTAATATCTTTTTGTGAAAATATATAACCTGTAACTCGGTTTGACTTTGTCAAAATCTATGTGAAATTATTAAACTCATTTCTATCTTTTGAAGACATGTTTTGTGTGTATTTTCAGCAAGGAAAATTTTCGGAAAATGTAAAAAGTCGCGTGGGAGACTAAAATTGACGTACAAGCCTGAGTAGAGTACTGAAACTGACGTACAAAATTGCCCTCCAGGGGCGGCCATCTTGGCTTCACTTTTCATTGGCCAGTTAGCATTCCAGATATGGAAATTGAGTTAAATGGTGCAGAATAACCGGAGAACTCGATTTCCATATCTGGAATGCTAACTCCCAGTCATTTGCTCGGACAAAAAGTTAAGCCAAGATGGCCGCCTACGGAGGGAAATTTTGTTTGTCAGTTTCAGTCCTCTTCGCGGTCTTGTACGTCAGTTCCAGTCTTTTGCATGACTTTAATCTTCAGTTTTTGTTTAGCTCGGCTTCGAAAACACATACAACCATGGAAGAAGTGTACCGACGAAATATTACTGGAATTGTTTTACATAATCGAGTATTTAAGAAGATTAATTATTGCCGTGTTTTCTATGAATTATGCTGAATTGTCTAAAGATGAACGAACGGTAAAAAGACGAGGTGCATTTATTATTTTCCTAAAGTAATTTTGTGAGGCCGTTTTATCAGGTTTTTCGATACCTTGGTAATTTATTTTGGTGAAAATATACATCCTGCAACTCGGTTTGACGTTTATGAAATATATTTAAAATTCTTTAAATCATTCGTGTCATTTAAAACATTTTGTATGAATTTTCACAAAAACTTTTCAGGAAGGTGTAAAAAGTCCAGTGGGAGACTAGAATTGACGTAAAAGACCGCATAGGGAACTAAAACTGACGTACAAAATTGCCTTCAATGGGTAGTTATCTTCGCTTCACATTTCAGTGGCTAGCTAGCATTCCAGATATGGGAATCGAGTTCACTAAGAATAACAGGCGGGCATTTCGTCTACGCTGATCGGCAATAAGCGGATTCAATTATCTTCGAAACAAAATTTGGCTTCGAAAAAGGAAAATAAATAACTTGGCGGCCTGTCTGTGGTCTTTCAAGTGGTACAGCAATTGTTAAACGAATAAAATTCTTGCCGTTTAGTATTTTTACTGTCTTACATGAAACACAGCGTCATCATCGGAACTTGAGTGGCGCCTGTATTCTCCGGAAAAACTTGGCAGAATTTGCATTTTTACATAAACTAACAGAACTTTTCAGGCAATACAGAGCCAATTTGATGCAAGGTAGGAGCTAATCATAAATTGAATTGTTAAACATAGCGATCGTAGCCTCAAAAGAGGGTTTTAAATATCCCTTTGACGTCTAAACCTGCGAAATACTGAGCTGCCAATACAACGTAATGGGGCAAAATGGCTACTTTTCACTGAAAAATAATTAGAAAATTTACTGTTCCCTCCGTCTGAAGTTGATCTTTAAGTGACGGTTTTTCACTCGTTTACTCGTTCAAATAAAAATTATTCATGGGAAAAATGCGCTTCATACAATCATTACAGGCTTTGGCTAGGCTGTGCTAGTGACTGATTAAAATGCGTTTTCTCAAAAGTCCTTTAGAAAAAAGCAGTTTGAAGAAATTGACAAATCACAAGCTTGTACAGTTTATCTGTGCCATGAGAATGAAAATAGAAATATTTGTTATTAAAGAAGCTGAATTCCATAAGATTGATGAGGTCTCAAATGTAGGTCATGTTCTTGTCATGAAGAACAGTGGCAGTGAGGAATATAAAAAGAAAAACATCAAAAATTTTAATATTTCCTCCCAACAAATTATGGTTTAAATTGTAATCCAGTTATGTGTTGAAACCTGCAATCAGACCCCTTAAAGTGCGCATGACATAATTTTTCAATGTTGAAAAGATATGCCATGGGGTCTAATTCATTGTTCCTTATTAAGAAAACCTGAAATTATTTCACTGTATTCAAGGATATAAAATCTGCTGTGGTTTAAGTGTTTACAACGTTTGTCTGAAACACCTGTGACTTTGAGTTTTTCTGTTCTTATGCTATTTTTTTTACAATTTTTTCTTGCAAGTTATTTCTTTTTCTTTTTTGTAGCGGGTTCTAATATCTGGATCAAAATAACAGAAAATATCAGTTGAGAAGGCATTTGAATTATCCCATACAGTGAAAACTTCAACTTCACTTACTGGGGAACTACTGACAAGAATGTCATTACATTTGTTGTTGAAAAATATGTTAAAATTTTTGAGCAATCTGGGTCAAAACTCATCAAGATTTTGGATGAAACTTGAAACCAAGTTGATTTTAAATGAGCATTGAAAAGTATTTAATGAAATAATGTTGCATTAGTGTCCCTAAAAGTATAGGCAACTTAAGAAAAATCAACATTTTTATTGGTGTAAAAGCTTGAAAATAGTGTTCGTAGGATTTAGTTAAGAGAATATTAAAATTTTACGAGAAGTGAATCATCCTCAATAAAAATACTGTTTCAAAGAGAGGAGACGTATAACCATCTACCTTTGCTAGTTTTTTTAAATAAAAAATCTCGTCTGCCAAGAAACAAACATCGCAAAATACTTTGAAATAATTTCACAAGCCCACTATTTTGAAATTGTTTATCCGGTCCAGGCCACTTGTTCACATCTAGCGCTGTCCTCGAGTATAATCAGTACAAAACGCCCACCTGCTGTGCAGAATAGTTTCACTTGCTATAGTGGTTAGTTGATGGTAACACCAGTGAGTCATGGGATTTTCTCACAAGAAAGGTTGTGTGAAACACGCGAGAACTCCCACTTATAATCTTCGACTTAGAAACCAATGTTATTTTCAGTAGTATTGTTAATTGGAATCTCAAAGTACTCATGAGTCATTACTTTTCTATAAATATACATGCGATTAATTTTACATGAAAGTCGAGTGAATACCTGTCCTGGAACTTTCAGGGCATATCACTCGATATAAAAGCACGTGGCTAGGAAATTATTAGGACGGGTATAAAAAAAAATACCAGTGATAATGATAGCTTAATTCTGAAGTACAAATACCACATTTGGGTGACATTTGTTCAATTAAAGTTGTGATCTTTTTATTTTCAGAGATACTTCAGTTATTAGAATCATATCTTTCTTATTTCTATTGTTGGGGTTACTTATCTGTGCTCAGAAGAAATATTTCTTTGATAACAAATTGTGTCCTTTCATTTCAAAAAACACTATTTATTAAAATTAACATGTTTTTGTTTCAAAAAGTATCTCTTTGGGTAAATAAGACTTCCTTATTTTAAGAAATACTTTTTCATTTAGAATTGTGACCCTCTTATTTTAAGAAACATTTCATTTGAAAATGCAATATTCTTCTTTCAAGAAAAATGTATTTTAATGAAACTTCAACTTTGTTGTTTCTATAAATGACTTGCTTATTTCAAGAAATATCTCTTTATAAAAACTTAAAACATTCTTATCTTAACAAATTTGTCCTTTATTAAAATTAAAATTTTCTTACTTTAAGAAATCTTTCATCTCTCAAGATAATAACTTTCATATTTTTTTAAGAAGTCTTCTTATCAAGACTTTTTCCTCATAATAAGATGCAATAACTTAAAACGGCAAAACATAGGTTGACATCAAGGGTTTAAATTATTAACTCCTACTTTTTACATGAACTGCAATGCTTAATCTGATAAACACTTCAAATTTTTGCCTGATCATTCTCTTCGTTGTCGCGATTTATCTCTAGTGCAAGATTTTTTTTTTCTTAAAACAAGATGGTGCATAAAATGACTTTTCTTAAAACAAAATAAGATGAAAATAATTTTTCTTAAAACAAGGTTAGTGTTAGTTTATTCTGTCAATTTTTTCTTATCAAAATCTTTTTTGTAAAACAAATCATAAAAACAAGAAAAATTATCTTGACAAGTTTTGTGGTAATATTCCCGGGGCTTGTATTTAAAAATATTTTACTGAGTTACTGAATTCCCTCTTTTACATAAAAAATGCAAATTTCAGATTTTTCGTTTCACAACCGTTCACTAAAATGAATCAGAGTGAATATTAACGCGCGCATTGAATGTTTTTTCCTTTCTTTGCGGTATTCGTGTTCAACTTTGTTTAAGTAATAAGAAAAGTTCTAACGTGTGCACTGAAGGGACTATGATGTCTTCTTCATTGTGACATTTACCGTTTCCGGAGACGCAATCAGATGTTTTTTGATACTCTAAAGTATTTAAGAATACGAAAAATAAATTTAGTCTAAAAGGAGATTCTTTCCAACCCTTTCTGTGTTGCCATAAGTTATGGTAATCTTTACAAGTACCACAATAAACGGTTTAATCATAATTCAATCCAGCAGTGCCATAGATAATAAAGGGTTCACATATTGCATGAAAAAATTAGGATGCCAATAAGAATTTCTTTAATGCTGTCTCTGTCTCTTATGCACGATTTGTACTTTATGATGACTAAACAAGATTTACCTGATGGTGTTGCAAAAGCGTAATCATAACGCCACTGGGTGTATTGGTGCTGCAAAAAGGTATTGTAACCCGATACTTTGTCACCACAAACGCCCTCCTGAAAGGTTGTTTTCCAGTGATCTTTAATTTTTGGATTAGACTTTGTATCATTGCTGACGTTTGCCTTAGTCCCATGCGTACTTTTTCCAAATCGCTCATTTATGTATCCAATTGTCAATCTTTCATTTTCGGGAACTTCGCCTAGAAAATGTAAATTAGTACATGTACAAATAAAAAATTGAAGTAAACATGAAAACATATAATATATTCCTGAGAATCCATAAACTATCATTGCTTATAACTAAGTCTTTAAAGTCGTGGAATAGGTACCCTAGATCACCACAATAATAGATTGTTGTGAATTAGTTAAATTTCAGCAATAGTTTCTTTTAAATATGGTAAATATTTCTGACATAAGCTTACACCTTACTTATATATGCCTATCGCTTAAACCTTCCGTACTAATTTAAGAGCGAAGTATATTTTTGTTTATTTTGTATGACGTGGTTGTTTAAATGGTGGATTGATATGTTTAAACATTGATAGGCAATTTCATTTAGAATTAGTAGTCAAATTAATTGATTGATTCCTTGAATGATTGAAGGAATGACTTATTGACTAATTAAATGACGGTCTGGTAGACCGACCGACTGACCGACTGAATGACGGAACAACTGAACGACTGAACGACTAAACGTGCGAGAAGGACCAACAAGATTGGGTTGGAAGAATTAACCAGAAAACGGGGTTGTAATTTTACCTTGCTTCCCATCCCGTTCTTGAAGTGAGCAGGTGGTATCAAGTCTGAAACTACTCCAAAACTCACTCATAAAAAATTATTGACGTTGTAAGATTAATTTGTGGCTCCTTAACTATTAAGAATAATAGATTTGACAGCAATCTGTTCCGCGTGCGATTGCAATTTCACAAATGTTATTCATCACGCGTTGCTGTTCTGCAAGGAAATTGAACGAGCGAGGGAAGACTGGTGGGCCGGGATCATAGACAACCTGCCCATTTCCATTAGTGTTGTTTTTAATAGCTTAAGTGACATTAATTTTGTGAAAGCACTTTTGGGAGACTGTTCATTTTTTTGATAATACGAACTTACTAAATATGGGGTTTTTTATTGGAAAGTGCTAAATATATATCGTATTGTTTACAAAATTTGATTTTCAATCCTTTGACATAGGGTTAGTACAAAATGCAATTAGTTATTAGTTATGAATATTATAATTATTTAAATTATTAATATCATGTAGAACGTAAAGTACGTAATTATGCAATAATGTTTAAAATAATCTAATTTAGTTAAGTTGAGTATACTCTTCATCTTGGAGGTAATAAAGAATTTGACTGACTGACTGACGGACTGATGGACAGACCAACCGACCGACCGACCGACCGACCGGTCTAATTAGCATTTAGTAAAACTAATTATTATTCTTTTTAAATCACCGACTGTAGTTATTTGAAAGCCACAGAAAATCCTATCACACGGAAGCCTAAATAAAATAAACTATTTATATTCCATGGGAAATTATCAGAACAAATCAATTGTTCAGCAGCTTTCAAATTTCTACAGTATTGTATTCTTAAAGAATACCAGTGAATTTTTAGTAGGGTTGTGCTTTTTTATCACATCAACTGCAGATTAGTCAATCAATCGAATAAACGTGGATCGGTCTGTATGCCTAATACCGTATTTATTCGATTGAGCGTCGCAGCGCTCTTTCAAGTTTTAGGGTTTCAGGTGCGACGCTTATTCTGAGGCAGTACTCTTTAAAAAAATCGGGACATTTGTAAACTATAACAAGCAAATGCTAACAACAAATTGAACATGTTCCTAGTTTGGCTCCTTGAACCATTCATTATAGTCTGATAATGCCCCGATAAGGCACCGCATTGTTACGCCTAAGTGCGGCGATTATTCGAGGGCGGGGCTTTTTAATATTTTTGCCCTCATATGCGGTAATCGGAGGCGGTGCTCAGTTGGGGGAGATGCTTAATTAAGTAAATACGGTATGCATTTTGTGCACACCGCCTATCGGCAGAGCACCGCAACTATATTGTAATAGCTCTTTGAGGATGAAATAGTGATGTTATCAAATAAATTTATTAATATAATAATAATTATTATAATAATAATTATAATAATAATTATTATAATAATGATGATAATTGGCTGTAAATTAATTTGAATTAATTTAAAGAACTTGTCACAATACTGTAACAGAAATCTGACATCAATACTGTTTTACTTTTGGTTTAATTTACTTTACTTATCGATTACAAGCTACACTGCCAGCGGAAAGATTATCATACCTTCCATCACATTATGAACTAAAACTTTTCCAAAGTTGCACCACAGGTCTACCATAAGTTTCTTTTCATCTTTTTGTAGGTGAAGCTTTGTCAAGATAGGTAAAAAAACACTTCTGATTGTTTCTAAGGCAGTGTCACAGACATGGATCTAGGTAAGAGATATAGTACTTAGTTATTATGTACAGAGTAGTGCACGGACATTTATGGTTATATAACACTTTCGAGTGATGAATGAAAAGGACTGTTCTTTAAAGTAACAGTGAATTATATGCCAGAAGGACATACAATCAATTACATGGCTATGGTCAACTCCATATACATACACACATATACCTATATCTACATTTATATCTACTGTATATATCGATGTCTGTATCTATATCTATATCTGTACATCTATATCTAGATATCTATGTCCATATCTAGGTCTATATCTTTGTATATAGCTATACTTATTTCTATCTATCTATCTATCTATCTATCTATCTATCTGTCCGTCTGTCTGTCTGTCTATCTGTCTGTCTGTCTATCTATCAATCGATCGGTCTGTCTGTCTGTATTCTTGGTAAAGCTAATCTCTTCGTCAAAAAAGTCACCTGACCGTGTTTGACGGAAAAGGTAAGTTCTCTACAGCTTAGACGCATCTTACATTTTTAGTAATTTAGATTCAGAAATGTTGAATTGAACAGCCCATTTTCGAAACATTAGCGAGACGACAAAAACAACAGAAATTACTAAATGGCCCATAAAAATACCGATATTTTTTATTATATTATCTGTGGCCGCTAACCCTTTCAATCAAGTTAAATTTTAAAGTGTCGTAAGTGGAGTATTTTCATATTGTCAAGCTAATCTAACTACATACCTTGCGAATACCTAAATCAGGCCAGGTATTAAAAAATAAAATAAATTGGGCTTTTCAAGTATGGTTCGGTACGTTTTTCTCAGGTTAAACTAATTGTGTATGGATTCTTTTGAGTCTGGAAAATTGCTATTGATTTTGAAATTCTCTAAGAGTTTAAATCCGTTTATTAATCTTTTTGAACAAAGATGATGTACGATATAGATAATTTTCTAGGCACGTTATCAAATACCGTCTTTTACTCAGCAGAATATTGTAGTGAAATCATATGCAGCTCTTTAAACAACTGCTTCGTTTCCACACGGATTATTCAAAATTTCATTCATAAAGTAACCTTGATAACATGTTTGAAGAGCAACATCCGCTTTCAATCTACTAAGCACTACAGGTTTTCTCCAGGTACTCCTGTTTCCTCCTGTAGTAACAGTGGGCCTAGGAATGGTGGCTCTTAGTGGACTTCTCAGTGAACAGCTTAGTTATAGCTGATAGCATTGTCCAATATAAATAAAAAAACTACTTACGTACTTACTTGCCTGTACGTTGTTCTTAATTACTTGCTTTTACGCTCTTCAGTATGTTGCTATCATTTACCACAAAAAATGTCTCCACACTGGCGACACCTTCTGTGAAATTGTCAGTAATAACCGTAGTTCGAAAACGTTAACCGGCATAAAAAGCAATTTGAATTCCGTTGATCAGTTATCAACTTTGGCCAATAAACTTTATCGGAAGAACATTGGATCAGTAAACTAGATATTGCTGTTTTAAAATTCTATTAAAATCAAGATTTGATTATGAGAAAAGCGGTGTACAAATCAACATACTATTTTCTTCAATAGTTGCTGTTTTGATTATAAACATTTTTATTTAAAGAAAAATGGTAACTTCTTGAACACATGAGTTAATTAACACACTAAGTAAATATTTTAATAGTTTTGTCGTTGTTGTTGTTGTTGTTGTTTTTGTTCAAACTACTTGTGTAAAAGGTATACACTTCACATACCTCGTAATCATCTTTATTGGCAATTTTAATTCTGTGAAGAGTTCCAGAAATGTAGCAGTTCAGTTTCGGCGTGTCTTCATGTTGTTTCAAAAAGAACTCAGCATCAAAATATTCTTCATTGAAACAAACAAAGTGTTTACCTCCTCCAAATTGTTTTACTGACAAAGAATCGCTACAAGAAAGCTAAGCGTAATAACACTATTGATTAAGCAGTGGAAATTACGTCACAGACTCATTTAAGGATCACACACAAAGTGTCACATTGCAAAAAATATTCCGTGCACCATTACGTGGAATAAAGGAAAAGAACATTCCAAAACAGCGAAATTTGAGAAACTTCACCGTATGACGCATTAAGTTAAGAAAAACTTAATCCCACCAGTTATTCCAACCTTAATTCTTTCTACAAGCTTATCTTATAAGAGTGTGTGTGATGCATGCAGAACAAAAAATTGTTCATTTTGCTGCCGCAGCCAAATGGGGCTAGAAAGTGTAAGCCTTTAGCAGTCAATTCACCATCAAAAATTTACAAGATTACACCAGACTTAAAAGACCAAAGGAATTGAAAGTTTGTGGTCCAGGGTGTTGTGATCTTGACTAAGACTTATTGATTACTGACGTTTCGATGGCTTCAGCAGCGGTCATCTTCAGAGTCCATTTATTTGGTTTATTGAGTCCATAAAGTTCTATGCATCATAGCAGCCGAGCATGTCATTAGTATGATGTGGTGATTCTTATGATTTTTAGTGCTTGCGTGGGTGAGTATTGTCCGCAGGCCTGGGTATATTTTAGCTTGGGTCCATTGTACGTTGGTAACTGCAAATTTTGGTAAGATATCAATTATCTATGTTATCGATTAAGTGGTCTTAGTTGTAAACTGACATACAGGCTTTTCAACATAAGTCTCTGTTTATTTGTGGTAGTGAATCCAATACTTTCAGCAGATTCACAATCACAGGTATCATCCACCCTTCATAATTTATTGCCTCACCATACCTGTATCGCTAAGAGCCTGTCACACCATAAAAACTCTAGTGAGTTAGATGTATGATAGTATGTATGATAGTATGTGTAATGCCGTAAGCTTATTCGCGTTTATATTGAACTATAAAAATACGGCTTTCAACCAATCAGTGAGCCGGTTTCCGACCCCTTTTGGTATATATGTATATATATATATATATATATACTAAGAAGAGTATGCAACACAAATGCCACACAGAAAGCGTAAGGTTTAAGAGCACTCAATACCATGCGTAGAGCGTAATATATTATTTATTTTACAATAAAATGCTGTCGCTACTCAGAGTTTCACGCGGTACGCGATCATCAGGCAACTGACAGATTCGGTTCGACTATTCCTATTTACATATTAAACAGGAGAACCGAACTTTTCTCAAGGTGCCACCATGTAACGAAACACCTTATCAATTAACGTCACAGCCTATGTAAATAGGAATAGTCGAACCGAATCTGTCAGTTGCCTGATGATCGCGTACTGCGTGAAACTCTGAGTAGCGACAGCATTTTATTGTAAAATAAATTATATATATATATATATATGTTATATGGCTGAGCTCGCGGCAGGTCTATATGCAAAATGACGCACGCTGATTGGCTACCTAGCTGTGCAATAAGTTTTCCGTACAGACAGGCTAGTTTTGGCCGGAAAATCTCTGAGTTGATTTGAAAACAAACAAACCAGATTCAGGCACGTTCTACAGACGATTTGTAGCAATAAGCTACGAAAAAAGAAGTTAAATGTTCCTAATGATAATTTTGAGCAGAAAACTACATAAGCAGATGCAAAAAAAAAAAAAAACCCGAAAAAATCCTTAAAAACAAGCAAGCAAACCTAAGTCGCTAACCCACAATCATGGGTTAAAACGGGTTGAAAGCCATGAAAAAAGGAACCAAAAACCACAATATAAATTCTTTATTAACCTCGTTTGTTCGTTCTGTACGGGAAAGTATTTGCTCTTGGTTTTTTCCGCACAGACCTCTCTCCTTCGTCGCTTGGTCTGTACGAAAACCTCAGACAAATATTTTCCCGTACAGACCTCACACTCGGTTAATAAGTAATCAATATATATATATATATATGTATATATATATATATATATATATATGTATATATATATATGTATATATATATATATATATAAATATATATATATATATATACAGAAACATTATGGCACTTTCACTCGATCGCTTTTTGTAAGTCAACAATTCTGATGAAGGAAAATCTCGAGTGTCCAGCTACCTTCAGCCGGAAGGCTAAAAGTTCCATTTTCGCAACAGGTCCCGGTTGGGTCTTAAAATCGAGGTATCTGGGCACTCTAGATTTTCCTTCATCAATTTTTTCACTATATATAT
Source organism: Heliopora coerulea (assembly GCA_030142905.1). NCBI lineage: Eukaryota > Metazoa > Cnidaria > Anthozoa > Scleralcyonacea > Helioporidae > Heliopora > Heliopora coerulea. The sequence goes on along the minus strand of JASJOG010000010.1, from coordinate 3,327,218 downwards.
ATATATATATATATATATATATATATATAACTACATTATATATGTATGTATATAGTCTAAGTAGCAAATGGATAGAAAACATTACATATATATGTATATATATGTATGTATATGTATATGTATATAGTCTAAGTAGCAAATGAATGGAAAACATTACATATATATGTATATATATGTATGTATATGTATATGTATATGTATATGTACTGTATATATACGGACATATACACATTATCAAACAAACTTCGTTTAAAAATCAACTAAACTTTTTTTACCAACGTTTCGTTGAAGGCCTTTAATCAAGGTTTTATAACATGTGCTATCGGAGTCGTCTTCATAGTCTCTACATCTAATTTAAATATCAAAAATCTAAAATTTACATAAAATCCCTCAAATTCGACCCCTTAGGAATAAAAGTATACAAATTATAAGTCCAAAATATCTCATTAATATAGGGTCATTAAAAGCCTGGTTCACACTAGCGACGTAAGCATAAGGACGAGATCAAGACGAAAACAAAGCATGACATCTCAAATATAAAACAATTTTTCTTTGTTTCGTCTTCTGTTTGGTTCTTGGTTTATGCTTTTACGATGATCTTATGCCTATGTTTACAACGAACCTTATCTCACAGGCTTGTCTTCATTCCTTTGTTTTGCCTTTTGTTATAACCTGATGCTTATGCTTATGTTCAAGTGTGAACCAAGCTTTACATCAGTCTTAATAATCATAACTCGAATATCCCTCGTAAGAGTTAAGCACCGAGAACGGAGGCTCTTAGGCAGATACAACCCGAAGGGGCGTGACCCAAAGAATGCATCCCGAGGATCCGTAGGCCCCGAGGGACGGATCTGGCTAAAAGCAGACGTTCGAGGTGATTAACAGAGTTATTACATGATTGGCAAGGTTTTCTCAAAATGAAAATGGCAGACAATGCTTTCTGTTGTAAAGATTCTTTCAACGTTCCTTAACCCACAAGTCAAGAGGCATGTATGTACGAATGACAGTTCTTGTTGCAATATGAATGACTAGCAGGGAAATCAAGTGGCAAAACAAAAGAATTGGTGTAGCGTGTGACATGAGAAACAAAATTCAAATAAAGCAAGAAATCATTATAATCAATAAAATAATATTCGGTCAGTCTTCGAGTTCAATTGCAAAAGTTAAGAACAAAGTCCGACAAATGGAGAGTGAGGACGATGAAAGCTTATCGGGTTTGACGCAGAGCCCTTTTAGTGCCTACTTGTGACTTATTTGAGGGTATTTTTGAGGCTCAGAATTTTGATGCATTTACAACAAAATGTGTTGGTTTAGCAAGCGTCAGAGAGTTCAACAAACCGTTAAAATATCGAAGGCCGGGACACAGTCGAAAAATATCGCTTGTGGTTGACAAACAACTGGAGAATATTAAAGAAACCAGAATTCCGAAGAATACAAAAAGTAACACTAATTGGGTTGTTGGTGTTTGGCACGACTGGGCGAGAGAAAGAAACGTTAGAATAAAAGAATTAGGCTTTAATGATATACTCGTGAGACCCAACGTTGTAAAAACAACTGTTGAGGAACTGAGATGTTGGTTTGCCAAGTTCGTCGTTGAGGTTCGCAAGAAAGGTGATAAAGGAGAACATTATCCACCGACAACGCTCTATCAGTTATGTTTTGGGCTGCTACGATTCCTGCGAAATTATGGCCGTCCGGCCCTCAACAAATTCGAAGATCCGAGGTTTAAGCATTTCCAAGATACGTTAGACGCCATGACAAGGTGTTGGCGCAAATGTTCTGCAAGCGGCAGCATTTTGAGAAGATCAAGAAGAACTTTTGTGGAATTTAAATCTTCTCGGGGCCCATTCAGCAAGCACGTTGCTCAACACGATGGTGTTCTTACTTGGCAAGAATTTCTCTCTCAGAAGCGGAAAAGAACATCGCCGTTTGAAGTTCAGTCAACTTACATTGGAGCCTACATGTGGAGATGAACCAGAGAAACTTATATACACGTCTTTCGGAGAAAAGAATAACTTGGGCGGGTTTAAAAATTGGACGTTCAAGGGAAAGCGCATCGAGCATTATGGAAACCAAGTATGTACTGAACGTTATATGGTCTATTTATATAAGAAATATTTGGAGAAATGCCCGCGCGAGGCTATGGCCAAGGATGTATTTTACCTCGCTCCTCAGCGAAAATATAGTAATTCTGACGAAGGTATGTTAATGCTTTTTGGCTATCGAAACTTTTGCATGATTTCTATCAAAATTAATTCGCAAATATTTCTTTCTCCATTTAGTCTGGTTCACATCAAAGCCAATCGGCCACAATACGTTGGGTGATACGGTCAAGAATCTGTGCCGGGAGGCTGGAATTCAAGGGTATTACACGAATCACAGCTTGAAGGCAACAACTGCTACTGAAAGAACTGAAAAAGGAATTCCTGACAAGTTTATCATGGAAAGAACTAGGCACAGAGATGTCAGATCCTTCTAACAATACCAGAGACCAACTGTTCAAAGGGAGATTGAGATATCGAAAGCGTTTGATTTACCATTAGGTGATAACGTCAATTCGTACTGCGGAGAAGCATCAATAAGGAAAGAAGTCAGTAAGAGAGAAACAGACAGCGTTGAGATATGAGGCGAAATAGAAAAAAAAAGTCGAGGATTGTGGATTTAAAAGTGGTGAAAAGAAGGGCCTGCAATTTAGTACTTGTACCTTTTATGTTGGGAATGATTTTAAGGCTTAGATTCATTTTGACGTTGTTTCATGGTTCTATGAAGTATTGTTTGGTTTTTGATTGTGTGAGTGAAATGCTGTGAACTATAATATTATGGATAGTATAGCACGGTGTTGTTTTAGTAGACACCAGATTTGGCGTAGAATTCCTCATTATACATTCTAGGGTTGTATGTAGATACATCTTTTTTGGCAAAGGTTTTATCTAGATAGAATCCTGAGGGATGTATCTATATACAACCCTTGAATACTAATTCAATTTAATTCATTAACCCCCATTTTCCCTGCTGAATATCATATCCCTCCCCTGGCTTGAAGAAAGTTCGGCCTTTAACAAGTATTTATGTTAAATAAAGTTCTATGAATAACAAAGAAAACCCTCGTCGATCATGTAATAATAGCCCTTATGACTTTCCTTTAAGAAATGAGAATACAAATACTCCCACGAATCACTCTCTGACCCCTTTCATATCACTTAATACTGCTATTAAGTCAATTAAATCTTATCCAAAACGAAGTAATAGTACATTCCACATTAAGCTTACAATATTGGCCATAGTTTGACTATCAGATAAACCACTCCCCCTTATCACAATCAAAGAAGTAATTTATCAGATAAATCGGGCCATTAATTTCAAGCGTGGATGGAAAGTGAAATCTTAGAAGAAATTCTTGGTAAGCTAAATCGCCGTTTAAAAATACAAAATCGACAAATCCTCTTGTTCATGGACAATGCCCCATGTCACCCTGAAGATCTGGACGAGAAATTTACTCAAATCAAAGTCGTGTTTCTACCTGCCAACACAACATCTCATCTGCAGCCGCTTGACCTCGGAATAATACAGGCGTTTAAGCTCAAATACTACAAATACTTGTAAACACATGTAGTCAGCAAAATTGATGAGTGTTCTTCTGCATCCGAAGTTTGCAAGTCAATTGATGTTCTACAAGCAATGAGATGGATTGCGATGTCATGGAACGACGTTTCAGAAGAAACAGTCATTAAGGGTTTTATCAAGTCAGGAATACTCAATTCTTAACGAGAATCTAATGCCCTGGTGGTGGCAGACGACGATATTGACCCTTTTGCTGGATTTCAAAGTGAAATTAGCAATGTCGAGGACATCGGTCAACAAGCGGAAAGAGTAGATGCAACAGGCATTAAAGAAGCAGTGTCAGGTAGCTTCGACCCACCAGCTTGCCAACAACTACCAGACAACTGGGAAGCCAATTTTTTTAGCAAGTTGGGCGCGAACCAGGAAACTGTTCATATCTATGACGGCGACGATGACGACGACGCAAATGATGAAGAAGCAGGAGCTTCAGTAGCGGCTTTGAAAGTAACTTCTTATTCGGAAGGAATAGTAAACCTTGAAGACGTTGTGCAGTTTTCACAGTCGAGGGGAAATATTATCACGGCAAACGAACTTTCGAAAGTCATTTCACGGACCCAGAGTGACCAACTTGAGAGAAAGAAGAGCCAATCAAGAGTCACTGACATTTTTACTAAATCCTAACATTGTTATTTTGAAAAGTTATAACACCTTAACAAATTAATGTTTATTTCTTAGTAGATGCAGTATATTAAATTGTGCTATAGCTCAGTTCCAGTTTTTGTTTAAGTTAAGTTTTCGTTTAAACGAGGCTTACATGACGTCTCCCACAAGGTTTTGATAACGTAAGAGGTCAGCTGTGAAATTTGATCTCACCCCGTTAATACGGCCAGATTTTTATGGCCCGTTGGTGACCGTATTAACGGCGTTCTACTGTATGCGAAAAGCGTTTATCGCAGTGATTTCAAAGGAGAGCAGTGTGATGAGTCGTTAACACACTCCTGAATACTAATGAATGGACTATACGATCTAACGCTTTTGATGGAACAATGAATTGTAGGTGTGTCATGAGATAAAAAAGATTTGTGCTAGTCTTCTCTTTGACCTTCATAAACTGAAAATCAATATTACTTTTCTCAAATCCTCTATTAACGACATAACCTTAAAGACCTTTTAACCTTTCCTTAAAATATGTCGTCCGAACTACAAGTAAGTCTTAACGTAAGAGCCTTTCCACACGGTATACTTGTTTAACATGCTTCGGATGACATGATTTAAATCTAAGTTACTACTTCCGTGTACCCGTTAGTTTAGAAAGCACATCAGTAATAACCTAATTGCCTTCCAATTTTACCACAACATCCAAATAACATATGTATACTTAATAGTTGAACAGTAACAGTTTATGCGATCAAAAAACTCCAATAACTTTTCATTTTTGTTCGATGGCCCTGATGGGTTGAATGGATAGCATTCCAAGAACAGGAATCCATCATACTTTTCAGTGGTCTGTTCGACAAAAATCTGACCCGCAAAAAGTTCTCAAGAATTCGAAATGTACACTTCTTTGCGTGAAAATAAGCGAGTCCTTCGGCATAAACTGAAATAACGTAAACCGAATCCACATGAGTCATTTGATAATTGCGTAAAAAATCCTCGCCTGATTTTAATGGAGTGAGAATATAAAGATCCAGAAGACATCTCAATAAATGCAGTCATTGAAGAAGTGCGTGATAAGGAGCTTTGTTTATTTGATAATAGGTGTGGTGTTAAAGCTTCAGTAGTCTTAGCAAGATCAAAAGCTTGTCTATTTTATTAAATAGAAAACTTATAAAACGATATCTAGTGCATCTCTCAAGCCTCAACATTGAAGATAGTGGAGCATTTTCAGGATTTAACACCTTGAACCTTCTTCGTCTGGAATGCATAATCTTAACTGCATTTCACTGAAGTTGAACAACAAGAGTCCCTTCAGGGATAAAATCCCAACAGTCCCTGCCTCGAACTTCACCATTGTGCCCATTCACACAGGTTCTTTTCTGTCTTCCCCTAAATAGTGATAATTTCATAGCACCCCCTTGAGACTTGTCGTATGTATAGGATTATGTATACCTATACCGATGTGCATGACGTTATACCTATATGTATGTGTACGTGTACACGGTCTATTTAACACTCATCAATTTTTGTATTCACTTCATTCTTAATTTTTACTTGTAGTTAGCCCTTTTCAATCATTTTGCAAAAAAATACAACACTTACGATGATTTCCCGAAATAAACCATGAGCTCTGTCACAATTCTTAGACGAGCCTTTGATCGTAACCTGTACGAACTCATCATCTAAGGGTCGCAAATTAATTTTTGTACCAGATTTGGTTTCCAGTCGTCTCCGTGTTTCGCCATTTATTCCAATCATTAATGCTTTACCAAGTTTAAACTCTTTCTTGAAACCTCCTTTCTGAAACAAAGCGTAAAGCTTAGTCAAGCGTTTAGGCATTAACTTTTAGAGAATGTTGGCATTATATAAATTAATGCTGGTTTACAGTAAAAACAGTTAAAACTCCCCCCCCCCCGCAATTTTCACACTTTTTATAAAACAAAATAGTTCACCTACCAACTTTCTTTTAATCATCTTTTCCACTAGTTTGACCTGTTCGCTGTTTCCCTTAACACAAATCTCGTTAGATTCATCCAAAAAAACTCGTGTGCCGGTGGTTCTAGCAATATTGAATAATCCTGACTTTTGCTTTCCTATTACCAAGCCTTTGAGGTTTTCAGGAACATTTACTTTCTTTACAAGTGTAACCTCTGAATATCAGTACGAACGAAAAAATAGAAGAGAGGAAAAAAAGGTAATCAATGCAAATGGTATTGCTTCTTCTACCACTAAACAACCAAACAACTGTGGAAACTGATAGCAAACAGACCATGATTTTTGTAAGGAAGAGGTATACCTCAAGGACGTGCATAGACGTATTCCTCATTTCTCACCACTAGCCTAACTTATTTGTCAAATGGCTTATAATTTCCCGTTTTTCGTTCTCTCGTCTAGTGACGAGCCTAGTTGGGACAGTGGTCAGAAAATCGCATTACTGGTTCTTTATGTTCGGTTACTAACCCTTGATTGATGACCTCCGGTGATTAATCGCCAAGGATGAGTGACCCCCTTACTTTAATTATTCCAAAATTATAAACTAAAAACAATCGTAATCTAAATAATAGCCCGTACACAAGTCGTAGACCAAACCTAAAAATCTCTTCCTAATCTTAAGAGGTCACTAGTAACTAGACATGAGTGGCTTAAGGAGCTATTCAATAGTATGGTCACTCATCTCCAAGTAAGTGGCTGGACATTAAGGCATTGGCATAACGACTAGACGGCTAAGGGGTTTTTACAATGCGACGTTGGATTTGCTTCCGTAAGTCAAGATGCTTTGGCGCAGCTTATGTGACTACAGAACGTACTCAGGGTGGAAATGTCTTCTAGCACTTCATTCTTGTAGGCTGGATTGTATGTTCTTTATAATCTAGAATGGAGACGTGCTACTTTGGAAATAGCTCAAGTATCATCATTCCCGCGATTACTTTTTGGCCATGGTTAGTCCAACCTTTTCCCCGCGAAATACTTGGTCGGTCGGCTCTCAATCGGCAGACTACCGCAAAAAGTCGAACTCTTTTTAACTTCCGTGTAATTAGTGATAGGGATGAGGTTAGAGAAAAATGAGGTTAGAGATAAGTATTTTTGTTTAAAATTAAAGTAAAAGTAGTATACTAAAAATTTCCTTGCTTAGTCTTGCCTCTTTAATGTACTAAAGGTCCAAGGTCTTAGTAGGCGTAAGTTGGTGTACGCAAGCGTAAGTAGGTCAAAGTAGGTTTACATATATCTAAGTCGGTAATATTAGGTCTAAGCTGGGTCAAGTAGGCTTAAGTAAGTCTAAATATGCCTAAATAGGTCTAGGTTAGTTTAAGTATGTCTAAGAAGGCTTAAGTAGGTCTAAGTAGCCTTTAGTAACCTTAAGTAGGCCTAAGTTGAGCTAAGTAGGTCGAAGTAGGTCTAAAAAGGTCTAAGGAGGGTTAAGTAGGCTTAATATGCACTATAATCCACTCTATGTGCTGCTGGTCAAAGAAGATCTAATGACATTGTAGGTTTTTAATTGGTCTAAGTGGGCCTAAGTACATCTAAGTAGACCTACATAGTCTTAAGTAGGTCTAAGCAGGTCTAGATTGGTCTAAGCAGGGTTAAACAGGTCTAAGTATACCTAAGCAGGCCTAAGTTAAAATAAGAAGGGCCAAGTATGCCTAAGCAGGCCTATATACTGGTCTATTAAACAGGGTTAAATAGGCTTAAGTAGGTCTATGTTGGTTTATGTAGACCCAAGTAAGCCTAAGAATGCCTAAGCATGCCTAAGCATGCCTAAGCATGCCTAATTAGTTTTAAGCAGGTCTACATAGGCCAAAGTAGGTTTAAATAGGCCTATGTTAGTGTAAGTAGGGCTAAGTAGTTCTAAGTAGGGCTAAGTAGTTCTAAGTAGCTCTGAGTTGACTTATGGTAAGTAGGCCTATATAGGTCTAAGTAGGTCCAAATAGGTATAAGTAGGTCTAAGCATGTGTAGCACAGGTGTTAGAAGGCATAAGTATGTGTAAGTAAGTGTAAGCAGGTTTGAGTAAGTGTAAGTATATGTAAGTGGGGTTCAATATATCTAAGTATGGCTAAGTAGATGTAACTAAGGATAAGCTCATGCAAGTAACCCTTGGAATTTGGGCATATACTGTATCTGTTCTATATTATGAAACATAACTTGGTTACCAGAACTTACAGTTCCAACTACATATAATGAACTAATGCATTTTTTTTTCAGGGATTACAGCTAGATGTGGTTATGGAAGTATGTGTCACCATTACACTTCGTCCCATAAACTGAACCAACAACTTTGTAAGGTTGAATGTAGGCAAAATTAAAATATTAGAAATGTTGAGAATTCTGCAATGCACTTCAAAAACTGGGTTTCCAGGGAAATGACACTAGTTCCCAATATGAATTAAAACACATATCAAAGATTTCGCATTAAATTTTGGGACAACTAAAAATTTCAGCAATTGCCTCCAATTTGTTCAAGAGTTATGACTGAAACACTATGAAGTCTGTTAATTTGATTTAATTAGATTTGATTAACCCTTTATAGCTCCAAAATCTACATACCTGTATGATTTAATATATGTATATTAGAAAATCCAATAGATTTTCAAAAGAATTTTGAATTGAATGAATAATTTATAATTTCCTTTGAGAGATCTTGGATCTAAAGGATTAATTAAAACCAGGATTTTAATCCATCCTTTTTTTCTGGAAAATTGTTGATTTTAAGCAAGAATGGACATGAATTGGCAAAATTCTAACAAAGAAGTACAAAAGCCAAACATATAAAGACTAAAAATTCCCCAAAACAAGACAAAAACCTAGAAAATATATAATAAATATATTAAAACCTATGGATGATCTCAAAAATTAAGGATTTGTTAAAACAATTTCCTGATTAAAGCAATGTAAAAAATGCTTCAAATCATTACCTGGTATCTGTTTATTCAGGAATTCCAGGCAGGGAATGGGTCTTACTCTCATTAGTAGAGGAGGGTAGGATGTCAAAATGCCTCAAAGAACACTTTTTAATTGGGACTAGAAATTCAACTAAGTAGTGAAAAGAAGACTTACATCTTGCTTAATTTGGAGTTGGGAAAGCAAAATATAAAACCAATGTCATTTAGTTCAAAGACAAAACAAGCATGCCTTACTCTGAGGAGTAAACTGTTGGACCTCAACATGTTCCTGGCTGGCAACCCTAATTCACCAGAGAAAGAGGGTTTTGTAAACAAAGTTAGTAAATTTGGGGAGGCAACATCCAGTAAAGATTTTAAGGGGATGATCAGTCTCACTTAAGTATGTCATCTTAAACAATCTGAAATTCTCTGTCTGATTTGACAGTTTGTTATTATTAATACTCTTCCAGTTATGGTATAGTTTTGGTCATGAATCTGGGCTTTTTATATGGGATCTGGATTCCCACTCTCCCTGGAAGTTGCATTACAACTAATTTAGGATCTCTATTCAACAAATTAGTTGCACTCAAAGCCTGCATGATTAGGCTACTAGAGAATGGACCATGAGCAGTTCCTAAAATGCCTTTAATGAATCAAAGTCAATGCTTTTTGGAAGACAGTGGATATTCAAGACCTTCTATGTGTTTTTGAATTAGGATATAGCACCATCATGCCATTTCTAAAAGTGACATAGCCAGTAGCTAATGGAGAATGTGTCTAAATCTATCATTCTTATTGTTCCTTTAATTTTTTAATCCAGTCCCCATAAAATTGGATCTCAAAATTTTGGATCACAGATAGAAACAATGGTCACAATATCTTATTGGAGTGCTGAATGTAGCCATCTAGGGATTTTGCAATTATGTTAATTTCCAAATGGAACATGCCACCACCTATGACCTCCTTTCCTGATTCTATCTCAAAGTTATCAGTCAGAAATCAAATGTAGCCTTAGCAAAGCTTTTCTATTTGATATAGAGGAACAAGAGGGGACCTTCCAAATCAGTCGTACTGGAGGTAACCCTGGGTAGCAGGGGATTAAGTCTCAAAAAGGGTACTCAAGTCTGTCATTTTACTTAGCAAACAAACAAAAGGAAATTTTTTATTTAGTAGGAGAAGCTGTCTCACTATCTTCATAAAATTAATATCCATATCTAGAAGATACAAATTGAGCATTATATACAATAGGCCTATAAAGCAATTTTCCGTGACATATTCAGCTGGTTAAGAGTGGTCATTTGTTGGCTTACTTGTTTACTCGTGTTTCACACTCGAAATCGACTTGCAGCATACTCATGCCCTAACTAATTTCAGTTGTTACGTGTTCATTGTAGCTGTATTTTCGTACTGATACCAAATCTAGCTTGTTGATCGCGTGTCACCTTGGTTTTGATTTCAAAATAATTTCAAAATCAAAGAAAAATATGCTTTGAGCCTTCGTACATATACAATTTTGTATTTCTTGCCTAACGATAGACAAAAATATGCCTCAAAACGTTTGCCGCTCCGCAGACTTCCAATACACATTTAAACTTCACAATAAATTTGTGGAACGAGTTATTTTTAGGTTGAACTTTAAATGTGAAAGCGACTAATTGAGATAGCATTTTACATGTAATACCATGACTCATCCTTGTCTTGAACCAATTTGAACGTCTTAAACTGGAGAATTTCAAATTAAATTATTCAGAAAAAACGTATGGCATTGATTTTTTTTTGTAATTTTTAGTTGATAAATCTGGTCTGGTGTTTTGAACCTCTCCATGAGGAGGCTGCTTGGAAGGAGCAAGGTTTATGCATTGAAGAAAAGGATGACAATACAAATTACATATTATAATATTTAATAAAAGTCACCACAGTTCTGTAAACATGAAATTCAATGATTGTGTAACTCCATGTTGATTTTCAGTAGATTGCAACAAACTTAATTCTTGAAGGTGCATTATTAAAGGCATCTGTAGTGATCTACTGCATGCTTCCCAATGTGATTCCAATAATCCTTAAAAATATTTAGTGTATGCTTTCCTGTAGCATGACAGAGGTTTGAATAATTTCAATGTTGTGTGGAAATTAACTTAGATAGGTATCCATTTCACTGTCATTGCTGTGCATGCAAAACATGTTACATGCAGGATCTGAATCAATAGAAGAAAAATCAATTTGAAAGTGGCCTATCAGCTTTTCATGTGAGGCAATCCGGTGAGTTTGTTTTCACATCTTTTTGTGATTATGCCATCTAGTAGATTTACATGTAAAATTCTACAAAAATAAAGCTAGACAGTAAAAATGAATGAAGAACTGGGCTGATTATTAGAATAATGAAAAAAAATGACCCACTGTACTGTAACTACAGCTCCTGGATGTACAAAATTTCTGCAGCAGTTTCTGCACAGAAATAATTGCTCACTCTATTAAAGATCAACACTTTCTTCTTCATAAGAAAGGACAGGCACAAAAACTAAAGCAGGACATCATTGGTAACAAGTGCTACGTGTAATCAGCATAATGGAGGGAAAATTTACATATCAAAGTGGAAAGTAAAAGGGAAGAGATTCAGATTAATTCACTGTAGCCACAGTATATTGTTTCTTAAATCAGCTTTTTTGTTTAGCAAAATATATAACAATAATTAAACTTTGCAGATGGAAAAAACCCGCCTGCCCCAAATTGGAAACAGACGTTCCTACTTGGCAACGATTTCTTTCTAATATCAAATCCCTCTTATCAAACCTAGTGATAAAAGAGAAAAATGTCAGCACAAACATGACCAACATCAATCTCTGGCTATTGAATGCAGTAATATTTCAATTGCAGTTGCACTACTTGCAAAGTATCCCACCCCTGGTGTTAACCAATACATAGATGACGGACATAAATGTAAGTATATGTGCACAGGATGTAAGGTACAATTTCTTCAGGACATAAATTAAGACAAGTAATTTGGAAGCATGTTCAGAAAAGCCTTCACGGTTGCACCATTGCTGGACAGACAATTGTGAGAACATTTTAAATAAAACTGACAAATGTTTTTGTTTATTTTGAAAAAGCTACTTGGAAGTTTAGGAATACAAAATACGTAAACCTTTGAACTGAATCAAGACAGTGGAGTTATTCGAAACATATTCAATACAGATGAGTGTTGACAGAGGCCAAGTGTTAAAGCAAGTTGGAGTTCTAATATAAGGAATTAAAGCAGTTTTATTATGATTAAGGAAAAGTTACCAGCGATTTACCGGGCGGAAAGCGAAGTCGTAATATAAAAATAAGAGCCCAGCTCAAAATTCTCACAGAAAGAGACATTGGCTAAAAATATATTTTACTGACGTTTCGTCGCTAGACGCGCGACATCTTCAGAGTAGAAATGAATAATGAGAGTTAGCATATTAAATTATATTTACATAGTATAGGATGACACAAAGCCAATGAGAAAAGAGGAAGGTGTGAGAACAGGAAATAGCGATGAGAAAAGAGGTATAAATCAAAATAAGACAAGGGGAACAGAGCGGATGGTTTCATTGAGTTCGGGTTTAAATTTAGAAATGAGAAGGCTTTCCCTAATTAATAATTCCGAAGCGGTATTGCAATAGGACATAATGGAAAAGTCGTCAAATGTCCTATTGCAATACCGCTTCGGAATTATTAATTAGGGAAAGCCTTCTCATTTCTAAATTTAAACCCGAACTCAATGAAACCATCCGCTCTGTTCCCCTTGTCTTATTTTGATTTATACCTCTTTTCTCATCGCTATTTCCTGTTCTCACACCTTCCTCTTTTCTCATTGGCTTTGTGTCATCCTATACTATGTAAATATAATTTAATATGCTAACTCTCATTATTCATTTCTACTCTGAAGATGTCGCGCGTCTAGCGACGAAACGTCAGTAAAATATATTTTTAGCCAATGTCTCTTTCTGTGAGAATTTTGAGCTGGGCTCTTATTTTTATATTACGATTAAGGAAAAGAGTTTACCTCATCACAGTTGTTATAAAATGTGAAACCTGCTTTCGACATTTCATCGTTAGCAGTGAGAACAATCGAGCAAAATTCAATCACTTGGTCAATTGGTCGATTATTTGGTCAGTTGGTGGACATTAAAACAGCAATATAGGATGAATGTGGAATGATCGATGTAATCATAAAAAAGTTCATATAAGCTATCATCAGCGTTTTTGAGAACCGTCGTGACCTCGACGGTTTGTTCCTAATTTATAATTACTCCAATTAGGATCTAATGATTCACGATATTCCTCAAATTATCACGATGCCCACATCTGTTTTGCATTCATTGGATTAGGAATTACTTTAGAGTAACTCAGTCGATTAGGATATCTGGTTACTCCAAGGTCTTTCCAAGCCAGTAAGCCTCCCACTGACAGACGCCTTTACCTGATTAATTCCTTTCATCACAATGAGCCTGGAAACGTCTCAAACTTAGCTTTACCAAACTTGGGTTGTTTACTTAGATATTTGCTTACCTTTGTGTCTTGTAATATCTTCAATTTTTATAAAACACGTTCATAATTTCTTCGAACGAAATTTTTGATGAGGATATTTTGATAAAATGCATAAAAACGTCAGAAAGCAACTGGATATACACCTTTTATAGGAAGTTTTGCATTAGCGATCGTGTAACCTATCAATGGTTGATATTCGTTTGATACTAGTCAAAACCATTGAAAAATAACGAAAAATCAGCCAACCTTCACGTAAAAAAAGGGAAATTTGACGGCCAGCCTGTGTAGATGAAAGAATTAAGACTTTCCCGGCACGATCAGTCTTTTATTATATTACTTTGGCTAAAGCCAGACAATTCTACTCGTCTGTGGAAGACATCATGTTTCTTTCCCTTTTCAGCTTGCGCTGAAAAGTTAAAGTTTTAAATTCAAAATATATTTAGGTTTGCTATGAATTACGTGTCGTAGTGTTATACCTCCAAAGTACATAAATATTTGTTAAATTCTTTCCTCAAGATCATGTTTCTAGCTTGTCAAGTGCAGGTCAAATACTTTCGGAAAAATATGAGGTACATAGTAACAAAACATCATTATGTTTGAATGAACACCAAATCTCTGAATACAGAAATTGTACACAAGTCTAAGTAAATTTACATGCAGCTTAAGTTATTTCCCTAGATTTTACTGAATATACTGGCAATTCATGCAACACTCTCAAATCGCTTTAGTTCACCCCAATATCTATTATAGAATATATCTATTAAATACAGCAGCAACTTATTAAGAATCATTTCAGCCATTAAAAACACAATGTACATAAGGATGTTCATACGAACTTCAGAATGCCTAAGATAACCTAAGTCCAAAGAGAAACAAACTTACTCCAATGAACACCGTCTATTAGAATACAAGCTAGGTGCCCAATCACTTGTAAATAAGACTGTTTTTCCAAGTAACAGTACCAAATAACAATTTTATTTATGGCTTATGGCGTTTGTGAAGTATATGCCATGTGTTCATTTATATTTTTTTATTCTCCTGCTGTTTAATTACACAATGTCTAGTCTAGATCTGCAAAGAAGTAGTTTCAATATCTGACTTGGCTGTTTACACCAAACGAAAGTTTTAACACAGTTTCTCTGCTATAAAATTTAATCCAAGCTTAGTGTACAATAATGTTATCACTACATTGAGGCAATGTTAATATTTAACCTTGCTGTTAACACCAAACAAATGTATTAACACATTTTCTGATGTAAAACTACAGAGAACTGGTGTCAATGTACGCCATTCCGGAATACATCTATACTACAATCGGGTTAAAAGACTAGTTTTCTATTTTACAGCAATTGAGTGGAGAATAAACGCAATCTTGGTGAATAAATATATTTCTGGTGCGTTAAGTTACACCGATAAAGTGCTAAGTGCCGTTTTACACAAAATTGGTGTACTGTTACGCCTTTTTAAGTGTCCGCACAACACTGCAAGATTTACAGTGTTCTGGATACACCTACAATAGTCAGACGTAACCGAGTACAGCTACGAAACACACAAAATGATGTAAATGACAAGCAAAAACCAAGGATAAGAACATCTTCGCCAAGTAGACCCAGACGAATCAGGAAGCTACCTTTAAAAGCAAGAGAAAGTCTTGGACAGAAATAACTTTTAGAATAAGTAGGAGAAAATGAAGAACAATATCGATATTTTGTTCATGACATCTCTAAGAAAAGGGAGATGTCGTGTGATTCAGTTAATATTATTAATCAATGACGTCACTAAACTTGTGTATAAACCTAACTATAGATACAATAAAGACACTCTTTCAACATCACCTCTATTGGAGTTGGGCTCAAAGTAAGAGAATTAACTTTCCAGAAGGTGTTGAAGTGATGAAAAATGAAAGTGTCCACTGGTTATCATTTTAATGATTGTTTTACAGTGCATAAATTTTATCCGAAAACCTTTAATATAAGTTACAGCAGCAGATAATATTGATAATTATTGATTACTAGCTTTTTTCACCTGGGCGAGCAAGGATTAGTTTCATCTCACAGTCATATTTTTATCTTTGTTCACCTTTCTTAGAACTAAGATGTTGTAATACTTCTTTTTGGCTGTCACTCACTTTGAGGAACACAGGTTACAATCGATAAATACTACTCAGTCTGGCCACAAGAACTCTCGTCATCTACCAAGTAAGAAAATGAGCACGATGCTATAATGTGCTGGTTCGCGAGTTAACGAAATGCTATTCTTAATTAGACGAGAATCGTCTTCAGCTAGTAAATAATATGGTCACTGGGTGTGTATCTACCGCGACAACTCCGAAACTGATTATTGTTAGAGGCATTTTTTAACTACTACTAATATTTATTTTTATAAAATGACTCAACTGAATTCTTATTACGTTGCACACTCCTTTAAAACTATAGCCTTCCTCTTAGGCTCGACATTAAAGGCGAGTGCAGGATTACCCCTCGCCCACCGCGCAAAGCGCGGTGCGAGGGTACTAATCTCGACGTGCGTGGAGTCCTGTTACACGCGTGGTGACTAGGGAGAAAAATTTTCGCTTTGTGTATATATCTTTCTACACACACACACACACACACACACACACACACACACACACACACACACATATATATATATATATATATATATATATAGATAGATAGATAGATAGATAGATAGATAGATAGATAGATAGATAGATAGATAGATAGATAGATAGATAGATAGATAGATATTACCTAAAAATACGTGAACGCAAAAAACCCTCGCCCACCCTTACAAAATATCAGTCGAGAATCCAAGTAACATTGATAATTTTCCAACTTGTCAGAAAAATCGTCCTTCCTATAACTGGAAAACGGAATGAAATAATAATAATAATAATAATAATAATAATAATAATAATAATAATAATAATGAACAAAAAATAAAACACGCACTACTCGGCCTCAAATTAACAACCTAGCTAATATTTAAACTGCTTGTCGTCATATTTATGATTAAAATTTCGATTAAGTTTTATTACAACAAAACTTTTTGGTGAGAATAACCTTAAATAGTTTAATGAATAGTAAGAGATCCGTTCTGACAATTCTACTGCTAAACAATGGATGTTCGTATCAAGACCCTGCATTAGTTGCGATCTTGAGGTATTTCGAGTCGTTTTCCAGTCAAACTTTTCACTCACGTCGCTTTAAAGAAAGACTTTTTATTAGATGGCCAGGTTTTCCGTCTCAAAATTGAAGCATCCTCAAAGGTTACCGGTCGGTTACCATAATTACGGACAGCTCGTGATTGAAAAATGTTTATTGATATTTCTTGTCTTAAAAATTGGTAACTTCTACGTTATCTCAAAATTGGTTGCAAATGTCTATTAGAAATGCTATGATGAAAATTTATGCTAAGTATTCATGCGGAGGTACAAGATTTTGTTGATGAAGATGAAACGAATTACAAAACCGACGAAATAAACAAAGAAAACATGAGCGAGTTCTGAATTTTTATTGCTGACTAAAAATCAGAAAAATACATAACATACGACAAAATACGACAAGCAAACCTTCAGCAACTTTTGGTCGAAAAAAGAACGAGTAGAGAAAAGTAAACTACGTACTTTTTTCTTCTGCAAAACTTTCGTAAAAAAGAAAAATGGCGTAGCGTACAGACCTTCAACTCTTATGTATTTTCAACTAAGCATTCAGCGGCATCTCAACCCAAAGGATTCAACGGTGAATTTGCAAAAAGACGTCTGCTTTAAACTTTTAAACTTTCTTGAGAGGTTTTTTAAATCCCGATGAAAGCACTACTGGTCGAATACGGTAAAGTTCATCTTCCAAAAGTCACCCGAGAAGTGAGAAAGACTGAAGTGGACAACTGTTTCGCCGAAGGATAGTTTGGTGACCAAAACTAGTAGCTTTGCAGCGTGTTTACCTGGTGGCTGTTTACCTTGCATTTTTTGTTTCGAGCCAGAAATACATCCCGACGTCTTCAGTGGGGCGACATTTCCTACGGAGAGCAATTCTGAATGAGGGAATAAAATTCTTGTGTGGAAAGCGGAGAGAATATCCAAAGTCTGTTGCGGCCTGGACAAATCGTCTGGATGATGAGTGTTTTATCCCACTTCTCAAACAATTTACCATGACCGCTGGCCTGTTAAATACTAAAAACTACTCAAAAGCCATCATCCTGCAGAGATGAATGAACCAGAATCTTCATTCTACTTTACCAATAAACATCAGTTCACTCCAAGCGATAATATTTGGTACAAAAATTCTCCCTTGGGGAAGAATGAAGTCGGGAAACCGCTTTTGAAAGCTGCTCAAAACACTTCCGTTCGCAGAACTTGTATGTCAAAGCTACTCGATTCAGACGTACCTGTAATTGTGTAGCTCAGGTAAGTGGTTACCAGAACGTGAAAAGTCTCGAGATTTATACAAATCGGCATCTAAAGGCCCACGCACACCGAATGCGAAGCGAATTATTTCTCAATTCGCGCGGTCAAGCGCTGCATGTATTTCGTGCAGACCAAGTGCGATTTCTTGTGCGAACAACATGGCTGACGAGGAGGAGGAAATGTTGTTACTTTTGCTGGCTAATCGATGGCGTAAACGGCGAAAAAACTGGGTTCATGACATAAAAAGAAAGAGGCGGCATTATGGTAAATTTCATCGCCTGGTGCCAGAGCTCAGACTCGACAAGCAAAGGTTCCTCCAGTATTTCAAAATGACTCCCGGGATGTTCGATTACTTGCTGCAAGTTGTTGGACCTATCATCCGTAAAATGACCACCAACTACAGGAAAGCAATAAGTCCCCAGCAGCGATTGGCAATCTGTTTGAGGTAAGATAAAATATTAGTGTATTATTTAGTCAATTTTATTGTTATTAATTAGAGTTTTTCACCATATTTTGTTTGTAATTTCAAAGTATCAAACTCATCTAGCTCTAGATTTCATCATTTTCCTTCAAGTGCATTTAAGTTGACTACATTGGACTAGGCTATTTATATTTTAATAACTGTTTCCGTTTTTGGATTATAAGTCTTAATGTAGCTAATGCAATATCTTATGGCTTAAGTTACTGTTTACCTGTAGAACTGTACCTCTTCATGGACTGAAATTCTATCTGTTATATGGCGCTTGTAGCCCCTTGAATTGTCTGCAGGTGTGAAATATGAATTGTTCGATATATTATCTTATTTTTTTCAGATTTCTGGCAACTGGAGATTCATACAAAACTATAGTATTTAGCTATAGAGTAGGTGCATCCACTGTTGGTGGTATTGTTGAGGAGACATGTGAAGCACTTTGGACAAGCCTCTCCAGTTCATACATGAAAATACCAACACAGGATGAATGGTGAGCTATATCTAAGAGATTCAAAAACAAATGGAATTTCCCCAACTGTATCGGGGCTATAGATGGCAAACATATAGTTCTCCAGGCACCTCCCAACACAAGCTCACTTTATTTCAATTATAAAGGGACATTTTCTCTTGTTTTATTGGCATTGGTTGATGCTGATTATTGTTTCACAGCTGTGGACATTGGCAGTTATGGATCAAATAGTGATGGTGGAATTTTTGCCATGTCATTGCTTGGTAAAGGACTGGCAACAGGAAAACTGATTATACCATCTCCTATTGCCCTACCTGGAGGTTCTGCACTTGGTCCCATGCCCTATGTCATTGTTGGCGATGAGGCCTTTCCACTTAAGACATACCTTTTACGCTCTTATCCAGGAAAAAATATACCAATTGATCAGCGTATTTTTAATTATCGCTTGTCACGAGCACGAAGGATCTCAGAAAATGCATTTGGAATTTTAGCACAGAGATGGCGGATCTTTCAGAGGCGGATTAATTTACATGCACAGCGAGTTGAAAAAGTTGTAAAGGCATGTTGTGCTCTACATAACTCCATACAAAAGTCAAAATATGAAATTGCTTCACAGAGTTTTAATGTTGAGGAAATAGAAAGTAATGTGCATGAAAGTAATTTACTGCAAAATATTATGAATATGGGTTGTAGAGCATCAGCTGATGCATATGCTGTAAGGGACAAATTTAAGGCGTACTTTTGTCTTGGAGATGGTGAAGTGCTTTGGCAATATGACACAGTACAAAGGGGTTCCTTCCATTGCTCTGTTTAGCTGAAGAATGCAATGTAATATTGAAATAGTACCAGATTGCCATCAAGTTGATATTGAGCTCTTAAAAGATAATTAAAAATAATAGAAAGGATTGCTTGCTCTTGCATATTTCATTTATGCATCAAATAACAACATAACATGTATATATTCTGTTTTGGGTGCTACACAGGAACTGAACAAAAAGAATATGAAAGTAACATAGAAAACAACTAACATTTCAGTCACTGTTACTCATTGCTAAACTCAATCTCATATAGAAGCTGCTGAATACGTATTTTAGCCAGTGCCTTTTGCTTGACTGTCATTCTCTTCAGAGTAGGAACAATACTAAGGGCAAAATACTCTTCATCAGTTTTTACTTGTGGATGTTCAGAGGGAGACTTCTTGCTATTCAAATAATTAATGATTTGTTCAGATACTGGGTCACGTGGCTTCCGTCGTTTTCCAGTGCAGTGGGTTGTAATATTTGGTGTTATGGGCTTTGAAGTATTTGCAATATCACTTTGGGATGAGTTTGAGATACTTTCTTTTGTGTATGATTTTTCCGATGTCAAAGCAGAATCTTCATCATCTGAATGGTAATCATTCTCTGTATTTATGTTTTCAGTTTCTTCAGCATCCTCAGGCAACATTTGGTTGAATGTGGCATTTATATTTGAAGATGTGCTGTAAAAATCAGATAAAACACCTGATTATACACAAAAAATTGGGTTGCACATTATTTTACTTTTCTAATCTCTAAAATAGGTTTTTTACAAAAGGAAATCAATGATAAGATACAAAACCTTTTTCTCAGATAAGATAAATGATAGGAAAAACTTGTAAGGGTTAAAAGCTGTTTTGTGGATGACTTTATAAAACTATGATCCAGCCTGGTGTGTGACATAAATAGTACTGTTCTTGTCAACTGTTACTCAAACTTTCAGCAGGAGCTTGCTTAAACATTTGGAGTCACACTTGATGCTCATTAACTCATTAACGCCCAAGGCGCTGGAAGCAGGCCACCCCCTCAACGGGCAAGCAAAATGGTTGATTTCAGCTAGTGCAGCAGTGCATCTACAAAAATTACTAAAGCTCTTCAATAAGCCAATTGAAAGCCCTGAATTTTTAGCACAGGGTAGAGTGATAAATAAGTATTCATCTTTTGTGAATTTTAATCCATTCGGATTCATATGTTTTAAAAATTAGGGGCTAGAAATCCAAGCATATTACAATTTTGCAGCACTCTACTGGATTCAAGACTGAAAAAATATTCACAAGCATATAAAACCACAAAAGTCTGGTTTTGTGGCTAAACCGTTTATTTCATTCCATTAAAAAATATATATATATAATACAAAGATTTTTGATCTTGAAGAGAACGAAGACCAAAATGTTAACGAAATTAAACATTTTCTGATGGGTGTATCTGACAGGTTTTTGACAACTTACTGCAACGCTGGCAGTTGAAGTGTGGCACAAAGCCAAATTGTTCATTTCACGGTAATTCGATACCGGTACATAACAATCATGCAGAACGTTTCAAATGACATCAGTGTTATGTTTTTATTGAATTTCCAAATGTCACTGTGAAAAAATAGCCTTGTTTTCTACACAGATTTACTGGACTTTGTCCGCACTTGTAAACAGTTTCAAAGTTCGCCAGACAGGCTGCTCTCATCCAACTTTTGAATTTAACAAAAGTTCTTTTCGGTCCGGAAGCCTTAATCAAAGTTCTGGTCCTTGATACTCGTACCTATATCGATATTATTATGACCAATCGAAGCACTAAATGTTTTTTATAGCCGCTGTAGTTTGAAACTAGTTGTTTAGCAAGCACAAGACGAAGGTCTGATTGTCAGAAGTCGCAGCGCCTCACTGTCTGCATCTTCTGCATTTTTAAACCATTCACAACAGAAATAAATTCGTTAAATTTGACAAGTTCTTCGTTGACTGAAAAGTTTTTGCCTGGAATTGATGGGGATTGAAAAGCATTATGATGCTTGGAAAAAAGAGCTGTAATTTTTTTCAACTTCTCAGTTGCTTCCTCGTGGTCCGCAAACGAAATGTGGAAATATCAACTTAAAAGCTTGAAACCTTTTAAAAGAATTGTTTTTTTAAACCCAGGATTGCCCCGAAAAGGATTAGAGTCCAGGCACAATCTTATAGTAAACAGTTCATTGATTCCCATCTAAATGTTTAAGCCAAAAACGGCCGAAATTTCTGATCAATCTGTAGAAACTGAATGATAGGTCCCCGAATTTTGTGCGGGTAAACGCAGCCATGGCACAAGATCGATAAAATAGTGACCTGAAATAAGATAAAAAAAATCTTTTCGGGAGGCTTCTGATTTTAGGACCAGACTCGGCATGTAAAGGCTTCTACTTTGCAGAATTAAAACTATTTTTTTCATTCAACAAAACACTGAGAATTATCTGTTTCATATTCGCTCCCACTTTTACTTTTCATTTTCACTAACGTCTGTATCTGATCCGTCGGCGAAAAATCCATGGAAATCATGTTTTTCGTCATCTGAATCTCCCAGACATCAGACATGGTGCTCAAGGGAACATTCAACAGTCTACTACAAAATCTGATTCTTTTTTCTTCATAATCCATCACAAATCACTCAAAATCTTAGTTTTCTTCATCGAATCCAAATATGTTCACCGCTTGCGTATGCAATAACGCATTTTCAAAAAAAAGGAAAAATTTAAACGCATATAGTTTGCAAAATACTTGTCGTATGAAGCTCCACGAGGCACCATTCGAAAGCTCATTTTCCGCTCTATTTATAGGTGCTAAGCGATCAGAACCATTCTAGTCACAACCATACGATTACTGAAGTAGATGAACGATCTTCAAGCTCGATACTCAGAAAATGATATCTGAGCCCCAGACGGGGATCGAACCCGCAACCTTCTGATGACCGGTTAGACGCTCTAACCATTGAGCTACCGAGACTCTGAGGCGAGCTAAGTTGCAAATTCGATATATATATGTGCGACCTAAGCGGAAGCCACTATATATTCATAATGATTGAAAAAAACTGCATACGATTACTGATGATTTTATTTTCCCATTCAGCATGGGATTGATATGCAGGGATGAGACCACATAACATGTCATGATCCCACAGGACAACAGTATCTTTGGTTAGGTACCTTTTTTAATCTTTTAGTTATATAAAACGTTTGATATTAAAAGTCTGATATTATACCTACTGTGTTTTGTGATTTCACAAATTGTTATGGTCTTGTACCCTTCACTACAGAAATCTGTGGGCATTTTCCAGGAGATGCACTTCCACTATAGGAATTGTTATTGTGCACAAATATCCACTACAGTATACTACGATGCAAGAAGATATTACTGTTCTGTTTCACTCCCTTTGTGACTAATGATACCACCACTACCAGCATAATTCCTCGTTGTCAGATTTCCTTTCTCACATTGATGTCAAACTCATTCAGGAAGCCCTGAAACAACTACTTGACACACTGTAAGAAGAGATAAATTTGAAAGAACCCTGATAGAAGTGGTATCATGCATAAGGCGAACATGAGAAGAATTATTCTTATGTTGTGATTTTGAATACCTTGGGTTACTAATGTATGGGTCCAAAAAGTCCATTATTTTCTCATACTTCCATTCCTTTGATTTTGTTGCAGGATGCCCACTTCTTCCCTTGTTTTCCTTCTTTTTCTTTATGTAGGTATCTCGAAGGTTTTTCCACTTCTTCTTGGTCATGTTAACTGTTAAATTAAACCATCAAAAATAAAATATACCAATAAATTTGCAAAGGGGAAATTGTATAACCATTAGACTTTAAATCTTGCTAATACAAATCTGAAGGATAAATTAGAGTCACACACCACATCTTCGTCATTTCTCTTTCATGATGTTTTACGGAACTTTAAGAATTCATTTAGGCAACTCTTAACTCACCATCCATGTTTAATTGTTCGCTGATACTTCTCCAGACATTGTCCTTTAAGTCTGTGTCCTTGTAGTTTGGATTAGTTTTATCGTAAATCACGCTGTGGTTTTCAACAAGCAAAACAAGTTTTTCCTCCACTCCTTTCTCCAATGTTGCCGCCATTTTGTTTGAGTATAGTACTCAACCAAAAGGAAGTCGTTTCGATTCCTTCGTTCCGATTGGTCCAAACTTTGCGATTTCCTTGGCGGAGCGAATAAAATTGCTCTTGAAGCGAACTTTTTAAGATCGCGCGACACTACCGTAACGCGTTTCAGTCGCGCCGCGTCAGGTATGTACTCTACATAGTCAGAAACACGGTAGCGAACTTTTATCGCTTTTATTCGCCGCCGCGCCGCGTTCGGTGTGTGTGGGCCTTTGGTCGCTCCGCAAATGTCCTGACAGCAAGCGAGTTCCCTTACATCTTTTGCTCATATTTATCAGGTAGAACCAAGACAAAGCGTTGCAGCAACAAATGAACAGTTGGCCAATGCACATTCCAAGTAGCTAACTTTGAGAACTGCTCTTTCAAGTCATAATTTGTCCAGATACTAAGATGCCCTCCAAAAGTGAAACCAGCCGTAAGCACCAAGAAATCCATTTCGTTTGCCAGTCTTAAATCATTTACTGGCTTCAGTGTTCAAATGATGCAAACAACGTCTGAGAGATCCATAAAACGGAAGAAAGAACGAGACCAAACCGATTAGCTTCAATACGGACCTAAGTAACCTAAGGTTTGGTCAGCAACATACCAGTCCCCGAGCTTGCACACGGCATTCTTGAGTGACGGGAATCCATGGATACATACCTCCATATATACTAGAAATACGTGCACGCAACAACCCCTCGCCCACCCTTCCAATATATCTCTCCAGCGGGGTTGCCACTCCCGGTGATTTTTCACCAAACCTGGTGAAATCGAACTGAGTCTGGTGATCTGGTGAAGGAAATGTGAAATTGTCCAAATTTAGTTAAACTTCACTACTTTATCCTTTACTATTCAAAAGCTCATTAACTTCTACATACTTCGTACTGAAAAAATGAAAATGCTGACTTGTAAAATAGCCCACAACTGTCACGGAGTATAACGAAAAATCATGGAGAAAGCCAGACTCGCAGAGAGAAACAATCAAGTTAGTGGTCAGCGGTTTGGTTGGGGGTTTCAAGCAGTACGTCATGATAGGTCTACCATAATACAATTGTTCGAGGGGAAAAGGCCGCCATTTCAAAAATTTTTACATTTTCTATTACATTCTGTTTAAATTGTGGAAAATCCCCAAATTCGACTTGAAAAAGTTCGTTTGAGTTAATTTATCAATAAAATTATCGAATTTGCTACGTAAGCGTTGTCTGCAGGTTTGTTGTCATTTAGCAGTTGCTATCCAATAAAAACGCAACGTCGTACCCAGGCTCTATAATGAAAACGGGGCATTTGGTGAAATTTAGGCACCGATTTGGTGAAATGCAAAAAACCCGAGTAGCAACCCTGCTCTCCAGAATCCAAGTAACATTGATAATTTTTCAAAATTGTCAAAAAGACAAATCCTCCTTACTATGACTGGAAGAGGGTATGCAATATAAGAAAAACATAACATTTGGACACGAATATTAACAACCCAAACTGGAAATTGTTTTATATTTAAACTGCTCGTCGTCTGATATTTACGTTTGAAATTTCGACTCTGTTTTATTAAAACAAAACATTTGGTGAGAATAACCTTTAACGGTTTCACACTGAATGGTGAGACCCATTCTGACAATTCTACTGCTAAACAATGGATGTTCGTATTGAGACCCTGTATTAGTTGCGATCTTTAAAAATTTCCTGTCGTTTTCGGATCAAACTTATCACTTCTTTTTAACTTTGAAGAAAGACACTTTAGTAGATGGCAACACTTTTCGTCTTAAAAGCGGAGCATTCTCATAGGTTACCGATCGGATACTAGCATTACGGATAGCTTATGATTGAAAAAAAAAATTTCTTGATATTTTTTGTATTAAAAAACTGATAAATCCTACATTATCTCAAAGTGAATTATAAATTTCTAGTAGACGTGCTATGATGAAGATTTATGCTAAGTATTCATCCGGAGGTAAAAGACTTTGGTAACGAAGATGAAATGAATTACGAAACCGACAAAATAAACAAAGGAAACATGAAAGAGGACTGTATATTTATTGCTGACCAAAAATCGGAAAATACAAAACATACAACAAAATACGACAAGCAAACCTTCTCCAAGTTTTGTCGAAAGAAGAAGGAGTAGAGGAAAGTAAAAGACGTACTTTTTCCCACTGTAAAACTTTCATAAAACAGAAAAATGGCGTAGCATACGAACCGTCAACTTTTACGTATTTTCAACGAAGCGTTCATCGTCACCTCAACACAAAGAGTTCAACGGTGAATTTACAGAAAGAACACGGCTTTATACTTTCAAAATTTCTTGCGAGGTGCTAAAATCCTGATGAAAGCATTACAGGTTGAACAAGGTAAAGGTAATCATCCACAAGCCACCCGAGAAGTGAGAAAGACTGAGCGGACAACATTTTCGCCGAAGGATAGTATGATCTCCAAATAGAAATAGCTTTTCAGCGTGTTTCAGCTACTCGATTCAGACGTACCTGCGATTGCGTAGCTCAGGTAAGTGATTACCAGAACGTGAAAAGTCTCGATTCATACAAATCAACATCGATTCAACTACAGCGAAGAATATCGTTTACATTCAGTCGCTCAGCAAATGTCCCGGCAACGAGCGAGTTCCCGTAACGTCTTTGTTCATATTCATGAGAAAGAACCAAGTCAAAGTGTTGATCCATAATGTGATCAGTTGGCCAATGCATATTCCAAAGAGCTGAGTTTTAGAACTATTCTTTCAAGTCATAAATTGTCCAGTAATCAAGATGTCCTGCGAAAGTGAAACCAGCCGCAAGCACCAAGAAAGCCATTTCGTTTGTCTTCAGTGGGGCGACATTTCATAGGGAAAAAATCCTGGTTGAGGCGATGAAATCTTTGCGTGGAAAGCGGAGAAAGCATCCAAAGACTGTCATGGCCTGGACAACTTTTCTGGACGATGAGTGTGCTATCCCACTTCTCAAACAATTGACCATGAACACTGTCCGGTTAAATACTGCAAAATGTTCAAAAGTAATCGTCCTACAGATATGAGTCAACCAGAATCTTCATTCTACTTTACCAATTAACACCAGCAAAATCCAGGTGATAATATTTGGTACAAGAAGTCTCCCTTACGAAAGAATGAAGTCGGGAAGCTACTTTTGAAAGCTGTTCAAAACAATTCTGTTCGCAGAACTTGTATTTCAAAGCTACTCGATTCAGCCGTACCTGTGATTGCATAGCTCAGGTAAGTGGTTACCAGGACATGAAAAGTCCCAAGATTTATACAAATCGGCATCTATTCGACTTCAGCGAAGAATGTCGTTTTAATACACTTAGTCGCTTAGCAAATGTCCTGACAGCAAGCGAGTTCCCTTACGTCTTTTGTTCATATAAATGAGAAAGAACCAAGACAATCCGTTGCTGCAAAAAGTGAACAGTTGGCAAATGCATATTCCAAGGAGCTAACTTTAAGAACTGCTCTTTCAAGTCATAAATTGTTCAGTTACTGAGGTGGCCCTGAAAAGCAAAACCAGCCGCAGGCTCCAAGAAAGCCATTTCCTTTGCCGGTCTTAAATCATTTACTGGCTTCAGTGTTCAAATGATGTAAACAACTTGCGAGAGATCCATATAAGGGATAAAAGAACGAGACCAAATCGATTTGCTTCAATACGGTACATAAGTATGGTTTGGTCAATTTATATACATATGTATATATATATATATATATATATATATATATATATACATATATATGTATATGAATAAATATATCCATGAATTCCGGTCACTCAAGAATGCCGTGTGCAAGCTCGGGGACTGATATGTTGTTGACCAAACCATGGTTAAGTACTGTATTGAAGCAAATCGATTTGGTCTCGTTCTTTTATCCCTTATATGGATATCTCGCAAGTTGTTTACATTATTTGAACACTGAAGCCAGTAAATGATTTAAGACCGGCAAAGGAAATGGCTTTCTTGGTGCCTGCGGCTGGTTTTGCTTTTGAGGCCCACCTCAGTAACTGAACAATTTATGACTTGAAAGGGCAGTTCTCAAAGTTAGCTTCTTGGAATATGCATTTGCCAACTGTTCACTTTTTGCAGCAACGCTTTGTCTTGGTTCTTTCTGATTTATATGAACGAAAGACGTTAGGGAACTTGCTTGCTGTCAGGACATTTGCCAAGGGACCAAGTGTATTAAAACGACATTCTTTCCTGAAGATGCATAGACGCCGATTTGTATAAATCTTGGGACTTTTTACGTTCTGGTAACCACTTACCTGAACTACACGATCACAGGTACGTCTGAATCGAGGAGCTGTGAAATACAAGTTCTGCGAACGGAATTGCTTTGAACAGCTTTCAAAAGTAGCTTGCCGAATTCATTCTTTCGTAAGGGAGACTTTCTGTACCAAATATTATCACCTGGATTTTGCTGGTGTTGATTGGTAAAGTAGAATGAATATTCTGGTTCATTCATCTCTGTAGGACTATTACTTTTGAACATTTTGCAGTATTTAACCGGACAGTGTTCATGGTCAATTGTTTGAGAAGTGGGATAGCACACTCATCATCCAGAAAAGTTGTCCAGGCCATGGCAGTCTTTTGATGCTTTCTCCGCTTTCTACACAAAGATTTTCTCGTTTCGATCAGGATTTTTCCACCTATCAAATGTCGCCCACTGAAGACGTTAGGACGTACTTTTGGCTCGAAACAAAAATGCTAGGTAAATGGCCACCAGATAACTCGCTGCAAAGCTACTTGTTTTTGGTCACCAAATTATCCTTCGGCAAAACAGTTGTCCGCTTCAGTCTTTCTCACTTCGAGAGTGATTCGGCCAGTAATGTTTTCATCAGGATTTTAAAACCTCTCAAGAAAGTTTAAAGTGGTCTTTGTGTAAATTTAGCGTTGAACCCTTTGTACTGAGATGCAACTGAATTCTTAGTTGAAAATACGCAATAGTTGCAGGTTTGTACGCCATTTTTTCTTTTTTATTGATGTTTTACGGTGGAAAAAGTACGTCTTTTACTTCCCTCTTTTCGTTCTTCTTTCGACAAAACGTGCACAAGGTTTGCTTGTCGTATTTTCTTTTATGTTTTGTATTTTGCGATTTTTGGTCAGCGATAAAAATACAGAACTCATTCATGTTTTCTTTGTTTATTTCATCCGTTTCGTAATTCGTTTCATCTTCGTCAACAAAGTGTTGTACCTTCGGATGAATACTTAGCATAAATCTTCATAGCACTTCTAATAGACAGTTTTAACCAACTTTCAGATAATATAGAATTTATCAGTTTTTTAAGACAAAAAAATCAAAAAAAAATTTCACTCATGAGCTGTCCGTGATGCTGATGTCCGACCGGTAACCTTTGAGAATGATTCAATTTTAAGACGGAAAGCCTGACTATCTAATAAAAAATGTTTCTTTAAAGCAAAATGAGTGAAAAGTTTGATTGGAAAACGACTCGAAATATCTCAAGATTGCAACTAATACAGGTTCTTGCTATGAACATCCATTGATAAGCAGTAGAATTGTCAGAATGGATCTCTTATCATTTATTAAACCGTTAAAGATTATTCTCAACTAACGTTTGGTTTTAATAAAACAGAATAGAAATTTTAAACGTAGATATGACGACAAGCAGTTTAAATGTAAAATAATTTCCAGTTTGGGTTGTTAATATTTGTGGCCAAATATTGTTTTCTTTATTGCATACCCTCATCCAGTTATAGTAACGACGATCTGTCTTTTTGACAACTCTGAAAAATTATCAATGTTACTTGGATTCTCGAGAGATGTATTGGAAGGTTGGGCGAGGGTTTGTTGCGTACACGTATTTCTAGTTTAATACATTACTGAAGGCGAGGAAGGTAGTAGGAATATCATAATGAGTTATACAACACATCTTAAGATCGTAGGTAAATAGACCAACGATTTCAAAGTGAACAAAAGTCATGTTTTCAAATAGTTTAATATTCTATATACATGTTTTTGTAGGCACGCTGTTTTATAGTGTTGACACGTATAATAATTTCACCTGATTATTGGCGTATATTCGGTGAGGGATTGTTGTACAATAAAACAGTAAAACTAAAAGAAATTGTTCTGTCATTTGAAGTGCGCCGTGGATCAAATACGTTCCTTGGTAGCCGCTAGACAATTATTGCGGTATAATGGGCCAAAGTGCCATGAATTATAAGACGCATTCACCAGCGAATGAAAACGTGTGCTCAAGAAAGCTTTCTCGGAAATATATACTTTGATTTTAGGCGAGATTTACAAAAAATGGACGAGGATATTCGTTGGTTGTGACTCTTGGATTAATTAACGTTGTTAATTAGTGGTGACATGACAGTTGAGAATATATTTGATGTTTTGCCCTTGTTCTAAAAGATTCATCAGGAGCTTTAAAAACTGTTCTCCTGTGTACACATCTCTAGCAAGCATTCAAAAATGCGAAATATTTGGAAAAATTCAAGCAAGCATTGAGAGTTCGAAAGATATCTTCTTGGTACCAGTGGTGTGGCATTAGTAATTTTATCGATAATAGCCCCAACGTTTGTAGCTCTATACAAGCGACTTTTCAATTGCCCAAGCTTAATTTCTTATATATTATAATACTGTAACAGACCTTTCTTGTAATATAAAATTTATTGTAATTCTTATCCCGCTGGGAAAGAGTTAAACTAAGTTCTGTTGCTGGTAGATCTTTTAAAACGTGGTCAACAAATATTTTGATTTCTGTTAATATATCATCTTTATCCATCGGCGTAATAATAGAACGTAACAACGTATTGGCACAGGTGCACGCCAAGCTTTTTCCCTGCTCATGTTAGATAGTACAAGAAAATCACGTTATCCGCATTCTGAACCTTTGTATACGTGGACACATATCATTTGAATTCTTGCTGATGCATAAGAGTATTAATGGTTTATGATCAGTTTCTGTGTGTACCACGATCCAGAAATATATTCTGAAAACAACTCACACGCCCAGATTACACCAAGAGCTTCATTTTCAATTTAGGCGTATAACTATTCTGTTTGAGATAAAACTCTCGATACATATGCCTCTGGCTGCCACTGGTTATCTGCCTGCTTTTGCATGAATAAAGCACCTATTCCATGTGAGGAAGCATTTGAATGAATCATTGTTTCAGTTTTTGTACTATAAAGTGCTTGAAAGAATTCTCTTAATTTCTTCAGGCTTGTTTGTTCCTATCCCCACCTCCGGTGAGTTTTCTTTTTCACAGAGTAGATCTCTGACCGGTTTAGTTTTATCAGCTAATTTGGGCGAAAATTTCGTTAGATGATTACACATTCCTAGCCTGAAGCGCCTTACTTCTTTCATGTTAGTCGGTGTTGACATTTCTGCTATCGCTGGTATCTTTAGTTCTCTGGATCAGGACTAATTCCCTTTAAGTTGATCAATGGCACGCTGTCCTGTCTTTGTCAGGGGAGGCCAACATTAACTTGGCGCCCCATCGCTTTAAAATTCGTGCCATGGACAGACGCGATTTTCTGTAGAGGTTTATGCACTGGGAAAATATGCTCCCCAGTCATTTCCAAGTCAACTCTACATGTAGTTGCTATTTACAGCTATATTGAGGCTTAAATAATATGAGTGCAGCTTAGTAATCAAAACATTGTGTAAATATCTAATAGAACTATGTAACATATACCATATTTATATACCCTACTTAACGTGCACTCAACCAACTTTCACAGCTAAAATCTTGAATAAGTACAAGGAAGCTCTTAAAAAACATATAAACTTCAAAATCTGGTTAAAATTTTCGTTCACTCAATAAAATCATGCAGCTCGATCTGGGGAGAAAATTCATTGTATTCCAGGCTCTTTTCCATATCTCAGAACCTTATTTTAATTTGTTTCTCTCTTCGACTCGTAAAATTCTAACAACCGTTTTTACATAATTTTTTACATCAGTTTTTAACGCCCCCTTGAAGCATTACGCGCTCTCTACAAATGTTAACAAGGGGGGCAACTCCCCCTGCCTTTCCTGCCAGCGTGTAACTGGAATTGACCACGTCACTCAAGCAGAGAACTTTGTGTTTGGAAAGCTGACATTTACGAACTTCAACATGAGGTTAGCCCCTAGCCTCCTGAAAACAATTTCTGATCTTTCATCATCCTCCTTAGTGTTTTCACCACGCATAAGAATACAGTCTACTTGAATGCAAACACCTTCACGATCACGTAAGTTAATTTCTAATTGATTTTGAAAATGTTTTTGCAGCTGAAGTAGACCCAGTGTAATGCATTAAACGTTACCTACCCCAAGGTATGATAAAGTCGTTATAGGCGCAGACTTTTCTGATAATGGTTCTTACCACAATGCGGAATTGTAATCAAGCTTTGTAAACCCCGAATATAATCAACATTTGGCAGAGGAATTGTTTCCCACAAAATGTTGTCATTTAGTTTTGATGCATCTAAGCAAATTCTGCATGACATCAGCATTTGGTTTTGGAAAAACCACTGTATGGGAGCGATACTCTGATGGACATTAGCCTAGCCAAGGGTGAGGGAGGGGGGAGGGGAGGCAATTGCCGTCCCATTTTTTTGTCCTGAGGTCTGTCGGTACATCCAGCATATTTCTCGGAACATTAAGCCTGTCTGTCCCGGATTCCGTCTGCGTTTGAACTATCAAATTAATAGTTATTAAATAAGTTACGGCGAAAGTTAAGTACAGGAAAGACGTCCAATACAAAATGTTCATAAGGAATTCTGTTTTTTGGGGTTTATTTTTAACCTATAAAAATGATTGATCCAGTCAACCCTCAGGACAAAATGGTTGTGGGAGCGGTGATGACCGAAAAGGAAGATATGTTGATATATCATTGCTCACGTGATGTGTGCACTTTTGCGCTAAATCATTTTCGAAATTTAATATCATTATACCAGTTGCTTCAGTTGCTCTTCAGTTCACTTGAAGGAATTCAGAATATCTTCCGTTTCGTCCCCCATCGTATATATTTACGTGGATAATTTCAGCTTTTTCGTTAAGTTGAATTAACGTTCTAAATCTTTCAAAACGTCGAATCCAAGTTGGGCACATCTCTTTGTTCGGAAAGTCAAATGAGTTCAGTGATTTATAA
Organism: Heliopora coerulea; assembly: GCA_030142905.1. Taxonomy (NCBI): domain Eukaryota; kingdom Metazoa; phylum Cnidaria; class Anthozoa; order Scleralcyonacea; family Helioporidae; genus Heliopora; species Heliopora coerulea. The sequence goes on along the minus strand of JASJOG010000010.1, from coordinate 3,294,253 downwards.
GATATCACCATTCTTAGTTTTCAACATCCCATCTCTTCCACCATGTGACGTTACTGATAAAAGTCCTCTTCTATTGATTTTGTAAGGAATACTTATATGCATATAAGTGAGTTACAGGATGTTCATGTTATGAAAATAGTTAACACTCCAACCGAGTCGGTCATGACCTCTTGATTTTTAATGGCAATAATCTCGAAAAAGTGATGAGTATATTCAATGAATGTTTTGCATTATACAAAGGAATTTGTTATGTGCGGGAAATTTTCAAGCGTCAGAATCTGGCATTTTAGGACCTTACTGGGATTAGTTGCGAAAACGCAACTTTTAGGCGTCTGGCTAGGAGCCGAACTCGCGGGGTGCTGGCTGGGGTTCAGGTGGTGCATTGGTAGTGCGCGTGTTTCTCACCACAGTGAGTAGGGTTCGATTCCGCCTCCGTGCAGTTATTTGATAAAAAATTACCTTGGTCACATGTGATAAGAGTGTTGTCCAGTTTGACTCTACGAAGCATCGCAGGTTTACTCCCGTTACTGCGGTTTCCTCCTTTAGTAACACTGGAGCCATTAGGGGTGGCCCTGACTGGACTTTTAATAGCTTAGCTTGCTAATGGGGTTGTCCAAAGACACTTTACACTTTCGCACTTCAAAACATTGAAAATAGTGGCCAATCCTTTAGAAAACGGCCTTAGAAGCTCAGTCGGCAGAATGGTTAATCAGAATTGCAAGGTCATGTATTCTATTCCCAGGCCAAGGCCCAAGTGTTCCATTTTCAAAATTGTTTCCAGTTGAGTCTTGAAATACTGGATTCTGATGCTCGAAAATTTAATTATTTTAAATTCAGGCTAAGGCCTGTTGATTTTACTCGGTCAAGGGGATACTTGTCATACCGGAAATAGAAGTGTCTTCAAGCGTTACCCAAAGTATAAATTAATAGAAGTTGGAATCGGACGGGAAAGAATTTATTAGGATAGTCTTAACTCCTTTCGGTTCAATACGTCTTCCCTCGAAGAGTAAAATTGTCAGGCGTTAGAATAAAACAACTTGGAGTTAACGAGAGTAAAATAATGAAACGGAATTTATATTTGAAGAATGAAATTTTCGACTGTCAAAATCTTATATTTTAAGACCCAGCCAGGAGCAGTTATGACTCTAATCCCCCACCTGACAATCAAACCTACGACCTTTCGATTTCCAAATCTAGTGCAGCGGTCTACAAACTTAGCTACCAAGACCATTCCTGTTCCTGACGGATATTTGGCATTTACACTCGATCACATGAAATAAAGTTTATACAACATGGTAAAGGAAATTTTCGAGTGTCACAATCTGTTATTTTAGGACCTTACTGGGATCAGTTGCAAAAATGCAACTTTTGGGCGTCGGGCTGTGAATGAAACCCGCGGGGTGCTGGCTGAGGTGCTGGTGGCACGGTGGTAGTGTGCGTGTCTCTCACCGCTGTGACTAAGGTTCGATTCCGCCTCCGTGCAATTATGTGATTGAAAGTTATCTTGGTCACGTGTGAGAAAAGTGTTGTCCAGTTTGACTCTACCAAGCACCGCAGATTTTGTCCGGGTGCTCGGGTTTCCTCCTGTACTAACACTGTAGACATGACGGGTGGCCCTTACTTGACCTCTAGGGTAAACAGCTTAGCTAGTTGATAAGGTTATCCAGTATAAATAAAGACACTTTGGTTTACACTTTACACTTTACATTTTGACCCTTGCATTGCTCTACAAAATTTGCTACGAATGCCGTTCCCGTTTCCGACGGATATTTGGCATTTACACTCGATTACACGAAACAAATTTTGTAAACTATGGCAGAAAGGAAATTTTCGAGTGTTACGACCTAATGTTTTATAACCCGATTGAAAACAATGCAATTCGTAGGCTGCAGGCTGGAAAAAAAGAAACACGTGGACGTGTTTCTTTTGAAAGGGGGAAAGAATGTAGCATTTGGCAACGAGCGTTTTGTGTTTAGTTTGTAGTAGCCATGTATTTTAGACGTGATTGTGTAGTTAACGTGTGATTATGTACAAATAGCGTGCTATTTGAAAGAACGCGTGATCTGGGTTTAATTTAATGTGCCTAGCTGGTTCTGATTACTTGTTTATATTGCTGAATTATTTAACACGGACTTCAAAGTTACGTGCCGTTTCTCCAATATAAAAAATACCTTTATAAATCACATGGGAAGGGTGAACAATGCGATCCTTAAGTTTGAACACGGATTCAATCTTGCATGTTTGCCAAGTGATGAAGAAATTTAATCTCCATCTGGTGTAGCTGTTTAATTTCCAAATGAATTTCTTACTTTCAACTTCATTCTTGCGGCAAAAATGAAAACAAATTCCAACTTTAACTCTCTCATCGAACCAGTTGCCAGGGATGATAGTTTCGCCCGACTTAGGGTTTTCAATTTCTTGCATGACTTCATTTATAATTTTAACAGGGTATCCAGCTTTGGTCAAGGATTCTTTGATCGCTTTAACTTCTTCATCCCAGTTTGTGCCAATTTGTTTTACATGGTGCAATACACCTGTTACCGAACGCTCTCCGAGTAGAGAACAATGGCATTTTCGCGCCATTTTTGTGCTGAACAATAAGACCGCTGGGACTGTTATCTCCTCGCTCACCGCTCGAAGCGTGGTACGAGGGTACTAATCTCGACGTGCATGGAGTCCTTTTACACGCGTGGTGACTAGGGAGAAAAATTTTCGAATTGTTTATCTATGTTTAGCCAGCGAACGATTTAAGACCGGCAAACGAAGTGGCTTCCTTGGTGCTTGCGGCTAATTTCACTTTTGGAGGGCATCTTAGTATCTGGACAAATTATGACTTGAAAGAGCAGTTCTCAAAGTTAGCTACTTGGAATGTGCATTGACCAACTGTTCATTTGTTGCTGCTTTGTCTTGGTTCTTCCTGATAAATATGAGCAAAAGATGTAAGGGAACTCGCTTGCTGTCAGGAGATTTGCGGAGCGACTAAGTGTAAGCAACATTCTTCGCTGAAGTTGAATAGATGCTGATTTGTATAAATCTCGAGACTTTTCACGTTCTGGTAACCACTTACCTGAGCTACACAATTACAGGTACGTCTGAATCGAGTAGCTTTGACATACAAGTTCTGCGAACGGAAGTGTTTTGAGCAGCTTTCAAAAGCGGTTTCCCGACTTCATTCTTCCCCAAGGGAGAATTTTTGTACCAAATATTATCGCTTGGAGTGAACTGATGTTTATTGGTAAAGTAGAATGAAGATTCTGGTTCATTCATCTCTGCAGGATGATGGCTTTTGAGTAGTTTTTAGTATTTAACAGGCCAGCGGTCATGGTAAATTGTTTGAGAAGTGGGATAAAACACTCATCATCCAGACGATTTGTCCAGGCCGCAACAGACTTTGGATATTCTCTCCGCTTTCCACACAAGAATTTTATTCCCTCATTCAGAATTGCTCTCCGTAGGAAATGTCGCCCCACTGAAGACGTCGGGATGTATTTCTGGCTCGAAACAAAAAATGCAAGGTAAACAGCCACCAGGTAAACACGCTGCAAAGCTACTAGTTTTGGTCACCAAACTATCCTTCGGCGAAACAGTTGTCCACTTCAGTCTTTCTCACTTCTCGGGTGACTTTTGGAAGATGAACTTTACCGTATTCGACCAGTAGTGCTTTCATCGGGATTTAAAAAACCTCTCAAGAAAGTTTAAAAGTTTAAAGCAGACGTCTTTTTGCAAATTCATCGTTGAATCCTTTGGGTTGAGATGCCGCTGAATGCTTAGTTGAAAATACATAAGAGTTGAAGGTCTGTACGCTACGCCATTTTTCTTTTTTACGAAAGTTTTGCAGAAGAAAAAAGTACGTAGTTTACTTTTCTCTACTCGTTCTTTTTTCGACCAAAAGTTGCTGAAGGTTTGCTTGTCGTATTTTGTCGTATGTTATGTATTTTTCTGATTTTTAGTCAGCAATAAAAATTCAGAACTCGCTCATGTTTTCTTTGTTTATTTCGTCGGTTATGTAATTCGTTTCATCTTCATCAACAAAATCTTGTACCTCCGCATGAATACTTAGCATAAATTTTCATCATAGCATTTCTAATAGACATTTGCAACCAATTTTGAGATAACGTAGAAGTTACCAGTTTTTTAAGACAAAAAAATATGAAAAAAATTTGTTCAATCATTAGCTGTCCGTAATGCTGATAACCGACCGGTAACGTTTGAGGATGCTCCAATTTTAAGACGGAAAACCTGGCCATCTAATAAAAAGTCTTTCTTTAAAGCAACATGAGTGAAAGGTTTTTTCGAAATTTTAATCATAAATATGACGACAAGCAGTTTAAATATAAGCTATGTATGTTGTTAATTTGAGGCCGAATTATTATTATTACAACTCGCACACCACCCAACATTATTATTATTATTATTATTATTATTATTATTATTATTATTATTATATTGAGGAAAGTCAGCTCATACGAGCGAATGAGGTCGTTTAGCCCAAATTGCCATATTATGCCAAAGTGGGCACATGTCCCATAAATCATAGTGGTATGGCAATCACAAAGTGAAAAACATCGTAAGTAGTTAATGCCATTTTACACCACAGTCTTTTCAATAATCATCACACTTCCTCTCAGACTATTCTAAGGGTCTGTTCCGCAAAGCCGACCAATTAAGGCAAGCTAGACGCCAGTTCAATAGCTGAAGTTGGATGTGATCTATTTTGTTCTTAGACTAGGAGAGTTCCTTTCAGACACGTAAGTGTCCTGGGCTCACTCAACCATTTAAGGTAAAGGACATCAGGACCGTCAGAAGGATTTACTAGTCCTCGGGCTAACAGGGAAGGTTTGCCAACACCTTAGGTGAGGTTACTTACCACTTAGGGCCAATTAAGGCAAGCAGTGGCTTTCAGTCACCCGTTTACCCAGCTGGCAAGGCAGGGGCGCCACTCCCCGAGGACACCGAAACATCTTGCCTACCTTTTATTATTATTACAACTCGCACACCACCCAACTAAGGACAGTAGAAGGGGTCTAAGCCTGCTACGGGCTCCCAGCATCCCACCAGGTAAGGCCGCAACAGACATTGCACATTTCAGGGAACTTGTGAGGAAAGGAAATTTTACCATTAAAATGGATTTTAGGAAACACCCACGGGGCCAGCCCTTACTCGCCCAACTTATCCAGTCAAGAAGGAGTAAGGGATATACAGCCCTCTAAAGTCCCTGAAAGTACTCCCCGATGCGTATATCCAGTTTGACCTTAACAGTACCCTGTTGCACTTCCAACCAATTAAGGTCAGTTTAGGCGTGCCACTGCAAGGGTTAAGTCTGATTATTATTATTATTATTATTATTATTATTATTGTTCATATATTTTGCTGTATGTATACTTGTCCAAACACCGGGTCCCCACCGGGGTCCAAGAGTGAGAGTTGGACCAATTTTCATGTTCTTATAGATAATGTTTTTCTAAGTATATGTGCAGTACCAATGAGAGTAATCTTCTGCAGTTCTTGAAGCTTGCTATTTCCCGGAATTCTCTCGACATTCCTATAAATTCCCTTTCGGATCATTCCTAGTGCGCCCATGATGACTGGTATCGTTGTTGCGTTTAGATGCCACATCCTGGTGATCTCAATTTCCAGGTCTTTATATTTCTGAAGTTTATCATATTCTTTAGTCGAAATTTTGCTATCACGGGGAACTGCCATGTCAATAATTTCACGTCTTTGCTTTGAAGTCTTTGATAACAATGTCTGGTTTATTGGCCGTGGTGGTACGGTCTATGTGAACTGTGAAGTCCCAAAGAATTGTCACATCTTTTCCATTGGTGACCTCTACAGGTTGATGTTCGTACCATTTCTCAGGGACTTTGATGTTGTAATGCTTGCACACATTCTAGTGGATGTATTGGCCTAAACGATCATAGCGAGCCTTATATTCTTTAAATGCTAATATAGGACAGCCAGCTATGAGATGATCTACTGACTCATCTGACTTTTTGCAGATGTGGCAAAGAGGGTCTGTACCGTCGTTAACTATCTTAGATCTATAGACGTTTGTCGCGAGGCTCTGATCTTGGGCTGAGATCAAGAGACCCTCGGTTTCCGCTTTGAGACTTGACCCTTGAAGCCAACGATGTGTGGATTTACTGTCAACATCAGCTTCTTCTAGTCTTTGTGGGTATTTGCCGTGCAGTGGTTTATTTCGCCATGTTTCCTTAAGAGCATTTAGACAAGCCTTTTTTGACCGTTCTTTCAGCGTTTTGGCTGCAGCTGTTGGTTTAAGTTGATCTTCTTCTACTGTTGGTTGCACATCATACCGATGTTTCAGTTTTCTACTCACGGTTATTATGGAATTTTTCTTAGATTTCTCATACTTCAACACGGCTTGTAGCATGGGATCTGTTGTTGTTTCGAGATATCTACTAATTATTATTATTATTATTATTATTATTATTATTATTGTTTCTTAATGATTGGCATTTGATACAACCACTTGCCGGGTCATAACCAATAACCTAGGGCAAGTGGAGGTTGGCAATGTTGGTGCTTCTACTTTTTCCATACACAAACGATCGTTCTGAATGGATAGAGCTCTTCGTAATATATGGACTGTGCTTGTGAGAACAATTTTTTGGATCTCCTGTAGGGACGGATTTCCAAGGATGTTGTCTAAATGACTTTGGCAGCCCTTCTTAATCATACCCAGTGCTCCTATTATAACGGGGACCGTTTTTGTTTTCATGTGCCACATTTTTTCTATTTCTATTTCCAGGTCTTTGTACTTGCTCAATTTTTCGAATTCCTTAGCTGATATATTCACTTTAGATGGCACACTCATATCGATCAGCCTACAAGTCTTTGCTTTTTTATCTTTGATAATGATGTCTGGTCTGTTTGCTGGAATTGTTCTGTCGGTACATACTGTAAAATCCCATAGAATAGTTACGTTTTCCCCTTCTACCACTGGTTCCGGGTAATGTTCATACCAGTTAGGGGTTGTATCGATTTGATAATTTTGACATATTTTCCAATGCAGATATTGCCCTAATCGATCATGACGTTTTTTATATTCATTGCATGTGAGAATTCGACATCCAGATACTAGATGGTCTACAGTTTCAATAAGTTGGTCACAAAATCTGCACTTGGGGTCTGCACCATTATTCAAGATATTGGCTTGGTAATTTCGAGTAGATAGGGTCTGGTCTTGTGCAGCCAAGATGAAACCTTCTGTTTCCCCGGTTAGTCCTGAGCTCCTCAGCCACTGATGGGTTGCCTTCTGATCTACATCAGCTCCTCTGTTTCGGAGAAAGAACTGTCTGTGGAGGGGTTTCTGGCTCCATCTGTCTTCTATTTGTTTTTGGCCTGCTTTCTTTGTCTGTTGTTTGATTTTCTTTGCTGCTTCTGTTGGGTTGTCTTCCGTTTGTACGTTATTGTCAAGGCTTTGTCCCAATTCCCTAGCGAATTTACTTGCTTCTTTTACAATGGAGTGCAATTTCTTGCTGCATTCATGGTCATATACAAGTTGTATCATCCAGTCTTGTGTGACATTAAGATACTTGAAAAGGCCTATTGTTGATGTCTTGTATGATAGTTCCAATTGTATCATTCCCCTACCCCCACTGCTTCTTGGTAGATACAGGCGGTCTACGTCTTATTTGGGGTGGTGCATTCTATTGCAAGTAAGCATCTTTCATATTTTCGTATCAATCTTTTTGATATCATTCAAGTTCCAATTTATTACATTAAAACTGTAGGTCACTACTGGAATGGCAAAGGTGTTAATTGCTGTTATTCGGTTCTTTGAATTTAGTTCAGTTCTCATTATGGCTCTCACTCGTCGTATACATTCTTTCCTAATTTTCTCTTTCATTTTTGCATGTTGTATTCCATCACCTTCGTTCACTCCAAGGTATTTGTATGTACCTTCCTGATCGAGTTCCTTAATCACCGTATCAACCTCCAGGATGATATTCTCATTATCTACAAGCTTTCCTCGTTTAAACGTTGCCTTAGCGCATTTGTCTAGCCCAAATTGCATGCCTATATCATCATTGAAGCTTTTTACGGTTTTTAGGAGTCCTTCCAGTTCTTCATCATTTCTCGCATACAGTTTTAGATCATCCATATAGAACAGATGACTTATCTTCTGTTCTTTGATCTTATATCCATACCCTGTAGCGTTTAATAAGGATGACAGAAGAATCAGTGTTATACAAAAGAGTAAAGGAGACCGAGAGTCTGCCTGGAATATACCGCATTTAATGTTCATATCTTTAATTAACAATGTACCTTTTGAATGGGAAAGGAACAAGTCCGTTTTCCATAGTTTCATGTTATGTTTTAGGAAGTTCACTAATATCGGTGATACTTTGTACAGTTCAAGAGCCTTCAGAATCCACGAGTGCGGTACACTATCGAAAGCCTTTTTGCAATCTATCCATGCTACACTCAGATTTTTTTGTTTAGAACGTGAATTTTATTATTATTATTGTTTTCCACACAGTCTATTTAAATAAACTGCAATAAAACTAGGAGTAAGTTGCTACCCACAACCTAAGGTCCTAGAGTTATATGTCCTTCATGTCCATAACCCTTCGTATTATTATTGCTGTTCCAAGTAATACTGTGTTTTGCAGCATTTCAACTGGTATTACAGTCCCAATCGTTTCCAAAAACCCTTCAAGTCTTTTTGATTCTGTTCCCAGGGCACCACCAACTATTGGTGTGACTTCCACTTGATTTAACGTCCACATTCTTGATAATTCCATTTTCAAATCCTGGTACTTTAAAATTTTTTCCAATTCCTTCGTTCCCACCCTATTATCTCCAGGTACCTCTATGTCAATAATACACGCTGTCTTCTTTTCTTTATCCACTATAATTAAATCAGGTCTCCTGTGTTCTATTTCATGGTCATATTGAATATTGAAATCCCACAATAACTTATGACGACTATTTTCTAACACTTCTTGTGGTTGGTGTTCATACCATTTGTTTGCATGTTACGAATTGTATTTCCTACACAACTCCCAATGAACTTTACGTCCTACATTGTCATGTCTACCCTTGTACTTCCCTTGCACTAACTTGCTGCATTCACTTGCCAGATGTAAAACGGTTTCTCCTTTCTGACCGCACATTCTAAACAAAGATGAGTTTATTGTTTTATCAATATGGAATTTAATATAGTTTGTTCTTATAGCTTGCTCTTGGGCCGCAAAAATACACGCCTCCGTAGTAGGTTTTAAGTCCGCTTTTGTAACTCACTCCCAAGATTTTTGTTTCTCTACATCATCTCCATGACCTCTCACAAATTGTCCATACATCTTTTTCTCTCTCCATATTCTCTCCTGTTCTTCCTCTTCTATTCTTTTATATTCTCTTGGCTGAATACAATCCGCGGTTTCAATTATATTGCCTGCCCTCACACACTCCAGAAATGGCTCAACACTGTGTTGAACATACCAGCCCATACTATTTTTCTCCCTTTGAATACAGCTTTCGGCACTAATAAGTCCACGTCCACCTCTTCTCCTCGGTATATAAATTCTGTTAATGCCGCTCTTCGGGTGTAACGCCCCATTCATTGTCATAAGTTTCCTTGTCCTTCTTTCCATCTCCAGTAAGTCATCTTTATTCCATCGTATTATTCCTCCGCTATATCTAAGTAGCGAAACAGCCCATGTGTTGATGGCCAATATCTTGTTTCGTCCGTTCAATTTTGATTTGAGCACAAGTTTCAGTCTCCTTATATACTCCTTTCTAAATATTGTCTTCATTTCCTTTTCCATAACTTGGTTAGATTCCAGTATTCCTAAGTATTTGTATCCATGTTCATCCATTTGCTTCATTACCTGGCCATCCGGTAATATTATACCATCGCACTCGATTACTTTCCCTCTCTTTAATACCTTATTGTTACTAATTTTCGCGGGTCTTAATTTTCGCGATTTTTAAAAAATCGCGAAATTAAAGACCCGCGAAAAAAGGTTTACGCTAAAATTAACCACGCGAAAATTAATTTTCTATTTCCATTTTCTAAAAAATAGTAGTTCTTTGAGATACAGGTACATAATTCTTAACCACGTTCTCAATTAAACTTTTATGTTGGAACTCTCTTCTTCTGAATCACTGATTTCCTCTTCCTGTTGCAGTTCTTTCAATATGTCCTTAGTGCAGTCATCAAACAATCCATTCTTGTCTGGCTCCTTGTAACTAGTCAAGACAAGCTGTTTATATTTGTCAATTACTTCTCTGTTCCTTGCTGTGGCTTCCATTTCAATAACAACTATGGTTTTGTTCAGTTAAAGTATGTTGGAAACAATCGCTATTAATAAAGTATTATTTGCCAGTTCTGAAACTGTTTTTAATGCTGATCGTTTTTGGCAGTTTTCGCGAAATTTAGTTCCCTTAAGCGTACTTTTTTTGCCAAATTGCGAAATATAAGTCCCGCGAAATAAGCCTGTTCCATGTTCGCGAAATTAAGTACCCGCGAAAATTAGTAACAATAAGGTATTAGTACAGCGCATTTCTTTATACCAAATTCCATTCTGATGTCTGTGCTAAAAAGGTGCACCGTCCTTACCAGTGAATCTATTTGGTCACGAGATTTCCCATACAGTTTTAAATCATCCATGAACAGCAGGTGGTTGATTTTATGTTTCTTTTCCTTACGCTCATATCCTGCGTTCGCTTTTCGGAGGGTGCTTGACAAGGGTATCATGCATAATATGAACAACAGTGGAGATAGGCTATCGCCTTGAAAGATTCCTCTTCTTATGTTTACACTACCCAGTGATTCGCCACACGATGTTAAATCCGTTCTCCAATTCTCCATGCTTACTTTAAGAAATTCTTTAACATTTCCCGCCATACCAAACATCTCAAGGCATTCTATTATCCACGAATGAGGTATAGTATCATATGCTTTGCAGTAATCCACCCATGCCATAGCTAAATTGGTACTCCGTCGTTTGCAATCCCTGAGTATCAGCTGATCTATCAGTAACTGGTCTTTTGTGTCTGCATTTTTTTCTACAACCTTTTTGCTCCGGGGGTAGTAGATCACTCGTTTCAAGGTATGCATACATATGTTCTGCGATCACTCCAGTCAACAATTTCCACATGAATGGTAAGCATGATATTGGCCTAAAATTATCAGCAGAACTTCCTTTCTCAGGGTCTTTCAGGCACAGCACTGTCCTGCCATATGTCATCCACAAAGGTATTTCTTGCTTTCCACACACCATAGCATCTAACTGCTCTGCAATTCGCTCATGGCAAGATGTTATCTTCTTCAACCAATATCCCTGTACACCATCGGGTCCAGGAGCCTTCCAGTTAGGGATCTTTCTGCATTGTGTCTCCACCTGTGTTTTTGTGATTCTCACCTCTTCTTGCTTTACATTTATACTGGCTCTCTCGATTTTCATTTTCTTTATCCACTCAACATCTCTTCTATGACTGATTGGATTACCCCAAATTTCACTCCAGAGTATTCTACTCTCTGCCGCGTCAGGAATGATCTTTTCCATGTTAATTTGTCCATTTATCTCTCTATAAACCTTGTTCTGATCTATAGGAAACAATCGATTTTGGCGAAACTGCTTAATTCTTTCTTCATAACGTCGAATCTTTGATGCTTTTGCTAATACTTGTTGTTTCAGCTCTTCTATCACTGTCCCAATTCCTTTACTTTTAATTCTGTAATTTCTTTCCAGGATAGAAAACCTCGCTCGTGATCGTAATTCACCTTTTCTTTTACGCTCTAACACTCCTATATCCCTTCTCAATTTCTTGATATCTCTTTCTATCCTTCTCCTCCACTATGGTTCTTTGCTTCGTCCATCATTCCATGTTGTTTTTACTCCCAATTTTTCTGCTACATACATGCTCACTGCCTTTAGCAAATTATTTGTGTCTGTGACATTTGTTGTTTGAAAATACCTAATGGCCTTGTTTACTTTCTGCGTTATAATATTCAACCTTATCCTATCTACTCTTTTGAGTGTCACTGTTGTTGTGTCGAACTCCCCTCTATCCATTATCTCCTTGATTCTAAACAGTATTCCAAGTTCCTCCTCAGACACATCTGGATTATTTTGCCAGTTATTCTTCGGTTCTCTACTTTCGCTGTCACTAGGTTGTGCATTACTGTCAATCTCACTACTGCTCTCATTGTCATCTTGCCTTTGTACTTTCCCGTTATCAACTTCTCTAGGTTGTTCTACTTCACCTATTACATTATCTTCACTTAAAACTCTCCTTTTAATTTCATCCAATTCCATTTCTGTAAGCCATCCGTTTTTCCTAATCGCTCTTGCTTGGTCGGCAATCCTTTGTTCAGTTGTTCTAAAAGGTCCGCTTTCTTCCCATTCCCTGTACATTCTCTGCCTGTAACCTCTTACTGGGACTCCCTTTTCGTCTGTTGGTTTAATTTTATAGTAACATTCCATAACTGTTACATTCAGTTCCTTATTTCAAACTCGTCGTGATCTTTCAGCAGTAACAGGATGATGACCGGGTCCACGCTGCTGATCCGCAGAACACCTGCCAGACGAGGAACCTTCGCGAGTTGCTCGAGCCCCATTCACGTCGTTGTACTCACTATTTATATCTGTCATAATTCACTCATGTTTGAGGTTAGTGACTTTAAGGTTACACAACCACCGGACTACATTTTGTCTGACCTCTAGCCTCCGACCTGTCTGGCTTGGGTGACCCTACCAGGAGCATTTGCTCCCGCCAGCATAGCTCTTGGGTTCATCGAGGTGCACAAGCCTCCCCACCACTGCAAGGTAGTAGTCCAGGGGAGGTTATTATTATTATTATTATTATTATTATTATTATTATTATTATTATTATTATTATTTCATTCCGTCTTCCAGTTATTGTAAGGACGATTTTTCTGACAAGTTGGAAAATTATCAATGTTACTTGGATTCTCGAGTGATATTTTGGAAGGGTGGGCGAGGGTTTGTTGCACGTATTTCTAATAGTACGAGTTGTACGAACAGTTGACCGGGACAGCGTAGTCTTAAGTGTTCACGGAAGTATTCGTGCCTTTTCTAGTCAAAGGATGTAACTGTAAGCTCAAAGGCGGAATAGGAGCAGGCTGGTTGCTTCCAAGATCGTTGTGTTTATGTTGTAAGTCGATGACTTTCATTCTCATTAAATAAATACAGACTTTACGTGGGTTGTCTCTACTTGCGGGTTCGTTACGAGAAAGGAATTTTCGACATAACATTGGCTGAAATCTCGTTTGTGAACAATGCCTAAGATGGTATTACGTTTTCACCTCTCAGAGATGGCCGATTTTCAATGGACTAGTGATCTCCCTGGTTTCTTGTTGAATTTTGTAATGACTTTTCCTTTCTTGTACTCAAAAGAAGTATCTAAAAGTGTGCGGGGTCTTCTTCGATTGCGGACTTAATGTTATGGTGGTAATGTTATGGAGGCATTGGTTTTCCTCCTGGTAAAACACCCATCTACATATCTGTCATAGAATGGTTTCCTGGGTGTTGCCACGTCTAATTCCAATTTACACATCTCTCAGCTCGGCCATTAATCAACAAAAACTCCAACAGGAAAAACTCATATTTAAATCGCTGATCGTTTGGTGAGAATAACCTTTTGCGGTTTCACAAATGTTAAAAGACCCATTCTCACAATTACGACAATGAATGCTCGGGTCAAGACCCTGTATCAATTGCAAACTTGTGCCATTTCGTGTGATTATCTTCTACACTTGTCGCTTAGTTCCCCTTACTATAAGATTTTTTATTAGATGGCCACAGCATTTCCGTCTTAAAAGTCGAGAATTCTCTTAGGTTACCGGTCGAAATGCAGCATTGGGGACAGGTTAAGATTTAAAACGTTTTGGTTTTTTTTAACATTTTGGTCTTAAAATATTACCTACAAATGTCTAAAGAGGTGCTATGATGATGATTTATACCTAGCATTTAGCCGAAGGTACAAGACTTTTGTGACGAAGATGAAACGAATTACGAAACCGACAAAATAAACAAAGAAAACATGAACGAGTTCTGCAAACTTATTACTGAACCGAAACCGGAAAATCCAAAACACGAAAAACAAAATACAAGCAAACCTGGTACAACTTTTGTGGTAAGAAAAACAAGTTGAGGGAAGGAGAAGACGTACCTTTTACGTATTTAAACTATCTGCTTTGTTCATTTTCGAAGGGGTAAAATAAAGAAAAATGCCGAAGCGTACAAACTTTACGGCTTTCCAACGAAGCATTTGGAAGTTTCTGAATGAAAAAAGTTCAACAGTAAATTTGTTAAAAGAAGTCAAGTTTAAGCTTTCCCGAAAAGTTATAAAATCTAGAGCAAAGCAAATGCTGGTTGTATATGGAAAAGACAATATTTGCCACGTGTAGTCTCCCTTTTGGAAGAATGAAGTTCGGAAGCAAATTTCGAAAACGGCTCAAAACATTGGTCTTGAAGGAAGATTAGCCAATCATTCCGTTCACAAACTTTTATTTCAAGGCTTCTCAATGCTGACTAACCTTTGAATTATATAGCTTAACTAAGTGATCACCAAAACTTGAAAATTCTCGATTCATGCAAATTACCTCCCGTTCAACATCACCGGAGAATGTCGTTTGTACTTCAGCAAATGTCCGGGCAACAAGCGCTAGCTCGAGTTCCTTTACGATTTTTGTAGATATTTTCAGAAAGAAAAAGTCAATATTTCCCTTTGAAAAGTGAGATTTTGAGCATGTTCAATGGAGCTAAGTTTGAAATATGCCCTTTCAATATCAAGTCATGAATGGTTCTGTTACCCTCTGACCTCAAAAACTGAAATCAGTCACAAGTTCCGACTTTTTAAAGAAAGCCATTTCCAGAGCTGGTAGTCAATCATCTACTGGCTTCAATGTTCAAATGATGTAAACAACTTTGCAGTGGCCCATTAAAGCGGAAAAAGAACGAGAGCAATATCCTTCCATTCGGCTTCTCATCTCGTCAATAACATACCCGTCCCCGATTAGCACGCGGCATTATTGAGAGTGTGGAACCCGTGGATATGTACCTATAAACAAATAAACATAGAATTTTCCACCTTAGTCATCAAGCGTGAAAAAGGACTCCACGCACGTCGAGATTAGTACCCTCGCACCGCGCTTCGCGCGGTGGGCGAGGGGATAATAGTTCCATCAAATCCATTATGTAAAAACCACGGTTCTTACAGCAGTTTTTAAACCCTGATGATAATTATAAAGATCAAAAACTTTTAGTTTTTAATATTAAACATTTTTAGTAGCTGAATTTTACAGATATAATGATGACTTTATTGAGCATTAGAAAGTTTATTCTATCAGAGATTAAGTTTGAACAGAGAAAAAAAAATCGTTTATGGTATCGCATGTGAATATGTCGTTCAGTACCAACGTTCGTGGTCGCGTGAACAGGTTTAGCACCTTTTTGTCTGTTGGAGTTTTTTCAATCCATTGTAATCCTGGAGTTTGTTTCGAAATAAGAAATGAAACACCATACTGAATTTTGTTGAAGGCTGTAAAAGAAAGACAAGGTGCCGAGGATTACCAAAAGACAAGACTTTCGAAACCAACGAGCTTTATTTAAGTAGAGGTCTTTATTTCAATTTATTTACTACAACATTAAGAGTCGTGGTGTTTCAATCATGGTTGATGCCTGCACATTCGTCCGTAGCTCCAGTATCAGTCGAATTATTAATCAGTAGATCACAAGTCGTGTCCCAAGTACATGGTATCGAGCTACAGCGCCAGGTCACTTGGAAAGTTCATTCAATGAATATAATCATTCAAACAGTAGATCTCGAAACATCTGGAAAAATTTCATAAAATTTGGCAACTTGCTTACTTTTTCTGCAGGTTCCCATTGACCAGAAAGTAAAGCATCTGACCAAGAGTCCAAAACCACTCTGATCCCTAACTAAAAATAAAAAATCTGAGATTATCATTGTTCCTAAAATTCTATCTCCACCATATTTGAGCTCAAGTCAAACATGCGTTTGCACACTTAACCAATAAATGCAAACCGTTTTAATTTAAGTCTAGTGTCTGTGGTTTTAGGTTCCTGTCAGTGAGGCAAAAGCTTACATTAAAAGTAAGTTATGGAGGGTTTTAATGAATTTAATTCTACTTTTACTGGGCCTTTTGTGGCCACAGACTTACCGGGCGGGGGAACGATTTATGCCCCTTTAAAATAGTAAGTTTTTGCTCAGTTTTAATGGAACTATGTAGACATACGAAATTGTCGCATGTATATAAAATGCTGGTCAGTGACATGAACTGCATTACCATGACGTCATAAAAAGCGTATATTTATCTAAATTTGCTATTTTTTTTAAAAAAAATCATATTTTAAAAGAAGTTGTCAAAATTACATTTAGTGTAAGTTGAACTGAATTTTCATGTTAAACTTTCTATTCATGATATTTAATTCTTTGTTCTCTTTTGTTTTCCCTGCGTTCTCTCGTTATTTCTTTTGTAGTAATTTGTTGTTGTACGGCGACGGTATGCAAGAAAGGATTAAGTCACTTGAGAGTGGTTAAATTTAACTTTGGAGCAGCTATTCCGTCACTCGACAATTTTTATCAAAACTAATGTCTGGTTTATATTGAGTCTTTCTTGTTCATTTAACTCACGTTGTAAGTTGCTTTCCTAAACAATCTCGACATTTTGTATCAACGCTCAGAATAAAACCAAATCTTTAGAGCACATCGGTGCAGTCACCATCTTCAACGCCCTCCATGCTTTGGTGGAACTAGACATCAATCTGACGCTAATTTCTTTGTCATCATTCTTGTTTAGACCAACCAAACGTTATTAATTTTATAAGTCGAGTTTCTTGCATCAATTTACCATCAAGGCATGTGAGCAATGAGTGCCGTTTTCATGGCAACACAAGTAAGACATTGTCTCTGCTTTTGAAAAGTGATTCAAACCAAGTGCCTTTATTGAGAAATTCATAAAAATTTACCTTAGTCATTAGAGTTGAGAACCGAGTAACTACGGTAACAGATAAATTATATCAGTGAATCCCATCTGAAGGTCTTCGCTATAACATTTCAGGAAAAGTTACCAAATTTAGTCGCTGTATCTTCCTTGAATAAGGCAGGGTTAATTGCATGTTAGTTCATCATGCAAACAGCAAACGTAAAAGATTGAATCAGCAGATACCGTTGGTCATAAAATACGTAATTAGCCATAATTCTACAATCACTGACAAATTTATCTGGAACAGTCAATAAAAATTCCTTACAATTGCACGATAAATGAGCATGGTCAATTCAATCCCTCCTAGCACTCTCCCCTCTCAGTGTTGTTTTCTCAAGGATGAACATGACAACCGTATTCGCAAGGGAGGCTAAACATGCTTTTCTTGCAATACAAAATCGATTAGGATTACGGGGGAATAGTGACATGTGTACCTCTGTTCTATTCCAACAAATTTGTTAATGATTGTCCGAATAAGCACTGATCTTTTTAAATGGGTTTTCTCGACATGGACGAGACCAACATTTATTGAAATTGGTGTAATGTAAATAATATGTAAGATGATCCTTCAAGATTGCATTCCATTGCCTTATGATAAGATAACGTCATCATGACGTCACTAATAAAGGTGCTATTCATGTGAAATTCATTTATATATGATCACAAAGATACCAACTGAACTGATACTGCGGAAGAAAAACGAAAAGGCCAAGGTAGTCTTATCCTAGATTCTTAACGCCAAAGGTCCATTGACCCACAGGGGTAACCCAACAAAGAACCGAAACACAACAAGTGCATGATAGTTTCTCAAGGAAATAAAAGCTCCCCCAAAAAACTCTGATATTATCAAATGCGTAGTAGAAAACGACATGTTATGCAAAGCACCGAAACCACTAAAAACAGGCCGCATAGCAAGTCTCGGAGTTGCCAGTAATGCGGTCTACAACATTACAATAGTCCCTTAAAAACCATCTGCGCCAGCAAGCTACCTGTTAGAGGGCACTTGACAAAACAACTAAAAAGTAGATGTCACTTTTTGTTACTCCTTGCCTGCTGAATACCACCTCAATCTCAGTTTAACGCCTGCTCTATGAAGTAGTTTTGTCTAAGAAAATCGGCTCAAGTTGCCACTAGACTGCTTGGACCTCTCGATTAACAAACGTGACGTTATGCATGACGAACTTATAGTTCTATTTCCATTCAAATAAGCAATAAACGAGAATTATAGGGTAATTCACAGCTATTGAACGTCTGTAACAAACAAGGGACACATGGTCTTTAACATGACAACACTTATCGTAGCTCGCTTGAAATTTACAACACTTTATCACACTTTACCAAAAATTAATTCCGAATAATAATTCTTATTTATAAATGCAAGCACAGCAAGGTGTGGTAAGATGTAGCTAAAAACATATTTGGTGTGGTAAACTGCGTCGAGATGAAAAAATATCACGTAGACATTGTCAAGAACCGTCGATGTCAAGCCAAATGTTTCCTTAACGTTACTTTTAGTCGGATTTGAACGACAGTGAAGCTTAACAAACGTTAAAATTTCAGCTATTTTTGCTGTGCTACAGGCAATTGAAATTCAGGCCTCCACTGAAAATCACTTTTGGCGAGTGGGCTGCTTGGTTAAATATTTGGTTAAAGGTAAAAGTTAAAAAATTTTAATCCCACTTCAATTATTTCTTCGCGCCTGCGTGTTATGGGTTGACAGATAAACGTGTCCAAATTTCCCACAACCTAATTTCTCTTGTCCAGATTCTGTTTCGATTAAAATGAGAAATTATCCTTTGTTCCACCAATCGAAATGTCATGAGAAGTAAACGTGTATGCTGCGTGTCAATAACGAGAACACCTATTCATGATGAAGTTTACGCTCCAACCCTCTTCAACCAGAAGTAAAATTGAACTAATAAGTATGTATTCAGCGTGAGTCGCAAAACGCTCCTTTCTTTCCAAATACATTAACGGTTGATAAAGCCGGTTTTTCGGCCTGTTTGTTGCTGAGGTCATTATCAGGGGGGTCGTACTTAACGTCTTGCAAAGGATGCCTACATCGCCACGTCAATGAAGTTTATTTTATATTACAAAATTCTGCTCAAAATGCTGCCTAAAATATATTTTCTTGCTGGAGTCATACCCACGCTGCTCTTAGTATCAGGAAAAGTTTCCTTTCATAATATTTGTTAGAAAAGTTGTCGTAAATAATAAGCTAAGATCGATTTTTACTCTCGAAATGCAACGTATAACCGGTTCCTTTATTAACAGACAATCACTGACAAATTTAGTTAAGTTGGAACAGTTGATAAACATTCCTTTTAATTGCACGAAAAACGAGCATGGTCAATTTAACCCCCGCTCCTCCTGTCAATGTTGCTTCCACATGGATGAACGTGATAAGCGATTCGCAAGAGAGGTTAAACATCCTTTTCTTGCAATACAACATTGATTGGGGAAATGGGGGGATAGTGACATCTGTATATCTGTTTTGTTCCAACAAATTTGTCAGTGAAGTAGCAATGCCAAGTTCACATGAACCATGTTTTCGACTGCTACCATCTGTAATAAAAATTTATATGAAATTTCAATTACAAATCAGGTATTTTCTTTTCGAAATTCTGTAAGTTAAAAGATAACCAGCCATGAGATGGAGACTTGATGAAAACCGGTAATACGGACGTAAGCGCTCATTTGGAGAATGACAAAATATTGAGGAGCATTGTGCCACCTGTGAGAGGTTTTCGAAAGTATAAGTGACATTTTGGTGATGGATTTAATTTGGAAGCTTTAATATCTTTAAATTCCCATTAATTGCGCCTCGTTTGCTATTTGCCTTCGTTCATAGCCAACGGAAATACGGTAACGCAAATTTCTAGAATTTGCGGCAAACATTTTGACGAATCTAGTTCGTCACAATATTTGCCGGAAATGGCGCCATCTAATACCTAATTTTCATGTTACACATTTAATATTTAGTGAAACTATTTATATGAATGGGTGATCGTGATAAATTACTTTGAATTCGAGTTGTCCGTGCCCACTGCTTCATGGTTTTACGTTCATTATTTTTGCAGTTGAGACTGGTTTTCGATTTCAGTGTTTTAATGAAAGGGAATGGTGTTTTTTCATTTTTATGTGGAAATGAGACAATTTTTAACAGTATTTGGAAGAACCCTCGAGCTAAACATATGGAATGAAGCAAACATAAATCTGATGAAAATCCATTTACTTACATTTAATCATTAAAAGAAAAAAAAGCTGGTAGAGGAGTTAATTTAATGCTAGAACAAACCTGCTTCTTTTCTCTCTTTTCTGATGAATCAGAATCCCACCTTTTCTCATCCAAGACAATTACAGTAAAACTTTCGTTTTCTTCACTTTGGGTAGAGAAAATTCTTTCTTCAGCTGCTCGGTAAAAAGAACATTTAAATCCTTCCGGCAAAAAAGGCGATGGCAGATTTAAGCAGTGGTTTGTACTATCCAGTGTACACTTCGACAGGTAGTCTGATAATGTTTTGTCCTCCTCTTCTGCGGTGTTTGTTTCTTCAAGAGCGAACCGTTTTCCTACGTAAATATCCGTCATGGTAGGTGTTTAATTCAATTAAAATCAACATTCAAGAAGTAAACTAAACGTACTAAAATCGCATGTGAAGATGCTTTGCAAAATTGGTCATTTTTAACATTACATTTTATAAACTCGTTAAAAACTTACATAAATGTCGAAAGCCTGAATAACCAAATAATAATCAAAAATAATAACCAAATGGGTGGGGCTTGTGGAAAATAAACGTTGAATGAAGTTCCTTAACAAGCTTAATGTGCAAAAGCTGAATTCTAGTGTTATAATAAATTTTCATTTCTTTTCTTTCTCAAACACGAGGATACATTAAGATTGTATGTCCATTACCTGTTCTAAGTTTCAGTCTACAGTCATACTTCGACGATGGCGTCATTATCTCTCCTGTCACTATTGTTTTAGAAGGATAACAGAGCCAAGCTACCAGATCTTCTCCTTGATGTTCAAGGGATACTTTCTTCAACAGGTTTTTGACTTCACTTGGAGGTTCCTTGTGCCGCAACTTTTCCCATAATTTCAAACGAACGCATCTCTCTGTAAAATAACGCCAGTATATCCATTTACACTGGTTATTTTGTGAAAGTTGAATTTTTAAATTTTTGCATGCTTGTTTTTAATTAATCGAAGTGGAAAAGTGAGAATAGGCTCGAAAGTTTTAAATGATTTTAAACTAGTACTTAATTCTTAAGAACTATCACATTATTAAGTCAATTAGGTCTATGTTAAGATGATAAATGAAAAAAAGATTGGCAGAGGTGAAGTGGAATTAGGTCTTTATATATATTTATATCACCCAGGTGTAAACTCATAAAAGTTATCAAGGATTGGCGTCCAGATCACGATTCACTGGGTTTTCAAACATGTACAGTACAACTGGTATCTCTTAGACATTCAAAAAATATCATGAATGCAGTTCTAAATCAGTAACGCTGTTTGAGTAATTCTAATGAAACAAATAGCAAAGGGTTTACTACTTGATGGTGTGGTAAATGCATAATCATAACGCCATTGTGTGTGAACGTGTTCCATCAAATTCCCATCCTCCAGCATTTTATGATTTATGGTTGAAGGATCAATTCCTTGCTCAAACGTTGTTTTCCACTGGAGACCATTTCCTGAACCATCTTCTACCTCACCATTTGGTTCAACTTTTTCGCAAAGCTTGTTGTTGATATGAGCCAGTCGTGCATCAATATCAGACATTGAGAATCGTCTTTCTTCTTCCGCTATCAAATTTAAACATGACAGAAATATTACCTGAAAATCAGCCTGCTAATTCACAATATTCAAATTTAAAATCAAGCAATGGGTCATTTTAACACGCAAATAATGAACTTTCTCCAGAAAATAAAGTCTTTCAGGTAATAATACTTCAGATTAAAAATTATTATGAAGCATTTTCAACAGGCTTCAAAAACTGCTGTTATTAAACTTCATAAATTTTGAGGATATATTTAAAAGTATGTACACGTGAAAGAGTAACTAAGTTTGACGGATGTAGCACCATAGGAAATAATAAGGATGATTAATCTTCTTCAAAGCAGGCTTAGACTGACCATTGTGCCATCGCGCCACAGAACAATGGATGGCTATTGTTCTACGGTACGATGGCACAATTGCCAGTCCAAGCCTGCTTTAAAGCATGTCGATGGAAATCGTAGAAATCAGCGATATGTGGAAATTAATGCGTTACATTCAAATAAAGTACTCCAGAAAACGTACACCACAGTTGCTAAGACAATAACTGAACAGGATTGCAATATGCCAAATGCATAGGTTTTAATAATATGCAAAATGGAGAACAACGAAAAGTATTCGCTAGTTTGATTCTTGATGTGATCCAGCTCCAAAACTACTTTGTGAAATTGTATGGAAGGAACAGAAATTGAGCAGTATAGTCGGCCGGCCAACATCCGAAAAGTCGATTCCAAAAACTTTTGATGGGATTTTTTGTTACAAACTGGTAACCACCACAGATAGTTAGATTATATTCAAATTGAAGTAGTTGTGGGGGTCACCACGCAATATTCAAAGTTTTAGTATTAAAATCCTAGGATTTTCTTTGCTCAGAGAGGTGCCAGACGATTTTAATTGAAAGCGGAAGACTAGTTTTCCTTAAGCGTAACTATCCCTCACTTTACTGACGTTGATTGGCTGATAAATCTACTAGATCAGCGCACGAGAGTCAACGCAAACGCGGATCATGTCCTTCATGAACAGTTAGTCCAATCTGTGAACTCCAGCACAAAACTGGCAACGCTATTATCAACAGCGACTTTATTAGAGAAATACAAATAAGATGAGCATACTTGACCATCTGAATGTATTGCATTTTCAATGCAGTTAATTTAGAGAGCTTTGTTCAAATGCTGTGTCATTCAGATCACAGATTTTAAACAATAGGTAAACTTTAGTAAACTATAATAAAGTTTCAAAGGGCAAAACAAGCTGAGTCGGCATGAACCAAGAACTGAGATCGATGGTTAGACTGGATATGGGCAGACATAAAGGCTAGTTTAAATAAAGGTCATGTGTATGAAATGAGGAGTTCATGGCTTCACTATTTTTCATGAAAACTGTGCAATGGTAAATACTCAAGTTCCCAAAGCTACATAACAAGACGAAGACCTTTTATCACAAACTAGTTTTTTTCAATATTACCAAAGGCATATCAACTCATTTATCCAAGTAATAATGAAATCTGATTTTGTAATTGCACAACAACTAACAACAACTACAAAGGAAAGATTATTCCTACTATTCCTATCCACGCAAGATATATAAAACATTTCACAGGAATTAGTTGCGTTGCCCATTAAAAACGGATCTTAAGAATATCTAAGGTCATGATACTGGATGAGAAGGGATGGATTAGGAATATATAAAAAAACACGCCTGATGGTTTATACCTTTTCCTACCAATTTTGGTTGGAAGTATACCTATATTTTAGATCCTGACTAGTCAGCGTCAGGTACGTTTGATAATCAGGCATGTAGAAAGGTCAGAGAAACTTGTTGATCCATTTCATGGAGCCGATCACTGTAGGGATTGACACAATGTGGATAATTTATTACACTATGGATCTACATAATTTTGCTATATATGAGATGTGTATGTGCCTTGTGAACCTGTGCCATAGTACCTTGGTATTATTGCCCTTGATTCCTGTTCTAACACCACAGGTTGTAAGAGCTATAATAGTGACCAGTATCTGTGCATACCTCACAGATATATTCTGTGGCTTAGTACACCTTTTGCTGTTCGTTACCAGGAAATATACTATCATTAACGCCAATCTCAAACTCTTTAACGTGAAAACACATTCATTTTATTGAATCGACATTCATTAACGCTTTTGTATCGCTCAATTAATTTTTTTTTGCTTAGAAAGTGAAATTCACTAGTGTAGATACGCGCCACCATTTGCATCAAAGGGCATTCTATAGCGCCAACAGACGACCATTAACACCATTCTATTATACATTAGGAAGAATAAAATTCCAATTGTGCAAGATATTTCCCCGGTCTGGTGTAGGATCGATGTAAGGTTTTATGGAATCCCGAAATGTATAAAAAATAAGGGAATAAAACTGTCATAATTCGCACATAAACTGAATTCGGTCTGACAGTTCGAACCTCTTTTATTTCGCCAATATGTCGATGACCTTTTTGCCATGTACTGCACACCTTTTGCTGTTCATTACCAGAAAATATACTATCATTGAAGCCAACCTCATGCCCATTAACGCGAAAATACATTCATTTTATTGAATCGACACTTGTTTACTGTTATGTCACGTTCATTTAAAATTTTTTGCATAGAAAGTAACATTTATTAGCATCGATAAGCAATCGTTTGCATCAAGAGCTTTTGATAGCTTCAACCGACAAACATTAACACCATTCTACCGTACATGAGAAAGAATAAAATTTCAATTGCACAAGACGTTTGTCTAGTCTATTGCAGAGTCGATTTAAAATTATAGGGAATCCGGACATGCATAGAAGATGAGGAAATTAGACTACCTAAATTCATAAACAAACTGAATTCGGTTGGAAAATTCAAAACTGTTTTATTTCGCCGATATGTCGATGATTGCTTTGCTATTTTTCGCTCTGCTGACCACGTCTCGGCTCTGATTTTCAGAACTATCTTAATTCACAACATCGATATATCATGTTTTCTATTGAGGTAGAGAATAATTCTATTCTCCCTTTTTTGGACGTCTTAATTGATCGCCCAAACGGCTTTCAATCTTCGTTTGTCGGAAGCCTTCGTTCACCGGTTTATTCACCTTGATAGTTTTATTCCCTAATCTTTTAAAGTGGTCTCGTCGACAGCCTATTATATATAAACGGTTATTATAAAATTTGCTCTTCATACCACAGCACTTTGCTAAGGGCCCATTTACACGATATGACTGTCGTATACGATTGTACGTACTGGGTATGTAATGTTGTCTCAAAGGCATAATTCTGGCTTTCGATTCGTTTACTAATGTATCAATATGTTCGGAGGATTCCATTGAGTTAATCGGATACATCAGAACGAACAATCCTAGCGTGTAAATGGGCCTTAACGCACATCGACTTCACGAGGTAGTACTGTATGAAAGCTTTGACTGCGCATCTTTGATCGCAATACACTTTATTTTGTTTGTTTTTTCTTCTGAGACGTGAAAGTTGATGTGTGCTAACAAAGTACTCTGTACTTACGGTTCTACATGGCCTTAAATCGACCCTGCAACAAACAGTAAAAAATTTTTCGTAATCGAAATTTTATTCTTCCTAATGTATAGTAAAACGATGTTAATGGTCGTCTGTTGGCGCTATTGAATACCATTTCAAAATGGTTGCTTATCTATGCTAGTGAATGTCACTTTCTACGCAAAAATAAATTAACGTGACAAAAGTCACGTCGATTCAATAAAAATGAATGCATTTTTGCGTTAATGAGTTTGAAGTTGGCGTTAATGATTGAATATTTTTCTGGTGATGAACAGCAAGAGATGTAAAATGCTCGGCTGACAACGTTCTACTCCACTGAGCCTTTTTAGAACTGTCTTAACTCACAACACTGAATTACGCAAGATAGTTGTCCTGTCTGTTACGGGGGCTATATGGAATCTTAACGTGTATTTTGTTCCCAGCACTTTGTTGACACACATCACTTTCACGTCTCAGAGAAAAACTGTTCCGCGGCTAAATAAAGCTTCGCGATAATTGCTTTCATGCAGTGCAGTGCTGCCATGTCTTCTAAGCTTTAGTGGCAAAATATGTTTTGTCTAAGACGTAAAAGTTGATGTGTGTTAGCAACGTGCTATGAACTAAAGTTGGTTAACAGCTTGAAATATACATGTCAGGAAAAATGTTGTATGATAAGAAAACTTTATAATATCAGTGCAGTGGAGGTGCAGACGAGACCACGTTTAAAAGATAAGGAAATAAAACTATCAAAATTTCTAAACAAATCGGTGAACGTGGGTTCCGATAAACAGGTTGTAAAGTCGTTTGTGCAGTCAGGTAAGACGTTCAAGAAAGGAATAATATCTCACTACAAAACATATTTAAGTTAAGATAGTCTTGAAAGGGCTCAGCCGAGCACAATGTAGTCAGTAGAGCGAAATATAGCAAAACAGTCATCGACATATTGGCGGAATAAAAGAGGTTCGAACTGTCTAACCGATTCAGTTTATGTCCAAATTATGACAAATTTATTTCTTTACCTTTTATACAATTCGTGATTCCATAAAACCTTAAGTCGACCCTGCAACAGACCAGAGATGTATCTTGCGTAATTGAAACTTTATTCTCCCTAATGTATAGTATAACGGTGTTAATGGTCGTCTGTTTGCACTATAGAATACCCTTTGATGCAATGCTTGCGTATCTACGCTTATAAATGTCACTTTCTATGCTAAAAAAAACATTAATTGAACATGAACAAAAGCGTTAGTGAATGTCGATTCAATACAATAAATGTTTGAGGTTGGCGTTAATGATTGTTTATTTTCTGGCAATGAACAGCAAAAGGTGCAATGAAATAAACGTTGGAAAACCCGCCGTACTAGGTCATTGTTATCGATTAATTCCAGCACATGATCAGAAAGGTCTGAGTAATGCCGAAATGTGAAGAGTAGTTTCCTAACGTTTCGAGCGAAGGCCCTTCGTCAGAGAGAAAACGTTGGAGGATCGAAAAACACGGAATATATATATATATATATATATATATGTTCAATCTATAGACGTACGTTTCGCTGTACTACCGCTCATCAGTTCAGCTCGGAACGAACTTGGATTGATAAGGGACCAGAGTGCTCAAACCGCTACTCGAGCAGTGGGCATTCCTTAACGCTATCGGTTATCCTTATATATCCATAGAGTGCTCAACAACATTTTAGGCGAGTGCTCAACAACAATAGTGCTCAAACAATAGTGCTCAACAATAGTGCTCAACAACAGTGCTCAACAACAGTGCTCAACAACATTTTTAATATTTTAGGCGAGTGACGAGCCACTATCTCATTTACACTTGTTTTTGTTTTTCCATTCTTATTGGCCATTTGTTGTCACATGACCATTTTCACACACACACACACACACACACATATATATTCCGTGTTTTTCGATCCTCCAACGTTTTCTCTCTGACAAGGGCCTTCGCTCGAAACGTAAGAAAACTACTCTTCACATTTCGGCATTTCTCAGACCTTTCCAATCATTTCACTAAGATTTCAACAGTGCCTGCGCAGCACTCTATTCTATTTTATTTCATGGTTTGAATTCCAGCACATGTCGTCTTGCTGACTTTGTTCACTCACGACTGGAGCAAACATCCGCGCTTAGCGCTTTTGATTTGCTAACTCGTCAAAATTAAGCATTTGTCGCATAGCAACAGGAAATCGGGATTTTTCAAAGAAAGTCTGGTCCGTACAGAAGCGCCTAAATTAGTCATAAAAAGTCCTTAATTTACATTCTATGATTCCAAAGTTGAAGTTGTGACCCCTCTAAATTTCAGTAAAAATGAGTAAGGATTCTACCTGACAATGTGACATGTTTCTAACAAAAAATGCAATTAAAAGTTCAAATTTTGGGATGTTGGTCGGCCGACTGGGAGATAAAAATAGGTTAACCATTACAAAACCATTACTGCTATATTTTTTTATAATCAGTAACTTACACATCACCTAAAGTATAATATGGAAGGCTTAACATGAAAAGCCAAGATAGGTGCAAATCTTTTGAGAGATGGCCTCGAAATTAAAAAATAGAAAATATTTGATTTCACATTTTACAAAGAAGAAATTAGATGAAGTTTATTTTTCAAGGAAGTAGTAACAATTTATATGTGATACTTTATATTTCCAAAAGATCGTGATAGAATTGAGGGACAGATAATTCTCACAAAAATTCCGTCTTTCTGCTTTTTCTTTAATTTTAACGATTTCTTTTTCCTTCAAATTTAACCCCATTCGGCTATCAGGGGTCTTCCAGGCCAGATTGCTTCGGAATATTAGATACAGCAGCGACAAAATTTCAACTAAACTTGAAAGAAGATCATCACATCCAGCTCAAAAAACCGGAACACCATAAATAGAAGAACCACGTTACAATGACTTAACATTCTAATAATACTCTGATAATTTTTAGTTGACTTTATTTTTAATTGTCTTAATTATCTTGTCAAAACTCAAATAATTGCAAATTGTCAGAGGAACATCTTTTAGAACAATAATGAAAGGTTGAACGTACAACTCACATTACAATGCTGACGAGAAAATACTGAATCACACGATCACACAAGAACTGTAACATCTAACCTGGTGAACAAAGTTGATCTTTCGAACTATTTCCTTATATTATAATCAAAAGAAAAACTGAAAAACGATGTGATTTTCAAGACGAATGTTACACATATGTATGTGGGACCTTCTTGATATCATGGACGATATGTGGAATTTCGTCAAGTGAATACTCACAGAATAAAGAATTACCGAGCCCCAGACGGCGATAGAACCAGTAACCTTCTGATGACAGATAAAACGCTTCAGCCTTGGAGCTGCCACGACTCTGTTAGAAAGTTAATGAGCAAGTCCGACATATGTGCTGCTTATGCGGCAGTCACAATATACTAATGATGTTAGAACCGTAGCTATAGATTTTCCGGGCGGAAAACGTAAACGTAATAAGAAACAAAGAGCCCAGCTCAATATCTTAAGGTAGAAACCCATTAATAAGTAAGACAAACGGTAAGTTGAATGAAGATTTACTGACATTTCGTTGCTGCATGCAACATCTTCAGAGTGGATAAAATTACAGAGGTGATAACAGCTATATATCTATTTACATGTGAATAATTAATTAGCAGTCCTTATTGGTTTATTTGCTAATTAATTATTCACATGTAAATAGCTGTTATCACCTCTGTAATTTTATCCACTCTGAAGATGTTGCATGCGGCAACGAAATGTCAGTAAAGCTTTATTCAACTTACCGTTTGTCTTACTTATCAATGGGTTTCCACCTTAAGATATTGAGCTGGGCTTTTATTTTCTTATTACGACTAATGATGTTATTTTGTAAGATGTTACACGCAATCTTCATGCGGTAGCTTAGAGATGTTATCGACGAGATGGGGGCGCTTGCCAAGTTTTACCTTAAATCCCCGATTTCTAAATCCTAGACAGGCATCCAATACACAGTCTCCTGATGGATCAGAGAGATGTTCTAAGATAATGTGCAGGTTCCACGCATATGCGGCCTACGCGGCAGCCACAATACGCTAAAACTGTCATTAAATCAGATGAATCAGCGGTCATCAGAAGGTTGCGGGTTCGATCCCCATTTGGTGCTCAGAAATCGTTTTTCTGAGGTTTGAGCTTGACGAACGTCCACATATTGTCCATGATAGCACGTTCCTAGATGCTTCATGCGAGCTTTGACTTGCGGACGTTTTGACGAAAGGTCCAAAAGATCTGCTATTTAAATCCAGTCTAAACACTGCCGAGAGAAAGAAAACACTTCAGATCACGAGCTTGGAACTCCTCCACAATTGAAAAAACAAATCAAACACATGAATTAAAACGAATTAAACAAAAACAATGTTTCCATAAACTCTACAAAGAAGTCTACAACACTTTAACAGCCAAACATAGCAACAAGCTCACCAATACACACGAAAAATCTCTCTATTTAGAAATGTCAAGAACCAAACAACAACACAACCTGAAATAAAATTGACTGGTCTTTAAACCCCATGCATCTTCTGGTTCTTCTCGCATAGAAATGAATCGATAAAAGAAAATTGATCATAAGCCTTTTCTCTCAGGTCCGCTCCAATGAAGATAATAGTCTGTTTGCCAAACAGAACAAGAACCAAGAATTACCAAAATCCCAGACAATAAGAAACTCACCATTATAGTTCCGACAAAGGCCGAGCCACAGTAATCCTCAACAAAAAACATTACGCTGCAAAATGCAAAGATCGCCTATCCTAAACACCGTACCATCTATTAAAATCAGACTCAAATGAAAAGATTAAAAAGCAAATAAGACAAAAAATATGTGGCTTCAAAAAAAGGAACATTATCGATGACAGTTTGTAATGCAAACTTAAATTCATATACAACCCAGCGCTCAGATTCTACGGTCTAACATAAATTCATGGAGGAACACTATTACCCACTCCAAAACCATAAAAAAATTGCTGATTTAATAGACAAGTTGCTGTGCGAAGTATCAGTTTCCCCATAGCATTTTCAAGTTTGTAAAGAACTTCCAGTATCATCTGGAATGTTGTGACATTTATGCATTAAGGATGATTCTGAAACAGATCATTTTTAATGTGGTACATTGTTATGATGAAATTTTTGCTGATTAAATAGACAAGTTGCTGTATGAAGTGTCAGTTTCCACATGGCATTTTGAAGTTTGTGAAGGACTTCCTGTATCATCTGGAATATTATGACATTTATACATTCAGACAGATTATTATTGATGTGGTTCATTATTATATGGTGAATTTTTGCTGATTAAATAGACAACTTGCAGTATGAAGTGTCAAAAATATTCATCCAATGATTCTGTTTCTCCATGACATTTTCAAGCTATTCATTATTGTGATGACTTATTGCTGGTGAAAGATGTGCTGAGTGCCATTTGTACATCTACATGTATGATGTGATGAATTCAGTGAAAAATCTTTACAAAGGAAAGAAAAGCCATTCACTGTGAAACTGAAAGCGAAGAACAAACCCATGAAAGAGGACTTGAGGTGAATTCAGTGTAAACCAACATTGAGGACCAATTCACTTAAGTATTTTTCAAGCATAATCATGGTAAATATTTTACACTTACAGTAAGTCTCCACTTCTATGTTTATATAAACAGTAATGTCTGGTCAGACTTGCTCATGGCTATCAATGTTGAATTCACTCACAGCTTTGTCAGTGCTCCATAAGCATGGGAATAGGCTCTGACATAAGATAAAATGGCCCAAAATATGTTGTACTTCGCCTACTTTAAACAACATTTTGTGATGTTCAGAATTCTTAAAAACTATCCTCAAAATGCAGTAAATGGCTTTTCCGAAACTCCAAATTTCAAAATTTCTCAGGGAAGCATGTTCCCAGGCCCCCCTAGAGGGGTCTTGTGCCTTCGACACTTGCATTGGCTCTGAAGTCACAATAGCATGACCAGTCATTTATGGTCAGCTTCGCCACTGATCCGACCCATAGTCATACTCCTCAAGTCCACTCTACAATTCCTCGCACCTTATCCCCAGTATCTTGAAATCACACACCATCAGCAACAGTTAAAATTGCAAAAACTCAAAGGATTTTTTCAGGATTTGTTTACAACGTAACGATCTGTAGTTTACTTCCCTACCCTTATTAAAAAAACGTCTAAAACACGACTCATCTCATACATCTTTCAACAAACTAACTTATCTTCTAAAACTCATTAATAATTCATGAGTATATCATTCAATCAGACGCACTGAATGGCACCATATGAGCAAACTTGAAATACCATGGAAGTACTGGGCAGAGGACTTGCACCGTTTTTTCCAGCCTTGGACTGGAAATAATAGTTCAAGTCCTTAGACTTAAAATATAATTTCACACAATCGGTTTATTCAACGATAAAATTATTACTAATTCACTAATTCATTGCACCAGTACACAAATTGATTCCGAGAAGTCATTCAAAGGCCTCCAATTCCACTTGAAAACCCGGTCTAGTCCGAATTGGAGGTCTTTAAATGTTACTTAACGAACCCTCGTCTCAAAAAGAAACAACTCCCCTATCACCAGTAAAAATTGCAGACCTACTACGATAAACCAGTTTCACGTTCAAGAACTGGACCTACGCCCAAACACGTTCTCAAACATTACTTGGCAGTTTACATTTTTGAAACAGATTAAAGAATTACAATTTTAGTTCAATTTCATTCGCATGGGTAACAGATGATACGGTTATAGGGCTTAACCCTTACCTGTCCAAGAGGCCTCCTCTTGATGAATAAAATCGTCTGGTGTTAGCCAGAGTAAAATTAAAAAGTCGGGTATAGACCGGAAACGGTTAATCAGAGGCGTGTTTTGATAAGGGAATAAGGTGTCAACGTATACCCATATCAGCCAATTGCATGTCAGACAATTTTGTGGTATGAATTTTCAATTAATTCAAATTTGAAAAAAGACAAAAAAAATGACTTAAAACGCCAACAATGTAGTATACCTTCGTCAACATTATGAACATAAACTTTGCCAAAATGACACCATAAATCTATCTTCAATTGCTCTTCATCTTTCTTTTGGTGAAGATGCCTCAAAGATGCCAAAAGAATCTCTTTGATCGACAATACTGTGGCCTCATTGAATTCTTTCTGGAAAAAAAAAAGAAAGAAAAAAATATGACCGAGAAATAGACAGATAGATAGATAGATAGATAGATAGATAGATAGATAGATAGATAGATAGATAGATAGATAGATAGATAGATAGTTAGATAGATAGATAGATAGTTAGATAGATAGATAGATAGATAGATAGATAGACAGACAGATAGACAGATAGACAGACAGACAGATAGATAGATAGATAGATAGATAGATAGATAGATAGATAGATAGATAGATAGATAGATAGATAGATCGATGGATACTTTTATTTATGACACGGTGGTTCTATCAGAATTAACAATTTTACAAATGTAACTCTGGTCTACCTAGAAGCCGTGTTGTTACAGAAAATAATTAAGTATATTTACAAGCTTTTTGTATTTTTTAAAATTTTTTGATTTACACCTTCAGTTATTTACATTATTTACAGTTATGTAGGAAGTCATACAAGTCATAGATACAAGTCATAGATAGATAGATAGATAGATAGATAGATAGATAGATAGATAGATAGATAGATAGATAGATAGATAGATAGGTAGATAGATAGAGATAGAGAGAGAGAGAGAGAGAGAGAGAGAGAGAGAGAGGACTTTATTTGAAAACGGTAGTTCCTTCAATTTTACAGAACTGCTTTCCAAGGAAGCCGTTTTAGAAAAAAAAAATAAAATTGAAAAAGTCAAAAACTTAAATTAATATATCTATTTACATATATAACTGCTTATTAACTATTTACAAACTATTTACAAACAATTTACATATCAAAATCATAAGATTTTATAGAGTTTTTGAAAATGTTTAAAGAGGATGCAGATTTTATCGATGAAGGTAAATTATTCCATAATACTGAACCACTGTATGCTAAACTGCGTTTTGAGTATTCGGTTCGAGGTAATGGAATTTTAAGATTTACATCCGAATTTCTCAAATTATAACCATGAGTCTCCTTGACAAACAAAAACAATTCTTTTAAGTTATCAGGAGCATTACCATTTACAATTTTATACATCATATTGGCTTTTATTTGGTTTCTCCTGGATTCTAGGTTACACCAGTTTAATGAGTTAAGAATGGTGGTTGACCTAATATCATAGCTTGATCGAGTCATAATACGAACAGCTCTATTTTGGAGTTTTTGAAGCTTGCTCTTTAAGACAGTGCCACAATTTCCCCATATAAGACAACAGTAAGCAAAATGGGAGGATATGAGTGCATTGTATACTTCGATCAAATTAGCTAATGGAAGGAGATCTCGTAATTGACGAAGCATCCTCAAACCCTTTAGAACTTTTGGAATACTTATTTCATATTGTTCTAGGAGGTCCCATTGAGCATTTTGAAGGTCAAAGACAAACAATTGTGGATCAAAGTTTTTCATGTTTCGACTTGATCAAGTTTGGTTTCATTGATAGCAAGAATATCAAATTCGTATTCTGCTATCAGAATCCTCACCTGATCAATGCGAGACAGCAGACCATTAATGTTTAACTGACCAAATTTAAACCCCTTCGCTAGTTTGGATTTGACATTGTAATTATGAATACTATGAGAGGATGGGGTTGTGTCACTGTGTGTATTTGTGGTGTCATTGGAACAATTTGACCATCATCGATGATTAACAATAAAGTTTGTAAAGTTGCTAGATATGACAGCAACACCTTTACTGTTCAAATGAAGCTTGTGACCATTAAGGGCAGATTCCTCGATGTCGTTGTGCATTATTTGAGACCTACCTGATTGATTGCAATATGGCTTGGTAATCTTGGTAATCTCACTAACCTTTGATGTCAGCCCACTGACATCATACCTCTGGGTAATGCTAGAGATGGTAATGGCGACACCTGGGTAATTACTCTCAGTCAACCTTACCAAATCCTCGAGTTCGTCTGCTACTGCTTGCAGAGATTTGTCCTTCAGATCGTTTGTGCCAAGATGAAGAATTACATTGGCCGGTTTAGGAACCTCTTCCAAAACTGGCTTCATGTAATGGTGCATATCCTTCACCCTAGCACCTGGAAAAGAACGAACGATAACCTTTGACCCAGTTGACTTGCTCATCTGGTAACTGTTTAGTCTTTTCGCAATTGAGTCCCCAAATATGACTGTTGCTGTCTGTTTATTTTGCTGGGAACTTTGATTGTCATTCACTTTGCCATCAGGAGCAGTTACACTTTGCGGCTTTTTGTTTCTCTTGCTATTCTTCTTCTTTTTGGTTTTCTTGCCAACGACCTGGTAGCCTCCATCTTCTTTGTTGCTGCCACTTGTTGACTCTGTTATGTCGGTGGTACTTCGGTTTGCTGCTGGATTTGAAGACGTACTGCTTGGTACTTGTAGTAGCTTGATTTTCGTTAACAGGCTAGCATTTTCATTTTCAAGATCGCTGTTTCGCTTCATAAGCATTTTGTTCTGTTCAGCGATGAGCGCCAGTTGATTTTGTAAGCCATCGATTTCTGATTTAATGATCATGTCTTCTCCATTTACATTTGTTGGGGTTAAGCAATCAACTCTTTTTGAAACCTCTTTATAGCTCTTTTTCAGGGCATCTATTTCTTTGACCAGTTGGTCAACAACTATGGCCAAGGGACGGTCGCTGGGCCTTTCAATTTCTTCATTTTCAGCGAGGCAGATGACACTTGCCACGCTATCCTCGTCGTCATGGTCTTCGGCTCCTTCTTCGACGCCATTATTGTTTACGGCCACCACATGGTCGGTCTCTACTTGACGTATTAGGTCAAATAGCTTGACTTTAGCTGGCTGTTCGTCTTTGCCTTGGATGACCAGTGTTTTCGTCGTCTCATAAAGCTTGAAGGTTAGGCCAGAAGGCTTACATGAGAACATTTTATGAGCGGGATCTTCTGACCATAACAAGCATGTTGTTGACGTCGCGGTGCTCTTATTTTTCGTCGATTTTTCGAATACCAGGAAAATTAATTCTCCTAGTTCTTCTATGGATCCTGACCAGACGAACTTAGGTTTAGATCCATCAACGTATTTCAGTTGTTTAATACGGGAAATTAGTTTTCCATCAAGGGACACAAAGACTCTATCTTTCGTACGTTCATCCTCCAAATTGAGAGAGAGATAGACAGGTAGACAGAAAGATAGATAGACATGATAGATAGATAGATAGATAGATAGATAGATAGATAGATAGATAGATAGATAGATAGATAGATAGATAGATAGACAGATTGATAGATAGATAAATAGATAGATAGATAAATTGATTTTATTTTTACACGGTAGTCCTATCAAAAGTAAAAATTACAAAAATTTCTAGTTCTGTTCTACCTAGAAGCTGTGTACGTATACTAAACATATTCACAATATTTACATAGATAAAGAGGTCTGAGTAATGTTATCAATGCAAAAGTCATGATTTCGAATTTCCCTGTTAAATTTTGAAAGGTTTTTTCGGTTTTAAAAGCATTTGGTAAGGAGTTCCACATCATAGCTCCTGACACTGCGAAGCTGTCATGATAGGTTTTAGTTCAAACTTTTGGTATTTGAATATTACAACTGGAAGATCTAAGATTATAAACTGTTGTTGCAAATTGTTTCTCAAACATATCAGTCAGATATGTGAGAGCATGACCATTTACAATTTTATGTATCATGATAGCTTTTTGGTATTTTCTCTTATCAGCTAGTGTAGACCACTTCAAATCTAAGAGGACATCACTGGTGTGACGTTTGTAGGATGCACTAGTGATGATGCGGGCTGCACGGTTTTGCAACTTCTGAAGTTTATCTGTAAGTGTTTTGTCTATACTATCCCATACAAAAGAGCAATAACTAAAGTGTGGTTCAACAATAGCATAGTAAATACTAGTAAGCAGTTGTTGGTTAACATATGGCTTTGCTTTCTTCAAAATGTGCAAACTATTTTTAACTTTCTTTACGACATATTTTATGTGGGATTTCCATGTTAAATTTTCATCAATTCCTAAACACTTTACTTCATGGGTCTGTTTTAGAGCTACTCCATTTAATGATAAATTAAGGGTATCAGTTAAGCTTGTTAACCAGTGTCGAGACCCAATCAACATGTATTCTGTTTTAATCGAATTTAATGAAAGTTTGTTTGCAGAAAGCCATTCCGCAACTCTACTAATATCATTGTCTAATATTGTTTTAATTTCAGTAATACCAAATCCAGATGCAGTCAGATTTGTGTCATCTGCATATATTCTGGTAGAACTGATTTTAACACAGTTGGGTAGATCATTAATATAAATTAAAAAGAACTGTGGACCTAAAATGGTTCCTTATGGTATGCCACAAGAAAGCTGTTTAGGGTCTGAGAGTATGCCATTAACAATGCACATTTGTGTTCGATCATTGAGATAGGACTTAAACCAGCCAATTGCAAACTGGTCCAGACCAAAGTATTGCAAATTTCTTTAGGAGTATTGTATGGTCTACTGTGTCAAAAGCCTTTTTTAGATCTAAGAATAGGGCTTTATTAACTAGCTTACGATCAATATTGAAGCACCATTCATTTGTTAAATTTAACAATGCTGTGGCAGTAGAAAATAAAGACCGGAAACCAGATTGTCGGTGATTTAGAAGGTTGTTTGTTGTCAAGTAATTCTCTAATGGCTCGAACACAAGTTTTTCAAAGATGCGAGCAACAGCAGAAATCACTGATATTGGTCTATAGTCATTAGAATCACATCGATCACCTGCCTTGAAAATTGGACTAACCCTTGCAATTTTCCAGTCATTTGGAACAATGTTAATTTCAAATGATAAATTGAATATTCCACTTAGTGATTAATATAAATAAGGTGCTGATAATTTTAAAATTTTGTTAGAAATTTTATTAATGCCCGCATCAGATAGACTGACAGACAGACAGACACATAGACAGACTGATAGATAGATAGATAGATAGATAGATAGATAGATAGATAGATAGATAGATAGATAGATAGATAGATAGGTAGATAGGTAGGTAGATAGACAGATAGGTAGATCAGTAGGTCAGTAGGTGGGAAGATAGACAGAAAGGTAGATCAGTAGGTCAGTAGGTGGGTAGGTAGGTAGGTGGGCAGGTAGGTGGGTGGGTAGGTAGGTAGGTGGGTAGGTAGGTAGGTAGGTGGGTAGTGAATTTTCTGGTTACATTTTGTGTGGTTCTACAGTCTTTTTCTTGTTTAATTTAATAAAAAAATGCCATGCGATAACGAAGAAAGAATATTCAAGGTTTAAAAAGAAGGGCTCCCGCGCCAGAGGTGCCTATATATAGATCCGCCACCGTACTTCAGCGACTGAATAAGTCTTTATAAACACTGATAATTTTGGCCACACTTACGCACATCTTTTGAAAATAAATGAATGAAAAGAAAGATTAGAAAAAATAATTCATATTCAATAATTCAGAATGCTATTAAGCTAAAAAAGCAGATTTAATAAATTAAGTTTAAATACCTGAACATTGGTCTGAGTTTCAACTTCAATTTTGTGTCGGTATCCGTTAATATGAGCATTCAATTTGGGCGTATTATTATCATTTATCAACAAGAACACAGCGCGTTCATAATTTTGGTTAAAACAAACAAAATGGTCACCTCCACCAAGTTTCTTCCTTGACACCTGTTCTTTGAACCCGATCTAAAAATAAAAGATTTGAACACACTTTCAGGACTCATAAAATGTTTTTGTAAGATAAGATCAGATATATTTAATGTGTCATACACCAAGCTAAATAAGGCGTGACATCGCGACAAAGTCTGCAGTGACATGCCAGCTAATTTACAGGTATTCCACAATTTAAGATAAAGTAAAATTAAATAATAAAATCACAAGTAAATCATTAATTATAAAATAGGACGGTGTCTTATATATACACTAATAAAAAAAGTTATAAAAAGTCTAATAAATCAAGTTTCGTAATACTATTTTTAAAAGCCTGAAATGTTCTGATAGTTCTATGTGTGTCTGGTATAAAATTCCACAATTTTGGCGCAAGGTAACGCCATGATTTCAAGCCATAAGTAGAAGTGTTGGCCTTTGGCAGTTTTAAAACATCGTTTCCCCTCAGATCATATTTGGTATTTCTGAACTCTATTAACTTTTTTTATACTTGTAGGAGCCTGCTCACTGTTAATAGCCGTAAAAACTGTACAGACTATTTTTACAAGTTATTGATTAGCAAATGACGGCAGACCTATCTTATAAGTAATGGTGGAGCCCGGTCACCAACTAGTTGATTTATCAGTTAAATCGTCAGGTAATAAATAACATATTTATACTGTATTAGATATACATTGTTTGATAAAAATCAACAGTATAGAATAGAATAGAGTAGGGCATGATAGGATAAGGTAGGTTCTAATAGGATTGCGTACGCATGGTCAAGAAAAGAATAGAACAGAGTAGAATAAAACAGAATAGACTAGAATAGAATAGAATAGAATAGAATAGGACAGGACAGGATAGGATAGGATAAGATAGGATAGGATAGAATAGAATAAAATACAATAGAATAGGATAGGATTGGATAGAATAAAATACAATAGAATAAAATAGAATAGAGTAAAATAGAATAGGATAGAATGGAATGAAATGGGATAGAATAGGAGTAGAGTTGAATGAAACGAAATAACATAATCAAAATGCCTAATAGTAATTACCAATAAATCAAGTGTGAGATCAGCATGGTAGAGTTTTTGCCTGAGGTTTCGTACAGACCGAGAGATTAAGGAGCGCGGTTTATGCAAAAAAACCCGCTGATAATGTAACATGGCATGGTATGATATGAAATGATATGACACTATGTATATGATATCATACATGATATGATATGATATGATATAATATGATATGATATATGATATACGATACACGATTCATTATATATAGTGTATGTGATGTATATGATATATGTTATGATATACGATACGATATATGTAAAATATATAAAACACAATAGCGTTTTCGCACTTTTAATTTCTAAGTTACTGGTCCTAAGACAATTGATGCTTGAGGTTTTTGACAATGGTGCTCCTTTTTGTCCCTTAAATACGGGCCTATGAGTGACCCAGTCCAAAGACGTACGCGGATCAGCATTGAAGGCAGCTAACCTGTCTTACTCTTCTTCTCGGCGGTCCTTTGATATTTGATATTCTACCCAAATTGTATAATTAACGAATGATTCTTATCCGACACGTTAACTTAGATACAAAGAAAAGAGAACTAGGTATCTGTATTTCTGTATTCCGATGACCAGAGGCGTAGTTTACAGAGGTGCGGGAATGACACCCCCATACTTTGTAAAAAAACCAGAAAATTCGGACAAAAATAGATGGTTGGAATATTAAATTTCGGGGAAAATGTGGTTTGTTAATGTTAGGTAAGTCAAAATTTCTTTTGTTTACTGATAAATATTTCATTTACGTAATAGGGCTGAGGAGATCAGGCTACACCATAAATGGCCCGAATCCGTGGCAGATTAAATTCGGGCAAATTAAGCTGGACAATCCCCCCTCATCAAAATCGATTAACTAAACCTCTGCCGAAGAATAAAATTTGCTAGAACATACGTGTTCCGTTAGTTTAGGGATGTTCGCCTGAAAGCATCACATATCAATGATGGACACTTATCCCCTCGCCCACCGCGCGAAGCGCGATGCGAGGGTACTAATCTCGACGTGCTTGGAGTCTTGTTACACGCGTGGTGACTAGGGAGAAAAGTTTTCGCTCTGTGTATATATATAAATATATAAATATATCCATGGATCCCGGTCACTCAAAAATGCCGTGTGCAAGCTCGGGGACTGGTATGTTGTTGACCAAACCATACTTAGGTACCGTATTGAAGCAAATCGATTTGGTCTAGTTCTTTTTTCCCTTGTATGGATCTCTCGCAAGTTGTTTACATTATTTGAACACTGAAGCCAGTAAATGATTTAAGACCGGCAAAGGAAATGACTTCCTTGGTGCCTGCAGCTGGTTTTGCTTTTCAGGGCCACCTCAGTAACTGAACAATTTATGACTTGAAAGAGCAGTTCTTAAAGTTAGCTCCTTGGAATATGCATTTGCCAACTGTTCGCTTTTTGCAGCAACGGATTGTCTTGGTTCTTTCTCATTTATATGAACAAAAGACGTAAGGGAACTCGCTTGCTGTCAGGACATTTGCTAAGCGACTAAGTGTATTAAAACGACATTCTTCGCTGAAGTCGAATAGATGCCGATTTGTATAAATCTTGGGACTTTTCATGTCCTGGTAACCACTTACCTGAGCTATTCAATCACAGGTACGGCTGAATCGAGTAGCTTTGCAAGTTCTGCGAACAGAATTGTTTTGAACAGCTTTCAAAAGTAGCTTCCTGACTTCATTCTTTCGTAACGGAGACTTCTTGTACCAAATATTATCGCCTGGATTTTGCTGGTGTTGATTGGTAAAGTAGAATGAAGATTCTGGTTCACTCATATTTGTAGGACGATTACTTTTGAACATTTTGCAGTATTTAACCGGACAGTGTTCATGGTCAATTGTTTGAGAAGTGGGATAGCACACTCATCGTCCAGAAGAGTTGTCCAGGCCATGACAGTCTTTGGATGCTTTCTCCCCATTCCACACAAAGATTTCATCGCCTCAACCAGGATTTTTTCCTTATGAAATGTCGCCCCACTGAAGACGTTAGGATGTATTTTTGGCTCGAAACAAAAATGCAAATTAAACCGCGACCAGGTAACTCGCTGCAAAGCTACTTGTTTTTG
Source organism: Heliopora coerulea (assembly GCA_030142905.1). Lineage (NCBI taxonomy): Eukaryota > Metazoa > Cnidaria > Anthozoa > Scleralcyonacea > Helioporidae > Heliopora > Heliopora coerulea. The sequence goes on along the minus strand of JASJOG010000010.1, from coordinate 3,253,041 downwards.
GTCACCAAATTATCCTTCGGCAAAACAGTTGTCCGCTTTAGTCTTTCTCACTTCGCGAGTGATTTGTTCATGATGACCTTTACCGTATTCGACCGGTAATGCTTTCATCATGATTTTAAAACATTTCAAGGAAGTTTAAAGTCGTCTTTGTGTAAATTTAGCGTTGAACCCTTTGTATTGAGGGGCTACTGAATGCTTAGTTGAAAATACGCAAGAGTTGAAGGTTTGTACGCCATTTTTCTTTTTTATTGATGGTTTACCGTGGAAAAAATACATCTTTTACTTCCCTCTTCTCGTCCTTCTTTCGACAAAACTTGCACAATGTTTGCTAGTCGTATTTTGTTTTATGTTTTGTATTTTCCGATTTTTGGTCAGCGATAAAAATGCAGAACTCCTTCATGTTTTCTTTGTTTTTTTCGTCTGTTTCGTAATTCGCTTCATCTTCGTCAACAAAGTGTTGTACCTCCGGATGAATACTTAGCATAAATCTTCTTCATAACACTTCTAATAGACATGTTTAACCAACTTTCAGATAATATAGAATTTATCAGTTTTTTAAGTCAAAAAATACCAAAAAAAATTTTCACTCATGAGTTGTCTGTGATGCTGATATCGTACCGGTAACCTTTGAGAATGATTCAATTTTAAGACGGAAAGCCTGGCTATCTAATAAGAAATGTTTCTTTAAAGCAAAATGAGTGAAAAGTTTGATTGGAAAACGACTCAAAATATCTCAAGATCGCAATTAATGCAGGATCTTGCTATGAACATCCATTGATAAACAGTGGAATTGTCAGAATCGATCTCTTATAATTTATTAAACTGTTAAAGGTTATCTCACCAAACGTTTGGTTTTAATAAAACAGAATAGAAATTTTAAACGTAAATATGACGACAAGCAGTTTAAATGTAAAATAATTTCCGATTTGGGCTGTTAATATTTGTGGCCAAATATTGTGTTTCCTTTATTGCATTACCTCTTCCAGTTATAGTAAGGATGATTTGTCTTTTTGACAACTTTGAAAAATTATCAATGTTACTTGGACTCTCGAGAGATGTATTGGAAGGGTGGGCGAGGGGTTGTTGCGTGCACGTATTTCTAGTATTAGATCCGAATAGAACTTCTTACCAGCCATCACGAGATTACAGCTCGGTGATCCCCGTTCAGGGGTTCAGGAACATTTTATAAATATTTGGACATTGTGACGGTTTGCATATTGCCTGACTTTTTGCAATGGATAAACCGGGCGGAAAACGCAATCTTGTTATGAAAATCAAAGCCCAGATAATGATTTTAAATAAGGCCATGAAGGAGGAGACATTGAAGACGATGTAGTCAAAAAATTTATTGAACTAACATTTCGTCGCAACACGCAACATCATAAGAGTTTGAATTATTACAATGCTTGTCGACCTACATATTAAGCTGTTTACAAAATTAGAACTGACAGATAAGAGGAGTTGAAAAAAGAAGAAACACAAGAAAGTGTCCAGGTGCGCGGTGACGCGAAAAGAACAGGAAGTCAATAGTCAATTAAATAAAGTTAAAGGAACGGATCGATCTTATTTTTGAGTTAAGAGACGGATTAAATTTGCTAATAAGTTGGCTTTCTTAAGTAAAAGTTCAAAAGTAGAAGAGGAAGAAGATAAAACAGAAAAATCGTTAAGAGAAATGGGATGGCCAGTGCTTTTGTGATGGGCTAGGACACTTGATAAAGTGGTGACAGAAAGTGATTTGCCAGTGTAAGCTGAAATCTCCATATGTTCTTTCTGTCACCACTTTATCTAGTGTCCTAGCCCATCACAAAAGCACTGGTCCTCCCATTTCTCCAACAAATTTTCTGTTTTATCTTCTATCCCTTCTACTTTTGAACTTTTACTTAAGGAAAGCCTACTTATTAGCAAATTTAATCCGTCTCTTAACTCAAAAATAAGATCCTTCTCTTTAACTTTATTTAATTGACTATTGACTTCCTGTTATTTTCGCGTCACCGCGCACCTGGACATTTTCTTGTGTTTCTTCTTTTTTCCATAGGTCGAGAATCATTGTAATAATTCATACTCTGATGATGTTGCGTGTTGCGACGAAACGTTAGTTCAATAAATTTTTTAACCATATCGTCTTCAATGTCTCCTCCTTCATGGCCGTATATAAATCATTTTCTGGGCTTTGATTTTCATAACAAGATTGCCTTGACTTTGTTGAATAAATGTTGGAAATGTCGAACAGGAGCTTTAGCGTCAATATATGTATTTAACTGAATGATCTGCCAGTGAATTATTGCCCGACCGAAAAGAAAAATGCTCTTAAAAAGTACACGCAAAAAATCTAAGCATCATAAATTCGCTGGCAAAACAATACATTTTGAAAACCTTTCATTTATTCTCCTGTTGAACAGTAATAATGCTCATAAGCAGAATACTATCATTAATTATTGGATTCGTTGAGCTTGGATCTTTGAATCAAGATTATAAGAAATATCCGCTATTACATCAAATGAAAATAGGTCAATATTAAAGAAGACATGCATACCATAGTTAGCTAATCAGCACGCATATATTGTAGTTTAAAAGAAGTATCAAAACCAGTACGGAACTAAAACTTCGCTTTACTCACAACTTACTATCTTTTGGGTTATCAATGCACTTGCTCTTTCACACTGAGCTGGAGAACCGCTGATCGTGAAAATTCTATTTTCCTTGTTAAAGCGAATTTTTGTCCCAGATTTAGTTTCCAGCATCTTCAGAGTCTTTCCTTTTTTTCCAATTGTTGATCCTACATATTCCTCTGGAACATTGACTTTTACTTCGCACCCATTTTCTTTCTTTTTATCCTGTGAGGATAAACAAACTGTGGTTGAGGCAACAAATTAGAAAACTCCTATCGCAGGCTTTGAGAATAATTCTGCTGCAATTCAAGCTAAGTGTTTGTTATGTCTTTTATTTATTTCCATTCACACACACACGTCATTTAAGTACTGTATCTTGGATTGCGGTGTGATATCAGAAAGTTTAAGTAAACATTTACAATAGAATTTTTCATTCAAAACAAAAGGTATGAATAATTTGAAATCCCAAGGGTATTTTAAACGCCGTCCTTGCTCTGTACAGTACATCATCGAAAGTATTTCAACGGTTTCACGGCTACGTGGCATATAGTACGAGGAACGTTTTCCACGCTAAATGGAAACAAACAGACGAACTGCTGAGAAAAATTTAAAAGCTGTAACAAACATTCACAATTGTTGCAATCGAAGAACCAGACGAAAAACGAAGTTTAGTTATAAATATGATAGCCCAGCAAATGAACCTAAACAGAGGCATAAATGGAATTAAAACTTTTTCAACACACTTAACTATAAAAACTGGCGATAAAACGCTGAAATAATCCATTTTATTTACAACTATAAAAAACGACAACGTTTCGACTTTGGCTGAACGTCATGATTAAGTCAAAATTTGAAGTAAAGTTGAGCTATCAATACGAAATTATAAACAATGGATCTTCAAGAAAAAGAAAAAATATGATAGAAATGTAACGTTAAACAAAAAGTTTTGCTTGAAGATTCCGTCTGCGTATTTAAATTGGGTTTCATTTCTTATAAACAGCATCTCGTAGATTAGGCAATCAATGTCCCCTTGGCACTTTCTCAGCGTACTATACTGGTTGTCATTAACTATGTTAATATTTCCATAAGCTTCCCGAAGATGTTTCCCAGTCGCGGATGTTTTGTGCTCAGCAATGTGTTGATGAACGTGTCTGGCTGTGTAACGGACATAACTTGCATCATACAGATCACACAGAAACAAATAAAGTAAGCACTGTTGAGTGCAGTGACACACTGTTAGTAATTAAGAAGCTTTCTCAAACAAAACCTCATGTATATGGTGTGTGAGTAATTGTTTTTCTTTTTTCTTTTTGTGCGTGTGTGTGTGTGTGTGTGTGTGTAAGGACTCTAGATGAAGTGGAGTGTGAAAGCGTTTTCCAGCATGGACCGAAATACCAAAATGATTGGAGATCCTAGTGTGTAATAGTTGGCATTTTTCGCCAGTATAAGAGCGGATGACAGTAACTAGCGAATAATAATAATAATAATAATAATAATAATAATAATAATAATCATACGAAGAATCATACAAGAATCACACGAAGGGTTATGGACATGAAGGACATATAACTCTAGGACCTTAGGTTGCGGGTAGCAACTTGCTCCTAGTTTTATTCCAGTTTATTTAAGTAGACTGTGTGGAAAAACAATAATAATGCCTCCGAGGCCTTGAAATACCGGGCTGGCGTCCGGTGGGGGATTAAGTCTGCCTCAAGGGAAGGAGGTGGCTCTTTAGCCTGGTTCTCCAAGAAACCCTTCTAGAGGTGGTGTCTCAACAGATAACACCGGTGGTTGTGTAACCTAAAATCCACTACCTCTTATGAGTGAAAAAATGTCAAATGATAGTTTATCGGGAAACGGCGTGAACGAGGTTGGAATGGATAGAGAAGGCTTCGCGCCCGGCAGTTGTTCTGTGCGCACGCAGGCAGACTTCGGTCGTCATCCCATGACTGCAAGGTAGAAATGGACTAAGAAAGTGAACAAGCTTGTAATAAAATGTTTCTACAAAAGTGATCCGTCAAAAAGAGGGTACCGCAGGAGAATGATGAACATATGTAGAGAGATAGGGGTGTTCAACGTTGGACAGCAAAGATTAGCTGACCAAAAGTAGAGTCATCAGAACTAATGAATTGCTATCAAAAGTAGAACTGGAGGAAATACAGCGAAAAGTAGAGAGAGAAGAACAGCCGAAATAAGTAAAGAATGCAACAGAAGACCAACATAGAAATGACGAAGTAGAAATTGAAGATGAAAGAGAATGGAATGGTGAGAGTATTTTGGAGGAAGTGGAATTGATTGAGAAGATTAGCGAAATGGCCAGTAGAGAAGAGAATTCTGAAAGAAAAACGGAGTTAGAATAATTGAAGGAAGAAATGAAAAGGAACGATAATCCGGCATCCCTTAGAAATGTAGAAAGAAAAAGACTGAAAGTAGTAGTGGCAGAAGTAGATTTAGTGGTTAAAGATATTCTTACAAGGAACCTGACAGAAACGAATCGACTGCTGATAGCAGCAGCGCATTTGACTGCAAGTAAGTTGGGTGTAAAAAAGAAGGAAGTCAGAATGCATACTGAACCAGCATGGAGAAGAAGGCTTAATGGCAAAATCGCGAAGTTAAGAAAAGATGTTAGTAGACTAGAAAAGTGGAAGACGCAGGCACTTCGAAACAATGGTTTGAGAGAACACACCTGGAAAGAACATATAATGTGAAGGAGAAAGGAATAGGAGTTGTTACAGAAGAAGTTTAGCAAAGGATTACTGCAACGACTGCAAAGTTAAAAAGGTATGACAGCAGAGGGGAACAGTACTGACAAAATCGAATGTATCAGTCAAACTGAAAGAGATTATTTGAACGAATAGAGAACCAGGAGAGAACAAATGATGAGATACCAGAAGTACAGGAAAGCAGGAAATTTTGGAACAAAATTTGGAATGTGTCTGCTGTACATAATGATAACGCAAGATGGTTGCATGGAGTTGAAGACGAATTAAGTAACATTAATCGACAAGAATACATAAGTATAGAGTTAGAAAAAGTGAGAAAACAGTTGAGAAAAATGCCAAACTGGAAAGCACCAGGGCTAGATGAATTGTAGGGTTATTGGCTGAAAAACTTTGTTGGATGTCACAAAAGATTAGTGGGACAGCATCAAATCTGTTTAGATAGGGCACAAATGCCTGAATGGCTTACCGTTGGCAGAACAGTTCTAATTCAGAAAGATAAAGAGAAAGGAAACGTAGTTCATTGCAGACCCATCACCTGCCTCCCAATAATGTGGAAACTGGTTACTGGCGTTTTAGCGGACGAAATCTATTACCATCTAGAGAAAGAACAGCTTTTGCCAATGGAACAGAAAGGATGTCGAAGAAAATCTCGGGGAACGAAGGACCAGTTGCTTATAGACCGCATGATAGCACGAAATTGCAAATAAAGACAAACAGGACTGGCAATGGCTTGGATTGACTATAAGAAAACATACGATATGGTGCCGCATCGTTGAATTAAGAATTGTTTCAGTATATTCGGAGTTGCAGAGAACATTAAAGAAAAATATAGAGAAATGGTGTACTGATTTAACATGTAGGGGAACCAATTTAAGCAGAGTGAAAATGAGAAGGGAAATATTTCAGGGAGACAGCTTGTCACCATTGTTGTTTGTACTGGCTCTAATACCCTTGATAATGGTTCTGCGAAAAGTTACAGCTGGGTATGAACTAGCTGGAGGAAAGGGTGTAGTCAACCATTTATTGTTTATGGATGATTTAAAGCTATATGGCAAAAGCGAGAGGCAAGTGGATACACTGGTAAATACGGTTCGGGTAGTCAGCCAAGATATAGGTATGGAGTTCGGTATAAACAAGTGTGCTGTTCTTAACACGAAGCGAGGAAAATTCCACAACTGTGAAGGAATCAAGTTACCGGATGGACAGAGTATTAAAGGCCTTGACGAAGGGGATGGATACAAATATCTCGGGATGTTAGAAGCTGATGAGGTTAAGCATACTAATATGAAAGAAATCGTCACAAAGGAATACAACAGAAGAGTTAGAAGAATACTAAGATCAAAGCTAAACGGAGGAAACACCATAAATGCCATAAATTTGCGGGCTGTTGCTGTGATTAGGTACGAGGCTGTGGACAAATATAGTGGACAAAAGAAGAACTAGGAAATATTGACAGAAGGACAAGAAAACTGATGAACATAAATAGAGCTCTGCATCCCAAAGCCGACGTTGACAGACTTTATATGAAGAGAGCTGAAGGAGAAATAGGTATGATAAGTGTTGAAGACTGTATAGATATGGAAACGAGTAGCCTGTACAACTATGTAGAGAACAGCAACGAAAGATTATTAATGGCAGTCAAAGACGAGAGGATACTCGGGGAAGGCGCTGCGAAGAAAGAGATATATGATAAGCAAAAGAGACAATATAAGGAGAAGGCATTACACAGTCAATTTGAAAGAACAACTGAAGAAATTAAGGACAAAGATAGCTGGAATTGGTCGAAAAAAGGGACACTGAAGAAAGAGATCAAGGGTATGTTGATGGCAGCTCAAGATCAAGCGCTAAGGACAAACTATATTAAGAAAAGAATTGACAAACAGGGTGTATCACCAATGTGCAGATTATGTGGAGAGCGAGAAGAAACAATCAGCCATATAGTTGCTGAATGCTCAAAATTAGCACAAAATCAATACAGATTATGGCGTTATGATAGAGTCGCACTGATGATTCATTGGTCATTGTGTAAGAGAATTGGCTTCCAACAGCAAGAGAAGTGGTATGAGCATGTCGCTGAACGAGTATTAGATAAAGATTGATTGTTGCAGGTTTTGTGCTATAAACCTTATCTTTGACGTATCCCCACAAAAAAAAAGTCCAGAGGTGTGAGGTCTGGTGAACGTGGAGAGAATTCAATGCCACCTCTTCGCCCAATCCATCTGTTCGGCAGATTTTCGTCAAGATAGGCTCTCACATCACGATCGTAGTAGGGAGGTGCTCCTTCTTACTGGAAATAAAACTCCTCATCTCCAAATTGCTCACGAATGCGTGGCACTCGAAAGAAAGTTTGAGTGAGTTATAATCATTCAAAGTGTGTATACATTTTTTTGGGATACCCTGTATATGCGAAAACAACTTTGCCAAGTATATGCTTACACAATCACTCTCCGCAGTATCTGTGTCCAGCAGCTTATCTCACAAAGCGGACAGACCTCCGCCAGTCCTTCCCCTCATCAGTATTTTGTTGATTTTTAATTTGTTAAAATTTATAAGAACTTCCGAGTAGGTGTCCTCCATAATCTCCCGAAGAAAAAATCCGAAATTGCACGATTTATATTGCTGTACAGTCTATGGGGAAAGTTTGAAAATGTAAAGCGCATTACATATATATTGACTGATATTTTTTCCAAGGATAGTCAGCATAGCGAATTGCGCACTTAAGACACATTTTCCTCAGTCAAACTGTTGGAGCGTCAGGAAATATAGAATAGTAACAGGAAGCTTCCTTTGCTTCCATAATGTCATTATGAGAGCCAGTTCTTGACCAATATTACCAACGGAGTCACTCTTTGACCCTTGCTTTCGCTTTTCAAGGGATAACGCACAAAAAATAAAATTAGAGCAGTGGCACAATGGCTTGTTTTCATAATGTCAACTGAACGGCTTGGTTTAGTATAGGCAATACCAGCACAATGGTTAGGTACACTAGTATTTGCTTGATTTGTACGTGGTTTCATGTAAAACAACGCCTAATCAAAGTATGATCGGTAAAAACACAACGTTTCCGTAGGTATTTTGATACTGACACTACAGAATTCCAATCGTATTTGGTTGATTGTAAGTGGCCTTTCAGGTACCGTAGAATTCCGAAAGTAATGGCCCTCGTTACTTTCGGATTTAACAGGCCTTGGGGGCCGCTACTTTCGGATAGTTAAAATACGTTCGGAAGAAACAGCTATTGAATGGACTTAGTTATCAAGCGATGAGAGGAATAAAATTTCCACCATTTTCATCATCAGATCTGATTGTCAAATTAGATATAAAACTGCGAACATTTTGACCAGAATACACAATAAATCAAAAACAAAAAAGTCATCTTGAGACCGTTTGTATACGGTGTCGTTTTCCTAGCTATTTATGATATTCTGCGTCCTCAGACAAGGCCACGGGGGTAGATGACATTATGATGTTTTGGCTCAGGTACATGTGGAACGTCCAAAAGAATTTTTTTGGGGAAAGCAGATCAAGACTACTGGTGTATGACGAGCACAAGGCGCAGACCACCGAGAAAGTTAAACAGATCATTGGCCAAGAGTGTAATACGACCTTAGCGTTGGTGCCACCTGGAGCCTCTAGCAAAATTCAACCTCTCAACGTCGCGTTCAACAGCGAGTTAAAAATGTGTAGATATCCAAGCGAACGAAATGATGGCTGAAGATCCAGAGATTTTTCATACATCAAAGTTGACAGCCAGTGAACGACGTTTTATGTTTACCTAGTGGGTCGGAAAGACATAGCAGGAAATATCTCGTAGAATTAAAGATACAGTAATTCGTTCCTTCGTGAAATGTGGCATTGCACTTCCTACGTCGGGAGAAAGGGATAACGAAATAAATATCAAGGGCATTCCTGAGTACACCATCGGTGAATCTTATGATGTACAGTGCGTTTTACGACAGCAGTGATGAAAAACATGACATGGTTGTCGGCAGCGATGATGGCGACGTATAAGAGAAAACATGTTCTAAATATTGGAAAATTAACGATCAACAGGTACTTTCTTAAGGGGGCTCTTTACCTTATGAGTGAAAAAATGGGTAGTTTTCAAAAGCATGCTATTACCTGGCTAGATTAAGTCTGAGCTATGGCAAACCATACATTTGCTGAAAGCTCAGTCTTCGGTGAATTCTCACCCCCCCTGGGTAATAAGTTAAAGAAAACAAATTGGTGATTCAGATTCACCGAAGACTTAGCTTTCAGCAAATGTATGGTTTGCCATAGCTCAGACATAATCTAGCCAGGTAATAGCATGCTTTTGAAAACTACCCATTTTTTCACTCATAAGGTAAAGAGCCCCCTTAAAAGATATGTATTAGTATCGTTAAGTTGATTGTTAACTTTGAATACAAACATTACTTTTTGTTGGATAAACATGTATTTGAAACATAAAAGCACCACATTCGAAAGGGCCGCTACTTTCGGGGGGCCCACTACTTTCTGGGGGGCCGCTACTTTCGGAAAATTTTAGTAGTGTCACAAATTTGACGTTACTTTCGGGGACCGCTACTTTCGAGGGGCCGTTACTTTCGGAATTCTACGATATTATAATTCCTAATCCAAGTATAATCAGCGCAGTGGCGTAAAGAGGGGGTGCAATCGGTGCAACTGTCCTGGGCGGCACCTCTTTGGGGGCGGCATTTTCGGCCACCAGTGTCCTGAAAACGTTAACCCACAACTGGTTAAAATAAATATCTGGCTCAATTTGTTACAGCAGCGTAAAAGAAGGTAACTAAGGCTTAACAACTGCCATAAAGGCTGCTCCATTGTTTTGCCCCTGGCGGAAAGGGGTGAAGGCAACCCAGGGAGATTTGACCGTGTGTTTAAGTCCCAGCCTGGGAAATTTGACCTCAGGCCGAGGAGTCGGGCACTTTAAGCGTCGTCATATTCCAAGTCAACAAAGGGCTGGGAACTAGAATTTTGTTAATTGTGGCCGCAATGACGAAGGTAAAAATGCATACTATTTCCTTTTGTAAATGGAGCCATATTATTTTTGTTTGGGGGGGCGGCATTTTTCACTCCCGCCTCGGGCGGCAGTTTACCTCACGCCACTAGATCAGTGTAAACACATTGGTTGCGTTGGTGTTTTGATACATAATATTCACAAGAAAACAATATTGGACAAAAATGTTGATTACGCAAAAAACGGCTAAGGATAATATACCAAGCAGTATATCACTTATCTTCAGTCAAAAGAAAAAGAAATGTTTCGCCTTCTGAAGTTACTAAGATATTCTTCCGACTTCTTCGTAGGTAAACCATGTCAGTGTTGCCAGATGACAAGTGACGTGCAGTAAAAGGCCAAATTGCGAAAAAAATGGCCAAAAATTTTTTCATTTGTCTCCGTCATGTGTATCTACCAAAGATTTGTATGTCCTATACAGCCTCAAATACGAATTTAATATTTGCAAAGCAAATATTAAAACATGAAACAGCATGTTTTACTGCTCCTACAACACGGTTGTAGGAGCAGTTGAGAACCCCTCTAGTGTTGGGATTTAGAGGGACTTAAACTGCGGTACCAGAAGGTGAACGTGGATAAAAGTAAAGTGCTTTTATTCATACTGGATAACCCTATCAGTTACCTAAGCGGTTCTTGCTAGAGGTCCAGTAAGGACCACCCCTCATTGGTCCAGTGTTGCTACAGGAGTAAAACGAAGTACCCGGAGAAAATCTGAGATGCTCAGGAAAGTCAAACTGACTAATCATGTACCTGCACGGAGCCGGAATCAAACCCTAGTCACACTGGTGAGAGACACGTGCATTACCACTGTGCCACCAGCACCTCAGTGGTGCTGGCGATGAGTGTGGTTTAGATGGTAGTGTGTTCCAACACCTGGAGTGGGAAACTGTTGGATCGATTGGAAAGCGGATAAAGTCCAGAGGTATGAGCGTATGGTAATAGACTAATGCATACTTATATATTTGAAAAAGTACGTACAAATAACATAATTTTGCAAGTTTTAAGTGGTAAGGAATCAAAAAAGTTCTGTAATCATTTTAAAGTTGCTGAGTATATTAATAAATTGTATATAATATTAGTAACAATATATTCAAAAATAAAACAGTAAACTTAAAGTGAATAACCTAATATTCATTTTATTTTTTTGTGAAACATGTTACACGATCAATCACCAATCTTGTACGTTAATTTACATTTACAAATTTTCCGTAAAGCTGTAATCATTGTATAAACTATATTGATTACTCATTAACCGAGTGCGAGGTCTGTACGGGAAAGTATTTGCCTGAGGTTTTCGTACAGACTGAGCGACGAAGGAGCGAGGTCTGTATGGAAAAAACCGAGGGCAAGTACTTTCCCGTACAGACCGAACAAACCAGGTTAATAAGGAATTTATTATATGGCTTTTAGCACCATTTTTCATCGCTTTTAAAGAAGCTTTGTGTTCGTGAGTTAGCGGCTCAGGTTTTCTTGCTTGTTGTTAGTTATTTCTTCGTGGCTTTTTGGATCTATTCATCTAATTTTCTGCTTAAAAGTATCGTTGAGAACTTTTAACTTCTTTTTTCGTAGTTTGTTTTTATAAATCTTCTGTAAAACGTACCGGAATCTTGATTGTTTTTCTTCAAATCAACTCGTGAATTTCCCGCCAAAACTAGCTACTCTGTACGAAAACTTATTGCACGGACAGGCAGCCAATCAGTGTGCGTCATTTTGCGTACAGATAGGCTAGCGAGCCCAGCCAAATAATAATATAAAATATCGTACATTCAATCTAAAATTTAACTTGTTTGGTACCTACAATCAATGTAAGATAACGACCGAGACTTATGTTCATTGCAGTTTTGCTACGTTAAAATGGCCAAAGATAGATTTGACTGACAGATGAATTTTCAGCCTCCCAAATGGACTTGAAAAAGGCCAAAAAAACCTTGATGGTAGGTCTTCCACTGGAGGAAAATTGTCTGATATTAGCCTCACTAAAATTCCCAGCAGTTGCCACCGTTTGTAAAGAGCTAACATTTATTAGTAACAACGGATTACTAATGTCACATGGGATACTTTTGAACTGTTTGCAAAACTCATTGAACAGTATTCGTCACTTTATGGCTGTTATGACTTAACGTCTTCCAGAATATGTGAAATTAAAATTCTCTGAGTGACACTGTATATGGAACGAGGCCGGCGTTGGGATAAAATGTCAGGAGTGTAAATTATTCGTTCATTTTATATTTAGGGAAAAAATGCTCTTATATTATGAAGGACGTCGTCGTTCACGTTTGTGTCGTCTTCGCGTAAGATTCCTACAGTGAGATGGACTGGGCAAAAATATATTGAGGATATACGAAAAGTTTTTACAGAAATTTGTAAATCCAAAACCCCAAAAATGAAAAGAAATACCTCTAAAATACTAAAAAGTAAAAATCTGTCTGGTGTTAACCTTTTTCCCAGGGCATTTTGATTCTACGGCGTAAGGTAGGCGAAAGTGCCCAGGCATCGGACGAACAATTCTTCCATCTGACTGGCGCGTTTCAGAAACAGTTAGGCGAAGTATAACTTGTGCATCTAATTCCGCAAGTTAAGAAATTTCACCTTTAAATTTTGCCACTTTTTCGAAATGATGGCTTTTTTTGAAGTCAAGAACCCCACTTAAAATTTGTTTGATATTATAAGAGATAATGATTAATTTAAGGTAAACTGCAGAACGTTGAATATTTCTTATTCATTACTGAATTTAACAAGTAATGACAAACGAACGACCGTACATAAAACCAGGAACTGAAACCCGGATTGGATACCCAAGGACCCACGTAAAACAACATCAACAGAGTTTCACGAAAGGCTATCGTAGAATAATTTACGAGAGCCATGGATTGCTGAAAAACGTGGACCGAAAAAAAGAATAGGTAAGAAATAAGAAACCAATGAATTAATGCATTTGTCGAAATTGGAATTGAAAGGCGGTTATTTGTAGAATAAATAAACTTAGGACATTCGAAAAGGTGTCAAATACTAAATAAGGAAGTGGAAATACTCGTTGAAATAAACACCAGATCGCGATGACACATGATTGTTATCCACTGAGTGAAGTTTGAACATCTGTATTTCATTAATCATAAATCTCACAATCAAGCCAATCACGGACTTCCTGTTAATATTCGTGGTTAGGGAACAAAGAGAAAGCGCTTTGTTGACAAAATAAATTGTGCACGTTTTACTTTCCAACTCCTGTGGTGAGTGGGTGTATGTCATTATCGAGTCCCCTCAGTCCTGATTACAGAAATACTGGTAGAGACGGAATAATTAGGAAAACAGTCAAGACTAAAAAGATAACTATCTGCTATCAAAGGGGCAATAGCCATGCAAGTCGCCAAAGTAGGGAATATGGACTTTCAACGCAGATTGTACAATACCTGCAATTACCTAATCGACATAAATGCAGGGTACAACGATGCAGGGCGGGAAAGCACATGGTGAATAACAAAGTTGTTGACTTAACATCTAATACTAATGGTAGTTATAGAAGATCAAGTTTTATCATTTAGTGTCGCTTTATTTCCTCTTAAGTAATCTTGTATTCTTTTGAACACTAATTACATTATCACAACACCAAATGGATTTAGACTGGAAAACATAGCCAGCAGACAGTGCGACAGTTCAAAGAAATACATAATAAAACATAAACTGAAGGGAAACATCTTGAAAGCTCATGCTATCATTTACTTCTCATTTATTTTTGTGTCTCGCTTTACATAACACTTATTTCAGAAAACGTTTTTGTAGAGTTTGACCTGTCATAATCCCGCGCTGGCCATTTGATACAACCACTAAACCGAATCCACGATTTCGCAAAAAGAAAGGATAAATAGTCAATTAAGAAACAGTGATGCAGTATGTTTTTCTTGTAATCACTCTAACTATAGCTGACGTGAGGTCAAATTCTAACGTCTAACCTAGTTCTAAATCAACTCCAATAACACGGCTTTACCAATATATGGACATGTGGACCCTCGATATTCTTTGACCACCGATATGAACCGGGTCCAAACGCACGAGGGACCACATCCACTGCAACACCAGGTCCTGAGTTTTGATTTTAAGAACAAGCTAAAGGAGCTGAGATATCATAATTTATCTTATTAAAAAATTTCGGATGCAAAATGACAGGTCGATATCACGGCCATTTTGTATCTTTTCGCTTTGGGCCATAGTAACAGAAAAATTGCCAATTTTCTTCATACGTTCCGTAAAACCGGTCATCTACGTCGGGATAAGTATTACATACCGCAACTATACATATGTTTGTTGCATATATGTCGAACTTGTACCTTACCTCGCCATCTGAGTCTTGTTAGCTCAATAGCTCGAGCGTCTCACCGGTCATCAGATGGTTATGGGTTCGATCCCTGTCTGAGGCTCAGAAATCATTTTTGTGAGGTAAGAGCTTGACGATCGTTCATCTATCATTCACTTCAGATATCTCCAAGCTCCCACATTTCCAAAATATATATCATATATACGTAACTACTTAATTCTATTAACTTACCACAACAGAATTGATCTGCCGGCGGGCCTCTTTACAACAACTTGGAGAGCCTGTTATTTTTACAACTGCAATTTTTTCTTTATTCAAAATCGTAATTCTGGCACCAGACAGTGTTCGGATATCTTTTATTATCCTTCCTTCTTTTCCAATAATTGACCCCACAAACTGTATAGGAACCTCGATAACCTCCTCATGTTCTTTTAATTTCTCCTTAATAAATTAAGTATTGAAAGGAACTAAGTAAACAGCCAAGGTCAAAAGTACCAGTCAAAAGAAACATCACCGTTATAAAATAGTTATGAAAAAGCTCTAAGAGGTTTGTTCTAATAACGTGTCTTTTGAAATAATAAGACTGAAGGCAATGATACATTAATTTCCCAGATATAGCTCCCAGTAGCTTCGGACGTAGGAATAAGGAGGGAGTGCTTATTCTTCTGATAATTAGAATAGGCGGGGTGTTTTCGTGTACGACAGTAATCGACTTCCCCTATGCTGCTGGATTCGCACTCCTTGAACCAATATATCAAAATCGCTGATTATACTTATCAGGGCGCAAGAACTTTCAAGCCGTGAAATAAAGATTAACGCCCAGCTGAGGATTTTTAAATGTAAACCTATGATCGCCGACAACTTGAGAACATTTTTAAATAAATTTTATAAAAATGTTCTCAAGTTGTCCTTGATCATGGGTTTACATTTAAAAATCCTAAGCTGCGTGTTAATCTTTATTTTACGATTACGTTTTCCGCCCGGAAAGTCGATAACCAAGGTACCTTCAAATTAACTATAATTTGCCTTAATGAACTTAATGATCGTGAAATTCTTCCGAAGCATCCCAACTATAGAAATGACGTGAAAAATAAGTAAACAATGATCTTGTAAACCTCAAGCACAACGTGTTTAGCAACAAATGTTTAGCTATAATTGAAAACCTAACATCACTGTTTAGGCTACAAACAGGACTTGATCCCAAACGGAACATCTTGAAAATTCAAGATATGAACCAACTGTAAGACAAAAAGTATATTAAGTAATAATTTGACCTTATTTCAAAGTCATCATCAAACCACTTAATTACTTCAAATATCACCAGCCTTAAATATTTGGAGAAATGCATGAGATTTTATTGACTGATATCTTCAGGTTTCAAGATGTTTCTTTTTGGATTGAAATTAAAATGAATTTATCAAAAAATATCATGGCACTAAGACGTGAAATGCGATAGTTTTGCAGTAATTAAAATAAAGTAAAGTTACATAACACTCAGAAAAATTAAACATATAGTACTTAATAATTTAAACATCCGGTGTTAATTTAAACTAAAGAGATTACGATTTGTATTGCATATTCTTTCTTCAAACGGCCGTGGCTTTCGAAACATCCTATATAATGGTCATAGTACGACGTTCTTTATGTGTTATTTTGCCTTTTTGTTTTATTGCTCACTTCCATCTTCAAATTCTGCCTCTTCTATTTAACGTGCATATGCGGAAAAAGTAGTTGTTTTGAAAAAATTGGAGAGGATTCAAACGACATATAGCTTTCTGCTAACCTATGAATAGTTTCAGTGATATCTTCATACTAACATGAATATTTTTAAGCATTGACGTGAAGAAAGAGTTTAAGTACTAGTAATGCTCATGACATCAAATTGGGATCGAATTTTACTTCCGGGCTAAATTCCTTATTGTACCCTTATTGTGGCGAGATTTGAAAGCTGTGTGAAAAAGTTTGTTTTTTGGTGTTCCTGACCATGTCTACGAATAGATCTGACTCAGAAAAAATTTTAACGTAATCACGTTCGAATTTTGACTTAACCGACGAATTGAAGTCTAGGAAATCCGCAGCAAATACTCAATAACAGAAGGACTTTGTTGCGCAAAGACGGTGCTGTCTCACGACAATGAACCCACCGCTAATGAAGGACAAATTCACCAAAGCGAAGATTTGGAATGAGAAAACACGCGTTGTAGGGCTCATAAAAAATGATTGACGAGTTTTGTAAAGAAACATTGTTGGTTACTGCGCTTGCACGGCTCAGGTCTTGGAAGAGATGTTGATACCACAGAGACGAGTCGTGAAGAAATAAATTAAAAATGCCGGGGTCAAGGAGCTTTCGTACCACGCAAAGAGTGATCGAGGAATTTAGGTGGAGAATACAAACTTCTTGACAGTGGAGATAGAACAAGGAAAAATGATGTTGAAATAATATTGAATGGAAAATGGAGGAACAAAATATTAGAGGTGAAACGAATAAATCAGAGACTCATACGTTTGAAGGTTATGTTGAAAACCAGTGTGCTTAAAGTAATCTCAGGATTCACACCGCAAATAGGATGTTCAGAGGAACAGAAGGAGTCGCATAGGAATGAATTGGAAGAACAAATTAGAGAGATGCCCGACCAGGAGAATGTAATATTCGAAGCAGATTTGAACGGAAGAGTAGGGAAGTGGAGCGACGGATACGAAGACGAACATGGTGGAAATGGTTATGGAGAGTGAAATGAAGGTCAGCAAGAACTTGGAATGGCACAATATTTGGAGTCAGTAGTAGTAAACATATTGTTTACAAAGAGTAATGAACAATTGATGATATATAAAAGTAGAAGAACAGTGAATCAAACAGACTACGTATACATAATGGTAAGAACATCAGAGAAGATGCGAGTACTGAGTTGTAACGTAATTCCGGGAAAAACTGTGTGACACAACACGGGTCGTTGGTAGCTGACTGTGAATGGCTGAGATAAAGGAAGATAAAACCAGAACGCAGGAAATCTTAGAAGTATGGGAATTGAAAGAAGAAAAGTTTCAGCAATACTGAGAAAGAGTGTTGGAAAGGAGACAAATTTTGGAACCAGGAAGTGCATATAAACAATAAGTGGTCTCAGATGAGGAATGCTTTGGAAGAAGTGGTTGGACGAACTATGGGAAGAGAGATCGGATGAGAAGATGCATCGCTGTGGAATCAAGGTTTATAGGATCTGGCGAAGAGAGAGAGAAAAAAAGAAGTTTCAGGATTGGAAGAAGAACAACAACATAGGGACAAAGACAAAGGCATCAGCTGGTGAACAGAGGACTTAAAGTAGCTGTAATGGAGGCAAAAGAAAAAGCAGGCAGAGAATTTTATGCCGATCTAGATTCAAGAGAAGGCGGGAAGTAAATATATCGGATAACCAATGCTAGACGGAAGAAGTGGGAAGCCAGTGGGTAGGTAGGAGTAACAAAGGACATGAATGGGAATATATTATAGGATGAAAATGAAATCAAGTCAGGATGGAAAGAATATTTTGAATAATTGTTAAATGTGGAGAATGACAGAGA
This sequence comes from Heliopora coerulea, assembly GCA_030142905.1. Classification (NCBI taxonomy): domain Eukaryota; kingdom Metazoa; phylum Cnidaria; class Anthozoa; order Scleralcyonacea; family Helioporidae; genus Heliopora; species Heliopora coerulea. The sequence continues at coordinate 3,234,822 of JASJOG010000010.1, read as the reverse complement.
AAGGCTAAATGAGATAGATGGAACAGAGGGACCGACAGAACAAATACAATGGAAGACCAAATATCAATGAAAACAGCTTTGAAGGAAATGAAGAATGGGAAGGTACCACGACAATCAGTTGTGTCAGCGGAATTGGTGAAAGCATTAGAAGAGAGATATGGATTTTGCATGGAGATAGTGCTGACCCTATGGAGTGCAGGAAGAATGCCGGATGACTGGCAGAAGAGTAGGATTGTTACTCTCTAGAAAAGCAAAGGAGATATACTAATTTGCAGAAATTTAATAGGAATTAGACTGACAGAACACATGTTAAAGGTTTTAGAACGGATTGTGGACAAAAGACCTTGAGAGATCTTGCTGATATTAACAACAGACACTTTGGATTTTTGCGCTGACAAGGGATAGTAGATCTAATCTACAATTGTACGACAACTACGAAAGAAGGCTCTAGAAGGAAATTGGAAGGTGTTTGATGGATTTGTTCCAAGGGAACTAGTAGTGTTCTAGAAAGATTAATTCATATTATCAAAAAAATATAGAGGTTGACGAACCGTATTAGTGCAGTGTACGGAGATTCGGAAGAATTTGAAATTGGGGTAGGCCTGCATCAGTGGCTCACTCTTAGTTCATTTTTGTTCGTTGTGATTATAGATGCGGTTAGTGAGTATGTGAAAGGAGAAGATTAATGAGAATTGCTATATGCAGATGACCTAGTAGTTATTCCGCAATTCCAAAACAAAATCATAACGACAGGGCCAGAATATTAGCATGCATGTTACTAAGACATTTTATTACATAAAAAATGCTCTGATCCCAAAAAATCATGTCCCAAATGAAGTATCTCGACATTACTTAAACGAGACAAAGCAAAGCATTTTTATAATTATATTAAAACACTCTTCCCTTCCCTTCCCTTCCCATATGTTGTCGTACAGACTATAGTCACATTGAACCACCGATTTACGTTCGTTTGCTTTGACATACGTAATGTTGAGATGATCTTCAAGGTAGTCAGAAAAGTTTGTTTCAGAGAATATTTGACGACGTGTTTCCTTACTACATTGAACACTTTTCTGCGATTGGACTTTTTAGTATTTCTCGCAATAATAAGTCGTTAAAAAAGTACTTGATATATCATACTAGCATAATGCATGTGTATCAGTGGTTTAGCCAACTGAACAAACAAACCAATGTCTACAGCGTTTCTAGTTAAGGATTTCAGCTGAGATCCTAGAAACGAAAAGTAGCTTTGTCTTATCTCGTACACGCTATTCAACGGGTCAACAGTAAGGGATTAATTAAAGACATCGAGAAAAGTGCACATATCGCTAATCCTCGTTAACAGTTGGAATGAAGGTCAGACATCGACCAGTTGACGTTAGTAGCCCGAATATAATTTGTAACTTTCTTGACGTAAAATCAAACCTTCATTGTTGTAACATTGTATTGACAAAAGTCGTTAAAAAATGTTTCGGGCCCTCTAACTATATTCTTTTGGTCTATGCCCTTAGAGGTTATTAAACTTTCCCACCTCGCTGTTGCACGACTGGATATCTTTGTAAAGCAGACTGGATATCTTTGTGAAACACACTTTGTAAAGTGTGTTCTGCAAAGAGAAAGCTGTTGAACAGATTCTTGTACTATATGATCTCGAATAAATTTTCATGTTTTTGCGGTTTAATTACAGTAGTACTAGCTCGCTGAATCTAGGAAAAAATTTTATAATTCCTGGAAATATTCTTTAAGAAAATCTCTCAATTCTGGAATCGGCGATGAGTTGGACAGTGATAATGTTCACGTGAATGCATTAAGGCAGGAAGGAAACAAAAAATAAGTTTTTCAGATTTGAACGAATAGTCAAAATGACAAGAAATGGCGAAATGCCATTCAGAGCTATTTCAAACCTCACTTTGTTCTTGTGACCAGGTACATTTGATTTAAAAATGAGGTAACCTTTCATTATATCAAAAATTGACACTAAAATATGCCAGAATAATATATTACGTATATTTATATACATAAAGCCACTTGAAACTTTGGATACTGCTGCAGGTCATGAAATTACACATTATTAAATCATAATCTGTTTGCGACAGTGACGCATTAGTCCAATAAAAAATAAAAAAAATTTCTTTTTTCACAACTTTCGTTGCCCTTTTTATTATCATTATTATATTTTTGCTAGTCATCAATATTTCTGTCAATGTTTATGTTCCAAATATAGTAAAAAAATAGGTGATATTTAGTTCCATGACAAGCATTAACGGGGAAAGTTTAAATAAATTTCGCTCATATATTCATATAATTATGTACTGTGTTTGTATAAATATTAAATGTTTCTTGACCAAGAGCGAGGTCCGTACGGAAAAGTACTTGCCTGAGGGTTCCTATATATTGAGCGACGGAGAAGCTAGGTATGGGCTAAAAAACCAAAGGTGAATACTTTCCAGTACGGAACGAGCAAACGAGGTTAATAAGGAATTTATATTTGGCTTTGTGCTTGGTTTTCTTTGCCAATTTTAGTAGGCTTTTCGACGTAGGATGTTGCTGTTTACTTTACCTGGTAACTTGTTCACTTTGCTTCTAGTTTCCACCAGGTAAACGTATATTTATCGTAATTTTATTTAATTAACTTTAAACAAAAGCAGTGCCAGTGTTCAAACACATTTAATTATTCAAAATTTCCCCCTCGCGCTAAGAACGGTGTGAGGGTACTAATCTCGACGTCGTACGTCGAGTCCTTTTATACGCGTGGAGAACAGTGCAGCAAAATTTTGCAGTGCGTATCATACGTTTATATATAAATATATATATATATATATATATATATATTTATATCATCATTGGTTCAGTTTCTATTGTTCTCTGGAAGTTGATATCAAGCGAATACACCTGCAAGCACCAGGTTACTGTAGGAAAAGCAGGGGGCGGCTTTTGAATATTTACTGGGGAGAGCGGGGCTGAAAGAACCGACCAAACTTTGGGGTTGATATGCATTAATCAACCTCATAAATATATTAATGAGGTTGATTAATACATATCAACCTCTAAACGGGGTTGATTAACACATATCAACCCCCAAATTGTTACGCAACAATACAGACTGAAAAACGCTCTAACTTCCTTGAATTTTACTTAACATGAAAACAATTTACTCAATGGTACTACTCAAAAAACGAACTCAATTTACATCCGCAATTGTTTGAGATCTGATTAGGAGTTGTTAATGACGACTTTGCAATTCGCAAACTCAAACGACAACCTTCGCTTGCGAGACGTTGCTATATCACGAACTTTATTTTCACCCTTGTCAATCTCCTCAATTGTTGAACTCTTTCTTTTAAATCTTGAACTACTGTTCACATCATCTTCTGCGCTATTGCTAGTTCCTGCGATTATGTCTGACACAATTTCTTTCGATCTTTCACTCGGATGTTCGTAGGAGTGCAGAGATGCCAGACTTCTATGACCAGTTCTTGCCATCACCAACTTGTCAGGTACACTCATTTCTGTTCCACGAGTTGCCGTTGTGGGTCGCAACGAGTGGTCCGTCTTGTACCATTTCTTGCTGTTGCCCAGGAAGGCCAAATACGAACAGCCCACTCAGTTTCACGAACAGCATTTTTCGGAATACGAGATGGCATGTGCTTCTGTAGCCCATAATCATCAATGGCCCCGCCAAACCGTTTAGTCGAAGCATCTTTAGGCAGCTCCTGAAAACCAAGTTTTCTCACCACGCTCTTATTTCTGCATTCACTGTCAACCAGCTCTTACACTCCATCTAAATCTAGCTCAAAATCACTCTCCAAAACCTTATTATTACTAAAAGCACTCTGTTTAATAAATAAATCTTCGTCACTTTCAGCCTCCATGCTAACATGAACAAACAACATGAAAAAGTTTTGCAGCAAGTCAAATGCAAATGCTAGTTAAAGCTATTGATGCATAACAGTTCTTTTGTCCTCAATCCAATACCATTTCAAGTAATTTGCATGAATAGTTAGTCATGCTATAGCAACATATGCACATCGAGTCAATAAAACGAAATGTCAACACTTTCTTTGCATCGCTCTTAATAGAGTCAAAACGGTTATTGAGTCAACTTCACCAAATGATGATATAAGCCGGTTATATACCTTAGACCTCGGCGTTTAAGCGATGTATCAACCCTCGCGCTGCGCGCTCGGGTTGATATATCGCTTAAACACCTCGGTCACGGTATATAACCTATACATGTCAACACTTTCTTTGCATCGCTCTTAAAAGAGTCAAAACGGTTATTGAGTCAACTTCACCAAATGATGATATAAGCCGGTTATATACCTTAGACCTCGGCGTTTAAGCGATGTATCAACCCTCGCGCTGCGCGCTCGGGTTGATATATCGCTTAAACACCTCGGTCACGGTATATAACCTATACATATATATATATATTTAACAAATAGAAAATTGCTTGAATGTCTCTGTGCTGCGAAAGAAACGTAACGTGAACGACGTCATTTCAACCGGAAAAATGCTTAGTGAAAACACAAGGCGCAGTCGAGTGTTTTCTGGTATTTTTCCAGTAGAAATGGCGTCATTCATGTTTCTACCACAGTACAGAGACACGAAAGCTAGTTTCTATTTGTTTTATATAATAACAAAGCTTTTATCGAGTTTTCGTGACGTCATCCATGTCTCTGTACTCTAACACAAAATGAAAATCACCTCAGCCGAGTCTCTGTACTCTGAGAAGAAAAGAGGCTCGTCCAATCAGAGCGTGCGTAGGGCTCACGTTTGTTTATAAAGGTAAATAAAGACCAATTATTCACCGACACTGAGGTGAATAATTGTTTTAGCATATACCTCACAAAATTGTTTTCATATACATATTTTTTAAATTTTTAAAACAATTTTACTGAACGTCGGCTTGTCGCCCACTCGTCATTTGTAAACAAAATTTTTTGAACACATCTTGAGTGCATTTATCGCTAAAAAGTAAAAGAAATACATATCTTTGAATAAATATTAGCGTAAATATCACCGTTCACCAATAACTTATTCTGATGAGTTAAATACCTATAGTTTAAGACAAGGCACATTCCCGGCCACGTTTAAAACTTGTCATTAATTACTCAAAACAAAACATTATATATATATATATAAATATTAGTAATTTATTTTTGCTTATCTAATATGTTTACAGCTTGTCGTTACACCGTGTTTCATGCTTTGGCAATTATCAGACGACTAAATTATCTCAACATTCAGCTGAGCTTATATACAGTTCCGGCGGCGAGATCAAGAGGTGTTAATTACTAGGTGGTGCTTCTTTAAAGTTGCATAATAGGTATTTGTTGGTGTGTCGACAATTCGACAGCAGTTCGTTGCGCCTATTAAGTAATTTATATTTTTGGGATATGACGTGGTACTTTTCAGCCAAACAAAGCTCGCATCTTTTCGATCCGTATTGGTAAGCAGGAGCCTTCTCAAGAATTGATCATTTGATTGATTCATCAGTGATCCCTCTTTTTCGCAAGTCCCAGACCTGTTTAGGAAGTTCGGTACAGTTAATTTTGTTTTCGTAGCGGAAAGAGTTTCTGTGCTTGTAGAGGCGGTGTTTGAAAGTGTTCTCCGTAAGTCCGATGTAATTTGTGCGGTCGTTGTCGGAACCATTGTTCACGTTGGCACGGTAAACCAGGCTTTCTGTGAGGCAATTTCCTTCCAGGGGACAGGTCTCTTTAACTCTGCAGTTGCATTTCCTTTCCTCGCGTTTTTGTTGGGGGTTCAGAACTTTCTCGTTGTGCGACGTGTGATGCTTGCCATGTTGGGCATGCAACTGTAGCTGACCTTGCTGTTATTTCTATTAAAGATCTTGTGAAACTTGCTGCCGGGTGGAAAGTGTTTGTCGAGTAGCTGAAGAAATTTCTTGGTGACGTTTGTTTGTACGTTCGTGCTGTAAGGAAGGTTGAACCAAATAATGTTTCTTTTTCTGCTTTTGGTATTCTTGTTGCGTTCTGGGTTGGGTATGGCGTCGTACTTAATTGGTTCTTTGTGACCGTTGGCTTTCAGTGCTTCGTTGTAATAGGGTGCGGGGTTGTCGAAAACATTCTTGTTGGCTATATGTCGCTTATGCGTTTTCCAATATTCTTCGGGAGCTGTATGATAATGTTCGGTGGGTGGTTGAAGCTGGTGCTAATGTAGGTTGGGGTGTCGTTTGGCTTCTTGTATGGTCCAAACATTCTGGTCGTTAGATTAAATGTTACGTCCAGGAAGTTAACTTCCTTCAAGTTGGCTTGTATTGTAATGTTCAACCCAAGGTCTTTAAAAATTGACGTAATGTCCTTTCGGATTCTGTCTTACGTTTGGCTGTTGATGTTGTAGAATGCAGCTAAGCCGTCGTCCCGGTAGAGCCCAATTGACGAATTTTTAAATTTCTGTGCCAAGATTCCCAATATATAAAGGCCGAGCAATTCGCACACCTCGGCACCGTCAAAACTTCCCATAGTTACAGGGGGAGGCCATCGTCAAAAATATAGTCAATTTGATATAACTGTCACTGGAAGAACAGAAATGAAAGAAAACCGTATATTTTTTAAAAGCTTTCTTGGAGATCTGATTAAAAAGCTTTTGACATACTAATTTTAAGTGCTGGCATGGAACACACGTCAATTCTTAATACTTTTTATGATAACGTCTTCTGCTAAACATAGTGCATTTTCTCCTATTTCTTACAAATTGTATGATATGAACTTGTCCATAGAATTATCAAAATATTGCGCATCCTACAATATTTAGTTGATAACTTAAGTATAAAACATTATTAGCCAAAAAACCAGTTACATGTGCAATTTTGAACATTTTCGTTGAGGTTTTATGTGAAAGTGATGTGGCTAGTAAGGGACTTAAAAAAGTCGGCACCGAGAAATCTGAGATAAAAATTAGAAGGAATCATGAAATTCTTGGATTGCTTTAAGCTGGAGTTACCACATGTACAGTTTCAAAAAAAATTCACATCGATCTGTCCTGGGAAAAAAAAAACAAAAACAAAAAAAGAACTTTGCATTAAGGTAAATTGAGTGGGGATTGCAGTCATGATCCAGGTTCTGGATGGAAACTACCGATCGAAGTGACCGTTTAATTATTAAAACGTCCAAATCAGGCACCCCAACCAAACATTAACTAGCTGATAAACTAGAAGCTCAGACAGCGGTCAAATTTTCCGCCAAAACCATAAATTACCTCTTGAAAGAGAGAATTCAAATGGAGAAAAAACCTGAGAAACCATTTGGGAGTGAGAAGAATCGTTTACCGCGATTATCATCTGCTCGTGAGCACATTAGTGGGAATATTGATGAATGGGGATGGGTTCTCCTAAATCCCATTGAGAATTTATGGGCTGAGTTGGACTGATTAACAAAAGATCAAAAGTTGGAAAATAAAAACGAACTTTTTGCAGTAATCAAAAATGGATTACAAACAATCACCAAAGAATACTTGCATCAGCTTATTGAAAGCATGCCTCGTTTATGCAAAGCTGTGATCAAATTGAAGAGAGTGCCAGCTAGGTATCGAATGGTACATACACTAGGCATGTACTTGAGTTACTGTTGTTGCCTGTAGTAGTTTGTAAATAAACTTTATTGGCGATTGTGCAAACAAACTCATTAGAGTCAAAATGAAGGACATCAGAGATGTACCAGGAATTTGTAAACTATAATATAATTAAAAACCGCGTAACGTTTGGGAATTTCAAAAATCGGTTATTAAAATTAAGATTTGAGATGATATTTGAAATTACTTAGACGCATGCATCCTAAAACGATCATTCTTAACCACGTCTGTTCATCTTGTGATGATTATGTTACGTTAACCATAATTATTTAGGATGGCCACTTTTTTTTGCTAATCCCCGGTATATATATGTATATATATATGAAATGAATAAGGTTAAGACTCTTGGTTGCTACTCAGAGTTTCACGTCTCTTTGGATGATCATCAGACAACTGTCCAGATCCTGATTTAGTCATTCTTTTATACAGTCTCCTACGTCATCAGGTAAAAATAGTCCGGTAATCTCATTGTCGTGCGTCAACGGGGCGTTTTAATTTTGTTTATGAGGAATTTATTCCTGTGTCGGCAGGTTGAGAATATTTCGGTTCGTTTATTCAGTAGGTTCTTTTTGTCGGCTTTCATAATAAACAAATTCTCTTCGAGACAAAGGTTGCATAGCTTTGCTCCACTCTCATATCCTTTTGCGCGTTTCAAAATAGACCAGTTTACTGTAAAGTCCTTAGATTCGTCTTAGATTTTTTATCAAAAAAATTCGGAAAGACAAACACGGGACTTTATAGAGACGACGGACTGATTTTACTGAAAAACGTTACAACCAGACTAGCAGAGAAAGCTAGGAAAGATTTAATCAAAGTCTTCGGCGAGTTTGAGCTCAAAATTACAGCCACAGCCAACCAAAAAATTGTTAACTTCCTTGACATCACCCTGAACCTACAAAATGGCAAATTCCAACCCTACAAGAAACCAAACGATGACACGCTATACAGCAACAAACAGTCCAACCGCCAGCCATTATCAAACAGATTCCGAAATGCGTAAGCCGAAGAGTCTCGAAATTATCATCCGACCACGCCACCTTCACTAACGCTGCACCTACGTACAACGACGCACTTAAGAACAGCGGCTTTAACACCAACATTGAATACCTCCCCGACGAAGATCCCAAATTAAGAACATCCCAACGACGAAAAAGATCAAGAAATATAATATGGTTCAACCCACCATATAGCCGAAGTGTAAAAACCAACGTGGGACGTAAATTTCTCGCCTTAATGGATAAACACTTTCCCGCAGCAAACAAATTACAAAAAACTTCAACAAGAACACAGTGAAGGTTAGCTACAGTTGCATAGGAAACATGAAGAACATTGTAAACAAACATAACGGTAGCATACTAAATAGAGACAAAATGAGCAACAACGAAAGCTATTGCAATTGCAGAAAAAAAGAATCCTGCCCACTACCTGGAAACTGCATGATCTCAAACATAATCTACAAAGCCGAAATTTTGCAAGCTGACAGCACGGAAAAGAAATTCTACATAGGTATTACAGCCCACCCATTCAAACATCGCTACAACAACCATACGAAATCATTCCGCGACCATAAATGCTCGAACAAGACCGTTTTATCAAATTACGTGTGGGGATTAAAGGACGAAGGAAAGGACTTTACAGTAAACTGGTCTATTTTGAAACGCCCAAAAGGATATGAGAGTGGAGCAAAGCTATGCAACCTTTGTCTCGAAGAGAATTTGTTTATTATAAAAGCCGACAAAAAGAACCTACTGAATAAACGAACCGAAATATTCTCAACCTGCCGACACAGGAATAAATTCCTCATAAACAAAATTAAAACGCCCCGTTGACGCACGACAATGAGATCACCGGACTATTTTTACCTGATGACGTAGGAGACTGTATAAAAGAATGACTAAATCAGGATCTGGACAGTTGTCTGATGATCATCCAAAGAGACGTGAAACTCTGAGTAACAACCAAGAGTTTTAAGCTTATTCATTTCATTTATCTGCTCTATCTTATAAGATATTGAGCACTCTACATAAAGTCAATATAGAAACTGATTGTATTGTATGTATATATATATATATGTATATATATATGTATGTAGATATATATATATATATATATATATATATATATATGTTGAGCCCATTTCGATGTTGTTTAGCACTCTATGGATATATAAGGGTAACCAATAGCGTTAAGCAATGCCCACCGCTCGAGTAGCAGTTTGAGCACTCTGTTCCATTATCAATCCATGTTTGTTCCGAGCTGCACTGATGAGCTATAGTACAGCGAAACGTACGTCTGCAGATTAAACATATATATATATATATATATATATATATATATATATATGTATGCATGTATTTATAATATAAATATGTACAAAAACACAGATTAGGAAGGGGAAAACTTCAAATAAAGCACTTTTTTAGTATTTAATATATAAATATATAGATATATATATGGGTGTATTTATATATAAAAATGTACATATGTGACTGTGCAATGAAATATCGGACCGAGATTTTTTAGTACGGACCCAGCGAGGGCAGCGTCCGTGCAAAAAACAAAGGTCCGATATTTCCCTGTACAGACCGAACAAGCGAGGTGATTATGCTGTTTATTATATGGCCTAAACAAGAATTTTTAGCTGCCGCCTGTCTGGCTTTCGTTAGCGTGCGTTTATTGGCTTCCTTGTTTTCATTGGCTATGCTCTGCACAAACAAGGTTGTTTGTCAGCTTCTCTTTCTATTGCCCATGGAAAGCAGTCCCTTACTATGCACAAACCAAGCGAGTTTAAATGCCCGTGGAATACGTTTTAACGTAAATCTTGCCAAGTAAAACGATTGTGAATATTACAAGCAGAAGAATAATTCAGAACTGGAGGATGCAGTCATCAGAAAATATGGCTAGTAGTTATAAACACAATGGACATTTAACAGAGATAGTTGGTCATCCGAGTTGGGATTTGGTCACCCGATGTATGCGTGTATGTGTGTGTATATGCATATGTATATGTATGTATGTATGTATGTATGTATGTATGTATGTATGTATACATATATATATATATATATATATATATAAATAGATGGATGGACGGATGGGATGGATGAACGGATGGGAGGGATGGATGGACGGATGGGAGGGATAGATGGATGGATGGGATGGATGGATGGGATGGATAGATGGACGGACGGATAGATGAATTGATGGATGGATGGATGGATGGATCGATAGATAGATACGATTTTCTAGTTGGCAGAGTTTAAACCCTAACGTAATATGCCAGTTAATGTTCGGACTGATCTCATTGTTGAGTCAGAATCCTGTACGAGTAGGCAGCTCTAAATGCTACTTATCACTCTGCAGTAAAATGAAAATATATTATCAAAACAAAAGCTTTTAAAAATCCTACCAGCCTCTCGTGGATTAGTTTTTCTGCCAATCCTATTTGTTCATCAGTTCCTTCAACATATATTTCATTTGATTTTAAAAACAAGTTTGCGTTTGTATCTTTTGAAATATGCTCTAGTCCTGATCGATGGCGCCCTATTATAAGCCTTTTCATGTCTTCAGGAATGGGTATTTTTTTCTTTCGCTTACTTTCCATAGCTAAGTGAATCTGGAAGATAGAAAAGAAAAAAAAATAAAAGTTGATAAGAAAGTTTATCGAACTATGATGCAGCAAAAAGGTTTCTGAGACCAAAACGGAAATGAAACCCGTAACCCAGTGAAACTTAAGAAGTACCTGTGTTGTTAGGAAGTTATGCTGCTTATGAGAGTGCATTTTACTATATGCTATCGTTAATGATAAAGAATATGCTGTGTAGAAGTAGACAATTGGTTGAGAAAGTTCGTCGAGAGAAAAAGTGAGTCCCAGGTGTGAATTGAGTTCCTAACCTCACGGTCACTGGTGCGACTAAACGTTTTGAGAAGCGTATTAGATGTTTGCGTTTATTCGTTCAGGTTTTTAGAAATCTTAGTAAAAATGTAAAAATGTGAGTTACGTAAAGCAGCATGTAAGTACCAAACTGCAAACGAAATTAAAGTGAAATGAAACTGCGACGTGAGGAGAATGTTGAAACGTATGGTTCTTCGTATGGCCGATCATGTCCTCAGTCCGTTTTCTATTGTGGAGCTGACTAGGACATATGGGTCATGACCTTCATCAATTCCAAAATTACGATTCACCGTTGATACCACAAAAAGATCATTTTTAAATCACTCAAGTTAAAATTTCATTGTTAGAACGTGTTTTCCACTAAACCCAAAACGTAAAAAGGAGCTAACTTTAAAAAAAGTTACTAAAATTCCGGCCATCAATTAAATTGTAATGAATATCAATTTCTAAAATTTCGGCTTTCAACTATCAGCTTTGCGATCAAGTAGCTGGTCCGCCAATTAGTTTTTATCGACTTGATTCGGTATTTGCCAATTATGCTGTTATAATTGCATTAATATTTGTGATACTTCTACGACAATTAGTGAATTTTTCAGCTGTGAGCAGACAACATGCAAACTCGTATAGACTATAGTCGTCTAGCAATAACTTAAGTTTCAATAGTTACCGGACGACAAGCTGAGTTACATAGTCGAAAGCCTGCAAATTATAAATTCAACGATTTATGAGGAAGTATTACCGTACAAGACAAGACGGTTTCACTCTTTTCACAGCCATGTTGTTGCGCAGCCAAGAAATTTTAAGAGCTGTAACCAAGCCCCATTGAAACCTTATTATTTTGGACTGCGAGAGCGAATTAAGAAACTTGCCTCAAAAATTGTTCTAGCTTGACCCAATTTCGAACTGCTCGAATCCAAGGGTAGTCAGCGTATGTAATTTTCCTATCTATTGAAAGAGTTTTAGCCAAATGTGAGTTATATCTAGGGAGTTTCGGTAGAAAACAGTAATATTGCGCTAGTTTGTAATACAATGCTTATCATTGTTGGCGTAAGAGTTGTTAGTCAGTTTCCTAGCATGAAATATCTTGATAAATTGAATATTTTAATGTGATTGGTAATTTAAATATAATGTGGTATTATTAAATACTGTAAGTGTGCGACGAATGGCACTTATCACACGTGAGCCTACAGTTCAGCGGTATGCTTATGGATTTACGTGAAAGCTAGGCTTTCGGTCATTTGAGTTCACATTGATTTAACATTTAAAAATTGCTTTGTATGAAAACTTTTAATAAACCGAACCGAGTTGGACTGTTTGTATTTAGATTCCAATTTGTAGAGATTAAGACGATGTTCACAAGGAAACTTCGGAGCTAATCCACCAGTTTCCAGAAGTTTGATTTTTTAATTGCTTCACATATTTTCAGCTAAATTTTAAGTTCATTCGTCAAGTTACCAAGCGGATAAAAGGAAACGCAAGTAACCAATTAATGGATATCGAGATAACGGCAAATGTTTATACCTTTCCCCTCATCAGCTCAAGATTATTGTCAGTTTCTAAACCAAGGTAGGCGTTTCGACATTCATGCCATTGAACCTTTAATTCGTATCGATAGTTCTGAAGATTTCTTCAAAAAAACAGCTCAAAGTATCAAGTAACACAAAAGCGCAGCATTAGTAGCGTATCGAGGGAGGGAGGGGGCAAAGGGGTCGGTTGCCCTAAGCGGCACTTTTTCCCAGGGCGGCAAAATGACAAGAAAATGCTAAAAACAGTGACGTTAATAAGTTTGGGTCGGGATTTTGCTCCGTCAGTGCAGCCAATGAATAACAAACATTCATTCACTGTATTACCTTTTGTAAACTCAGAAAATGTGTATTCGAGAAAGTAATAGCAGATAAGGTCAAGAGAGTGAAAAGAAATATTTCAACATGTCGAGACTCACTGACTTGGCAGTACATACACGGATACACCAGTAGGACAAACCAGTCAGAACTGCGAGCATTGTGCGGAGCTCAGCAGACTGTGTGTTAGATTTTGATTTTGAGCTTAAACATTTTAAGGTTTAGCAGAGGCAAAAAAAAGTAGGAGAATTCGCGAAAAACCAAACATTTCAGTTCGATATGCATTTTTATTTTATTTTTTTTTTCATATTTAGCATTTATTCGTCCTGAGATCTAAAAATAAAGAATTTCTCATTTACAGTGATTTTACTACATTTTCTTGTTTTGGTACCTGGGAGGAGGAAGAGGTTGGAGGGGCGGCAGTTTGTTACTTCGTCTCCAACGGTATATGCACTCGTTACACCACTGTGCAGCATGTAGATTTCGACTATTTTCAGTTAAAACTCATTCGACATGCAACAGATTTGATTGAATCTCCCTCTAAAGGTAGTATATTCAATTATCTTCACTCCCTTGCATATTAAGACCCCGTTCACACGATAACGGTACGAATTGAAACCGTAACGAAATTATTACGGTTAGGCCTTGCGTTCACGCGGTACCGGTATGAAAAAGCATGAAACCGTAATGCTAACCGTAACGATTTGAAACCGTAATGTGAAACCGTAATCGTGTGAACGGGGTCTAAATATTTGATACCTCACAAAATGTACATTTCTTTTCAACGAAAGATCGCTCATTATTTTGCAAATAAGAAGCTTCTAATAGGGGCTTGGTAACTGCGTTTAAAATTTCTTGCCTACCCGACAAAATGGTGGCGAAAACCGTGAAACCGTCTATAAATATGGTAACTACACTCATCACAAACGGTTCTAAAGTTTATTAGTAGAAACTTAGTCGAGTACTAATGCAAATGCTACATTCTGATTGGCTACGCTACTCGCTATCTATTCGTCAATAGATAGCGAGTAGCGAAAATGGCTTCCGCCTCTCGGTTTTGTGAAGTTTCTGAAGACGAAATAGAATGCTTACTTGAAAGTGCAATCCCAGAGAAGACGAAAAATGTTCTTTGCAAAGTGTTTCTACTAAAATAATTAGATTATTCGCTCTCGATTTCTATGACGAGATAGTTGACTCGGGCTTCGCCCTCGTCAACTATCATCTCATAGAAATCTCGAGCTCATAATCTAATTGTTAAATATAACTGGCATTGAATTTGATAACTTTAATGTTTCAGACCTAACTCGATTCAGAATAAGTAAAGTTAGATAAAAAATTTTACTACTAGCGCTATTTGGAAAACAAGCCGAGCAGAGGTTTCAAAACACGAAAGTGTGTCTTCTAATGCCGCTTAAGGCAACACATTTTTCGGTCGGAAAGAGTCTTCATCCAATGCTTCAATTCTCATTAGAAAGCCAGCAATTAACTTACACTGCCGAAGTCAACTGAAAAAGTTGACTCGAGCGGGATTTGAACTCGCACCTTCGGGATACCGGTCCGCCGCTCTACCTGTTGAGCTATCGAGTCCACAGGGATTGGAGGCGAGTTTTTTATCCAATTTAAGTGCACGAGATATTCTCGCGACAACCTAACGCTATCCATGAGGATGGATGTGCAGTGTTTCAATTCTATTTCAGAATCATCCTCAGGGTATTATGAAACGAATTTGGTATTGTCTGGCATGGCGGCTTCGTTTATTAGAAAATTTTTTTTCTTTCGTGACTTAAAACGGGACGCCATCTTGCTTTGTTCGGAGGCGAGTAGCGGAGGATATTCTGAGACAGGGAAACAAATCAGATTGTGCAAAAAACACAAGTCACCAGGTACTTATCTAACCATATAATTGTTATATTACTATTACTATATACACATACTAATTACACATATTCACTAATTTCTAAAACATTACATTTATTACACAATTGTATAAAATTAATGAAGTGTTAGTCATTAATTTTTCAATATGTGACTCTGACCCTCGTTCTCCATGTTTGTTTGCACTTTTCAAAGACAAAAGTTTGTTCAACTGATAATTTTTATCTTTTTATCTTTCATTATGATATCAAAGTACAGAAATTTCAGGGACTCAAGTGTTTTATAAATTTTTTGGGAGGAATCAACAGGTCCCCTTACTGTAGCTTGTGTGAGGCTTTGCCCTTGGGTGGCATGATCTATGTTCTGGGTAGTGCCCTGGCAATTACTGACAGCAGGCTACACATCACTGATAATAAGGAGTCACAGAAGATGTCAATTTGACTTCCATTTTCCGAGAAACATAATATTAGAGTTATATTAATTTTTATCCAAGGCTGATAGGCTGTATGCAGGCTCATAAATTTTCAGTTTCTCTCCATAACATACTGTACTGTTTACAATTTTTTTACAATAAATTCTTCTTGCAACCAAATGAAATGATGGCAGTGAAAACCTAAGTAAGTTCCTGGCCAATGACAAAATGTTACGTGTAAGCATCACTCAACTATTTTGGTAGTTATGTTTATAATTGTCCACTAATTAAATGCAAATTAGTAATTTCTATGAGAGCAAATGTCATTATCAAATCCAAAAGAGCTTTACCTCCCTTATTATTTATTATTAACTATAGAAAACAAATTAAACAATATCTTGAATCAAAATTAAAGCAAAACTGAAAATGATTCCAAAATGAAACCTGTAAGCACATTTAAAACTAATTTTTTGAATATGAAGACAAATAATACATTTTTTTACATACAATGTATTGAGCATTTCAATCACTATAAACTTTCACAAAATGATAGCAAGCTTGATATCTTTATTTCTGCCCATTGAAGAGAGACCTAAAAGAAACTGAATGGTCTAATGATACATCAGTCACTCCAAACCTTGAACTCCAAGATCTTGGTTACTTTAATAAAACATCATAAAAGGAAGATAATTGAAATGAAAAAGATATTTATAGTCATTTCCTTTTGTTGAATATAAGCTTCCAGTGTTTGCAGTAATATGATTGTGAAGGACCACCTTAAGAGTGCATGGATTAAGTTAATCTTGGAAACATGCTAATATGCTTCAGTGTTTCACTGCACCTTCCATTGTTAGTGATATACAGTAATAGGAATAACTGTATAATTATTTCATGAACTGCTGAGATATCCAAGTACTAAGTAACCAATACAGTGCACATGCACTGTACAGCCACAGGAATATGCGAAATGAATAACATACATAAAGGTTTCATTTTTTAATAAAATAGTCATGCAAGTTTATCATGCATTATAGTCAGGGATGAACTTGCAAAAATTTACCATATCAATTCTTGGTTCCACATATCAAGAGTTTTAGGAACTTTCTTAACTTTTACCTCATTTCTGTTTTTAACTTTATTTCTTTAAATTCCTTTTTTTGCCAATGACCAAGAAGAAGATATGAAAATCTGAGCTTTGCTCAATTTGCAGAATCTGTGCAATCAATTATGTGGGATTATGTAATTTGGGTGAAGAGCAAGGATATATATTAGCACTATTCCAAGTAAACAAACTCATACCAGACAAGTAGAGAAAAACTTTACTTGAACACAGCTAGGATTTGAACCTGCAATCTTCAGTTTATTAGTCCAATGCTCTACCAACATAGCTACAAGGCCAACCTGGGAGCAGGCCATAGAGTGATGATTGGCTTGGCCTAATAGCTCAGTTAGTAGAGAGTTGGACTAGTAAACCAAAGGTCACAGGTTTGAATCCCAGCTGCGGTCAAGTAGAGTTTTTCTCTACTTGGGTTTGTTCATTTGGAGTAGTACTAATATATATCTCTGTAATTGTATTTCATTACCAACATTTGATTTGATATTCCTGTAGATTCAAGTTTCTAAGCAAACAGTATTGTGGCAACTGTCAAATCTAAAATAATTTCCCCCATAAATGCACCCTTCTTTTAACTCTTTACTAGTGAGATGTCTCCCCTTGACAAGCAAATGCACCTGGTGTTATGCAGGGTAAAATAATATGAGTCTGATTAAATTAGGAGAGTTAATGAGATATTGATAGTTGATAAGTAGATCAAGGAAATGGTGGAATGAAATAGTTTACTTTATAGAATGAAGTGGGGGTAATGAATACATACATGTACTTGTAATATTGCCTTTAGCTTAAAAGAAGGGGGATACAGTTCTTGAATGAATTTTTATGGCACCAAATTAGAATAATGCTTTAGAACTTCCTATGTAGTAGTAGGTATTTTTTTTAATAGGAGTTCCCATAGAATTATTACAAATTAAACTACTTGTATAAAAAACACTGGATCAGTTACCACAGAACTACTGAAGCAATTCCTATGCAGCTTGTATAGGGTTTCATTTAGAAAATGCAACATTTATCAAAATATAACGTCCCAAATGATATCATATCTCGTGTCCATGGGTGACTTACTTGGGTGACCGTATCACATTTCTTGGTATAAACAATGTTCTAAGACTTACATCTATATACCACAAAAACCCCAAAGATGAAGGTGTAAACAGTGTAGAACTAGTCTGCCTGTGCTCGGTATATGCCTCAGCAATTTAAATGGAAATCATTCGTCTTGCATTGCATTCCACCGTTGCGAGTATTTACTCCACCTTCGACCATTCCTTTCAGTTTATATCAATTTTTGTTCATCCTAAAACAGGATGAACAAAAATTGAAATAAACTTGATGAATTTGATGAAAAGTTGATATTTACGGTTGTTTGCTGAACCAACATCAATTCCATTTCAGAGTAGAGTTGCCTACCTGTGTCACTTTATAACTTAAACTATTAGGCTCTAATATTCGTGCTGCTGAACATCGTCACATTCCAAGGCTAAGGAAGTAGCTCTCGATTGACTGCTCAAAAATTTTAACAATTAAAATGTAACTGGCATCTTCTTCGCAGTAAGGATGTGGTCAGGGAAGTCCCCTTTCGTTTATCCGACGACGTAAATAAACATAGGTGCAAACAATGGAATTGAACTCTGAAAGGACTGGAACCAGTGTTACCAGATTGCTAAGCACAGAACCAACCCAAACCAACTTAAAAAAAATAGTCCAAAAAACGAGCCCAAAGCTATTTTTAAAAAGTAGTCCAATTTTGATAAGAAAATTAGCAAAACTAGCCCGAAATTTGCCACATAATCAGTAATTCTCGACATTTAATTATTTACTTTTAATTCCTCGCAGTTTACATGTAATCCGTATTTTATCATTAGTATTCGTTAGATAGAGCAGATAAATTTGAAAATCTACATCGGCTTGTGATTTCCTGCAGCTATGAGGTAGCGACGTGATTATTGCCCAATAGTTTTGTTTTTTGAACCACAGCATCATAATTAGTTAGCGAATTTCCAACAAAGAGAAATAAAATAAGGACATATTTTGAGTCCACAGTAATATCGGTTACCGTTTAACTTCAGCAATTAAAGGTAAAAGTAACTTCCATCCCAAATAACTGCACACAAAAGTTACTTCCCGTTCGAAAAGCTTCAACACGCATCCATTCAAATTTTCCCTCAACCAAGCTTTAAAAGTAGCCCAACTGGGCGGGAAAATCGCACACCTGGCAACACTGACTGGAACGATAACTCAGGAAGCCCGCCTGTATGATCGCTTCAAGCAAAACTTCCAACCGTTCTTTGAAACTACAAACCTAAGAGAGTCTAAGTTAGGAGAGGCATACTTGATTATGGGCAACTTCGCAGCTGTACTTGTTAAATGCAATTGCTGTAAGACAACTTTTAGAAAACAGCTAACTTTTTTTCACGTTTCAGTTATGATAAGGACGAGTAATCAGTTGACGTTTTAAAGTTAAACTTTAGGCTTTTTGACGATTTTGAAAACCCGTCAACCTTGTTTGAGTTCTCACGGGACATAATGGAATCATGGAGGTCGCGACAATCGGTAGCGTGTAGTCTTAGACACCGTTCACACGATACCGGTACGAAACTGCACCAGTATCAAAATATCACGGTACGAACCTGTTCACACGATACCGGTTTCACATTACGGTTTCAAATCATTACGGTTAGCATTAGGGTTTCATGCTTTTTCATACCGGTACCGTGTGAACGCAAGCCCTAACCGTAATAATTTCGTTACGGTTTCATTTCGTACCGGTATCGTGTGAACGGGGTCTTATACCTACTTGTAGGTCAAGTCCAGCGGACTCAGATACAATACTGTCATCCTATATGATACGTTACACCAAACTTATCGTAAAAGTGGAGAAAGGACTGCTGGTCGTCATACCGACGGCTCGCGTTTTTCTTGGAATCCACCATAAGTTAGCAGAACTTGTAGTTTAGGTGTCTCCTCAGGGATAGGCATTACGTTAATTCGAATGTACTTTTTTTGTATAAAATGTCTGGCGAAAGAGCTTCTGAACGTTTCAGTGATATTCTGGCAAAGAACGTTAAATCAAAAATCAAACGTTACTCAATAAGGGCCGACATAGAAAAAGCTGTTAAAGATTTGTCCTTCATCCATGCAGGAATAAAATTGAAAGAAAGCGATATTTCTTACGAACTTCGATACTGCCAAGTTGTTCAAATTTGGAGTGAAGAAGCTGGAGGCGAAATCAATGAGTTACAATTAACAGAGTTGGTTACAAAATTGAAGAAACAGTTACTGGACAAGAAATTCTTGTTTGTTGAAGATGCTGGTAAACTAAGTGACTGTTTGGATGGGTTTTCTCCAAAAGAAAGCAAATCCCGAAACTTCGTGAAGTCAGTCAGGGATAAAGCTGTCGGTTATGTCACAATCATAAGTGAGAGCAGAATATTTGTAAAACCTGAGAACAATAGTGATGAGTTAGAAGTCGAGCAGCAAGAAATTCCCTTCAGCCTTGAGCTTGTTAATCCTGGAGACAAGGTCGAGGTCGCTGTTGATGCCAAGCTTGGAAGATGCGGAAAAAGTCTCACAATATTAAAGTACGTATATGACTTACAGTATCTGCGTCTGATCACACAGCAGTTTATTTTAAAATTCGTCGTCCAATGTACTCTAAATCCTAGCAATCACTGGTGTGAGTGAAACTTTTGAACCTCATGTGTACATCCTGTTCCTGGCAAGGAGGAGGAGTTTATATTAATAATTGAGCTAGGTCTCTGAAGTTATGGGGAACCGATATTTTACTGGAGTTTTGCGATCAAGCCAAGATTTTAGTAAAGTAAGCACCTGCAACTTATTGACATAATAATCGAATTAAATCGAGTGCGCCGGTTCCACTCATTTTAATGTTGTTTTCACACGAAGACTGTAAATTAGAAAACTGACTTTTATTGTCAGGAAATAGACGTAAAACGAATTGTTTTGCGTAGCCAATATCAGAGGTAGACAGTATTTGCAGGGCATCTGTTTCAGTTGAACGAGACGAACATTCAGCATCCTGTTGGGGCGTTTACTGTTCGCTTATGCAATATGAAATTTTATGGTGCCGTTCCACTTCTCGTACATTCGATGCTGTGTTAAGTCAACATTGAGAAGTTTTCACTCGCACATTGGACGTACTTTATTTTGAGACAGTGGCGGTGGAACTTGAGGGGCTAGGGGGGCTTTAGCCCCCCCAAATTAAAAGTGGGGAGGATTAGCCCCCAAAAAATATTTACCGGAAAAATATAAAATTACGAAATAGATAATATAACAGACATTGTGATTCATTGAAGATTTGAGTAAGCAAAAAGTGTATTTACATTGATTTTTTTACCTATCTTTACCTTTAAATCTGAAGCGTTGATAAAAAGTTCATGAGTTAAGATGGTTAATATTGTCTCACATCTCGAAATTTCCGACTGCCATCTTGCATAAATTGAATTCGTTTATTTGGAGTAAATTCTTCATGTAAAACTGAAACTCAGAGATCTAAGGTAGATTTCGTTACCGATCCAAAGCAAATCATAATCCTTCTAAACAAATCCACGTGGTGCGAGAAAAAAGTAAAAAAACTGCATGAATATTAAAGTAATTTTAATAAAAGTAAATAGTGATCAATGGAGCAGTCAAAACTGTTTAAGTTCTTTTCACTTCTTCCACAGAAGCGGCAAAGGGGTTAAGAAAACCAAAATTCTGAATACAGGCAAAACGAAGTATTAACTGTAGAAAGTGAAAGTGGTCTTGCACTTGAATAAATGTTTTCATTTGGCTTATGCTAATATATCTTGTTAATGATTGTCTGAATGCAAAGAAAAATCCATTTAGACTTTATGTATACGAAACAACCGGGCACTATTTTTATGTTCGGATGCGCATTAAGAAATGTTTCATAGCTAATACTCCAAACTCAATTAAAATTTTTCTTTGGCTTAGCTGAAAATTAGCCCCCCCAAAATAAATGTTGTTCCACCGCCCCTGTTTTGAGAATGGCAGTCACACTAACCTGAAATCACGCACAGTTGGTCAGATAGGATTGCCATGACAGGGATTTGTACGACGACTCATTCAATTGAAAAGCCAAAGTCCGCGATGATGAAACTCTTTTTAGCATGCAACAATGTTGGCTTACGAGGAGCCAAGGGGGCTATAAATCCTAGAAGCGTTTGGAAAAAGAAGCGATGATCAGATATTCCTGATCATGCACCCCATTAGTTTTTTAACAGTCTCTACCGTGGCAACCCATACAGCTCTAGTAAAAGTAGCGAAGACTTTATTTTGACAGGCCAGCACTGTTCAAACGCATCTGCAAGGCTTTCATGAGGGCTGTATACAAACTATGCATACGTATTAGCACAATAAAATAAGAAAAGATGAATGAGAGTAGATGAAAATAAGCATTGTATTCCTACAAATAGTGAACTTTGCTCATTTGATTTTGTTCAGCAATGCTGAAGATTTTATATTTTATATTTTCTGTATTATATACTGAATCAATCAAGATTTAGGCATTCTCTGAAGAGTACTGCTTCCGACAGATCCAAGTCCACTAACCGGTAGACAAATTTTTCCACAGTTCTTTTGCCCGTTTCAAGAAACCCTATTACTTGCATCGTTCAATTGCTTAAATTGCTCCCCGAACCACGGTGGCCAGGACGAATTAAAATGTCATTGGATCTTTTAATTGTTGTATCTCGTATTCATGCAATTACTCGTCTCACATAGTACCGTCTAACCATTTTTTTGCCCTTGTGCAAGAACATGTAGGCCATTAATGTCTTTCAAGCAACGTTTTCCTCTCTTATCAAGGCCAGTAGTTGGGTTCTTCATGCCAATGGATATGAGGCGCCAACGCCAGACAAAACTTGTCTCTCGCAAATATTTGTTCAATATCGATATAAACGCTCTAAATTTAAAGAAAACTATGCTGTTCTCGTAAAAATACATCCGAAGTTTAATAAATGAATTCTAAGTACTTTTAAAACCGTTTGAGAGGATTTATCGATAAAAGTATACTGATGACCAAAATATGCCTTCTAGTTATGATCCTTTGCGACCCGATGGTAATGGTTAAAAACAAACATGGCGACACATTCCAGAAGAACATTTTGAGTCTCCTGATACTTCTCAAACTCATTAATAATTTCACGAAGCTCAAACAAAAAAAATGCAAAATTAATCAGTATTTCGAAATCGGAGGAAGACTAAAGCTGAATTTTGCTAACTTTCGGCTAGACTTTCGCACACCTTCCAACCTCTCAAACCCCAAAACCTTGAGGTCCCAAAAATTTACCTTAAAAAACCTTGAGATTTGGGTCCAAGACCTTGAGATTTACAAAATCTTGAACACGTGGCATGCACTCGCGCGCCGGCTTGTACACACGCGCGGAAACTCGATTTTCGTGGACGTGCGCTGGATCACCCGTGCAAGAGATGGAGAATGGAGCAACAAAAACAATTATAATTTATAAATTGAGTTGATGGAACTGCAATGAAAATTGTATTTAAGATTGCCATTTATTGTGGAAAACTGTGAGATTTAGAGGTTAAACCGTGAGATCGTGAGATGAGACCTTAAAACGTGAGTCTCACGGCCAAACAGTAAGAGTTGGAAGGTCTGCTTTCGCCTGAAATACTGGTTCGTTTGAGAAGTCATTTCAAACACTCGTTTAGTGTTCTTTCTCCAATTTTAAAATACTTCAAAACTCGTTAAACAAGCTCGGCTTCGCCTCGTTTTTAAACTCCTTTATCTATATTTGGAAATCGGAAGAAGAACACTAACTTGTGTTTGAAACATTACTTCAAAGGCAGTTCTTCAAATTCTAGTTATTCGAATTCAAAACCTGAATGACAACAGGCCCTTCGCTCAACACACCGATGCTTCGTTGAACCTTTGTGCTATGCTGGTCGTTATTTTCCTCAGCTCTCAGCTTCTCCGCATCGTTGTTTATCTACTCTTACGCTAGACAAAACCAACAAAATTCGAGAAACTTGCTGTCCCATGGAGTTATCGCCAGGATCTCCCCCGTCGATGCTTAGCATAAAAACAGGGCAAGGCAAACTTCGTCCATCCAGATAGCCAGATTTTCCAACATCAACATCAACATCAACATCAACGAAACTTTGGTGTGTTGAGAGAAGGGCCTTTCATCATACAGATTTTGAAATTGAAGGAGAACTGTCTTTGAAATATCTGGAAAGATTGGAAACGTGCTTCTGGATCGCGTCGCCATGCTTGTTTTCAACCATCACCGTTGGGTACCAAAGGATCATAATTGGAAGTCATATTTTGACCTTTAGCATATTTTTTTTCGATAAATCCTTTCAAACGGTTTTAAAAGTACTTAGAGTTCGTTTATTTAATTATGAATGTATTTTTACGAAAACAGCATAGTTTTCTTTTAATTTGGAGCGCGTATAACGATATTGAAGCAATATTTGCGAAAGAGGAGTTTTGTACGCATCAACGCCTCATAAGGGGACACACATGTGTTTAATTACATGCAAACGACGTACTGGTGGCCCAGACGTCTCGGCACGAATGCAAAATCCACAACGCAAATAAAACAAGTCATAACGCAAATAAAAAAGCCAGAAGACAAATAGAAAAGTTACAACGCAAATAAAAAGCAAGAACGCAAATTAGAAAAGCTACAACGCATATAAACACACGCAAGACAAATCAAAAGTTACTCTACCGCCACGTGGGATTCCCGCAAGTGTTCCATGATAAGTTTTGAATTTACATTGTTGGACTGAACATGGAGAGCAAGGAGTTACGTATTCGATGAAACCTCATTTTCAACTTGGATACGAGAATAAATTATTTTGGACTTTCTCCATTCTCAACACTGTATCGCAATAAGTTTTTTGACCCTTAAGAGACACTTAAGGTTGTCTGATACCCAAAAAATAGATCTTTTTTATATTTAAGAATTTAGGTAAAGTCATTTCAAGGCATTGTAGTAAATCAAATTTGAACGTTGAAATCATTTTTTAAATTGATCAGTTGCCAACTTTATTAGTAACCGAAACAATGGAGCATTAACAGCAAAATAGTGTACCCCCAATGAACTTCACTATACATGGTTACTTTTCCTTTTCTGATTGTTCGTACTATACTTTCACTTTATATTTTGGCAAAAATTTTAATTTTCATTTGACACAAGGAAGGGGTTTTTAAATTCCACCCTCTGAGCGGCAATAATGATAATAATGATAATTTAATCGTATCCATCTAAAGTGAGAAAAATACAATGGATTTACAATGGAAAAGGTAAAAAGTATTATACAAAATTACAGTTTAAAATCTAACAAGAATATTAAAAAGCCTAAGGAATATAACGGCCTAAATTACTTAATAATATTACAATGTCAATAAAATAAGTTTTAGTCTAATAAGAAATATTTACAAGCACGCGCCACAAAGGACTGTTTATGTCTCTCAGTTTCCGAAAATTTATATCTACTACTTTTGTTGTTTTTCCGTAAGTTATTCTGGTGGTCAGCCAGAGCTGGCAATAAGCTATGGCAAGTATGGCTCGGGTTTACTTGAATTCTGACTGCTTCTCTCCTGGTGGCAGTTTCTCTCCTATCTTTTATTGATTGTAAATGTTTTTCAAGACCAATAATTTGCAGACATCTAGTCGTACACGGTCAACTTCATCTTGAAGATATTTAGGTATACCACCCCACACCGGGGAAGCATACTCTAGTGTTGGTCTAATGATAGACTTAAAAATTGTGAGATCTACATGTATTGGAAGATGGGATTTCCTACAATCTCTTTGGTGGTACAATTTTCTGTTTGCTCTGCGCGTGATTTCTTCGATATGCTTATTCCATTTCAAGTTGTCTTATAGCGTTTCTTTAAAACATCAGCTATGGATTGACCAGGCGGAAAACGTAATCTCAAGAGGAATATCGAAGCCCAGCAAAATATTTTTACGAAAGCCATCGAGTCGGACACAGAAGTAAAATCATAATATTTAATAAAGTTCTAACGTTTCGTTGTATTATCACATCATCAGAGAATAATTTACATAACCGCTAAGTATATAGTTACAGGGTGTAATAATATTCATGCATTAACCAATCAGAGGACGTACTAAAAATAAAAGTTACAGGTATGAGTAACAGTAACAACATGGAAGAGTGAAAGAAGAAACTATAAAAGGAAAGGTGGTGCTGAGCCAATATTGGCATTTAAAGAGGGTTTAAGATTGCGAATAAGTAGACTTTCTCGTAAGAGAAGTTCGAACTCGAAAGGACAAGAAGAAAGGATTTAAAATCATCATAGGTGACCGCAAACCCACTTTTACAGGTCTTCTTACTTCCTTTGATTCCTTCATTCCGTTTTCTCACAAAAGGGGTTTGATTTTCTCTTTACTTAACCGCTGTTTCAGTATTTGTTCTACATACGTTATTTTTCATGCTGAACTAGGAAAACTAAAACGCATTTTTATTAACAATGGTTATCCAGTAAAACTTCTTGACAGATGTATCGCCTCCTTTCTAGACGAAGTCTTCTCCAAATCAACTAAATTGCTTACGGCTCCCAAACGTGTTGTTTACTTTTCTTTACCATTTACTGGGCAACATTTCTCTCATATCCGAACTCAGATAAGAAAACTTTTCTCATCCGCTTTTCCTCACATCAACATTAGGTGTGTTGCTCACCCGTCGGTTTGACTTTTGCATTTCTTCTCTTTTAAATACAAGATTCCTCTACGCTTAAGATCGCATGTAGTTTATCATTTTACGTGTCGAAGCTGCGGAGCTTCGTATGTCGGAGAAACCATCCGGCACCTCCATACACGCGTACCTGACCATATGGGAATCTCACCTCTCACAGGTAAAAAGCGCACTAACCCTCCCCTCACCAGTATTCTTTCACACCACCGTGACACGGGTCACCCAGTCTCCTTTGATGATTTTAAAATCCTTTCTTCTTGTATTTTCGAGTTCGAACTTCTCTTACGAGAAAGTCTACTTATTCGCAATCTTAAACCCTCTTTAAATGCCAATATTGGCTCAGCACCACTTTTCCTTTTATAATTTCTTCTTTCACTCTTCCATGTTGTTACTGTTACTCATACCTGTAACTTTTATTTTTAGTACGTCCTCTGATTGGTTAATGCATGAATATTATTACACCCTGTAACTATATACTTAGCAGTTATGTAAATTATTCTCTGATGATATTGTGATAATGCAACGAAACGTAAGAACTTTATTAAATATTATGATTTTACTTCTGTGTCCTACTCGATGGCTTTCGTAAAGATATTTTGCTGGGCTTTGATATTCCTCTTGTCATGTAGCCATACACCAAGTAGCTTGAAAACATTAACTCTTTCGATTATTTCATCTCCTATATCAATACTCGGGAGTTCGTCAATTAATTCGGAGAAACATATCCACATATCCTTGGTCTTTTTGGCTTTGATGATCATCTTATTGTTGCAAGCCTAGTTGGATACAGCATATATTACTTGCATATGGCTGTCATTTCCAAACCCAATCTACTCATATTGCAAACAGTCATCTGCTTACTTGCATGCATCTATATTTAAATAATTGGGTATTCCATCTTCAAGATTGTTTATATGTACATTAAAAAGAATGGGCGAGATTATTGATCCTTGAGGAACGCCCAACGGACAAGGTGCATTTGATGAGAGTCTTCCACACATATTCACCTGTCACGATCTACCTATGAGAAAACTTTGAATCCACAGCAAGACGTCTTTTGTAATATTCATAAAGGATAGCTTTTGTAAAAGAATGGTGTGGTTTACCAAGTCAAAAGCTTTCTTGAAATCAATGAAGATAGCATGAATTCCTTTCCTTCCTGATTTCATGTTATCTGTAGCGTCATACCATCGTTGAGTGGTCGAAATTAGAGCTGAGATGGTAGAGCGGCCTTGGATAAAGGCATGTTGGTTACCTTTTACCTGCAAATCATGACTGTTAAGCAAAAGCTGAATTTTTTCAAGGACCTTGGATAATTGCGGTAGAACAGATATTTGGCGGAAATCGTTGTTAATATCACGTGGTGATCGCACTTTCGCTATAGGGGTTATCAGATCGTGTTTGTAAAGAAATGGATGTTTGCCCTGTCTTATACTTTGTACAATGATATTATGTACTACAAGAGCAAGATCATCACAAAAACACTTGAGGAGCCAGGCAGGAATCTTGTTTGCACCAGTTGCCTTTTTTGGTTTCAGATGCATTAAAGTAGTTCTAACCTGACCAATAGAAGATAAGGGAGCGAGATGAGCTCTGAGAAGGCTGTTAACTTCATCGACATATATACCGCTGTCGGTGTCAAGACTCGCCCAAGGCTCCATGAACACTGTTTGTAATTTTTCTGCCAAGTTTTTGAAGTCTTCAGTTGAAAGGGAAAAAGAGTTGGACATACCCATATCAGCACCCGCTAGGGCGTATATGGTTTTAAACCATTTCTCTGGGTTAGATGAACGAAGGTCCTTCACCTTTGTTTGGCAATAGGCGGCTTTGGCCCTGGATATAAGAATTGATACCTTTTCGCACATAAACTTATAGGTCAATTTATCTCCAAGAGAAAACGTCAGTTGACTTGCTTTGATTTGAGCTTTGATATAGCCCATTATCCAAGGTTTACCCGAGGGTTGAACACGAACTGATCTTAGTGGCATAGTTTCATCTAAAATGTCAACGATGATAGAGCTGAATGTTTCCACCTTTAGGTTGATATCCTCAGCAGAAAATACTGCGTCCCAGTCTGTATTCATAATCCTAGTACTCGTATCGTTGAATTTGCCAGCTTTTGCTATTCTAATCATTTTTGATACGGGAGGAAACCTTTGACGTATTTTTGGTTCAAGAAACAGACACTGGTGATCCGACCGGCCAAGCGGAGGAAGGTGGGATGCATGGCCATACAAATCCAACATATTGGTCAGGATTTTATCAAGGATGTTAGACCCTCTAGATCCGACCACTTATGAACCAATCAAATCAGGCTTGAACTGGTCATTGTGCCATTGCGCCACAGAACAATGGCTGGTTATGGTTCAACGGTACGATGGCAAAATGGCCAGTTCAAGCATGAATCAAATTGCAAGATTTGCGTATTAGGACCGCTCGCTGCCACAGCCAAGCTTACTAGTTTTGGAAGTAAGTGTTTACGATACAATATGTATAACTCCAAGAGAACTGGATTGACCACAAAGCAAAGTTGGAGCGTTCAGAATCAAAAATTCGTTTAGGATAAGTTTCCTGGATCAAGTTCACGAAAAATGTTGGCACCCTTACAAAAATTTCAGATATGAAAATAATATTTCATATGTGAATTGTTTCGATTCCATATCTGAGATGAAAGTTGCATCTGTGAAATTAATTTACATACATGAATGTCCCATTTCATATGTGAAATACATGGTTCGTACACCAAGATTTCACATGTGATATTTTGCGTTAGTTCATTTTACATGTGAATTAGGTATTTCGTATGTGAAAACGTTCTCATTTCATGGACCTTATTTATAAATGGCGCCATATTTAATATTCTTTTATGAGCAATATCAATTAGCCCTCATAGCTCCCTTGTTGTGTAAGAAACTCAAAAGAATTTTTGCTCTCAAGCGAGGTTATAAGAGGTAATTGAAATGCATATAAAAGAATATCCAATAAGGCGCCATTTATGAAGAAGGTCCAAATGTGAAACGAAAATCTCATATTATGTGAAAATGTTTCAATTCCACGAGTTTTTCACAAGTGAAATGACATGTGAAATTTACGTAAGGTCATCGCGTACATGGGGAACATGAATATTGTGGTCCAGTCAAAATGTATGTCAAACAGTCCTATAGCCCCGAGGAGAACCAGGATCCAAAACTTTACCACGTACAGTACAACAGCCCATATAAGTCATGGTCGTCGGTTAAAGTCCCGCTTTAGTTCAAGCAATAGTCGCTTAAAGCGGCTCTTAACCGTCAACAAACTTATTGTAGTATAGTGTTCAGAATGAAGAAAGTCCAAAATTACTTTATTCTTGAATTCAAGTTGAAAATAATTCTCAGACAAATGTCATAACTCTTTGTCCTCCATTTACAGTTAAATAACCTAAATTCAAAACGGTGCAATGCTCGCAAAATCCCACGTGGCGTTTGTAACTTTTAATTTGTGTTGTGTGATTTTAGTTGCATTATAGCTTTTTTGTTGCCGTTATGGCTTTTTTATTTCCGTTGTGCCTTTTTTATTTCCAATGTATTTTCTTATTTGTGTTGTGACATTTTCAATTGCTTAGTGACTTTTTTATTGGCGTTATAGATTTTTTATTTATGCTCGACCTTCTGAGACACCGTAACACGGTAACATGAGGAGATAATTTCATGATTAACCCATGGTTAATCATGACATGTTACCCTAAATACAAGACAAGCTTTTGTTGACCTTACGTCGGTAACGGACTAGTCCAAAGAATTCAACTTCACTAATTTCAAAATCTGTATTCCTCTTATTCAATTAGTCGGCGAGCAAATGCAGGTCACTTGTAATGTCTCCCTCACAAAATAGTAAAGTATCTTTGCTATCAACAGGTTTTACTTTGGTATTCAGTACACCTTACTCTGATTACAGGAAACCTACCAGTTTTCTTGAGAACATTACATTAGCGTTAAGGTAGATTGATTAGTTACCTTGATTCGCCTAAGATGATCCAGAAAGCTTTGACTTAACATTTAGGCTGCCTTGCAGCATTTGCCATCGCCGTATTTCGTTGGCAAACTTTCTTAATCGATCACTGACGATGCGGTTCTTCATATATTCCGCTGCTTCATCCTTTCTTCAATCTTGATATAAATTTTTAATTAAAATGTTCAAAATTAGCGCAACTCAACTGACACAAACTGATCTGTCGCGTGTGAATATCACAAAAATAACCAACAATTAGTCTAATCTTCAGTCATTCCTTCACGCTCTCTATCTTTCAAGGACCCAGACAGTAGTTCTCGTGTTCATCAGTAGTGCAATCCTCACATTGTGAAGTGACCAGTTTAAAGTGAGGCATTGACAAACTGTTTTGGCCACGCGTATCTTAGAAGTATTTTGCGTAGGATACGTTAAGAGACAGTCTTTCTAGAGGGTCGCTGAAACTGAAGTGCGATTAATTCTTCTGAGTATGGGCGTACCTTGATCGTTCACTTCCGTTAAAGGTACAACTCCAGCTCTACGTAGAAGGCTGGTTTTTCATCACACTCATCGCGATGAACTAGATTTTGTTGACTAGTTCGCGGTTTGAGACCAGTTATTGGCCTTTCCACAAATGGCTAATTTTTTACTCTTAATTATGTTCCTTGGTACCAGAATTTGCATGCAACTTCGTAACCAAGGCATGTTGCCTCGAAGGCGAAAGGTTGGAAAAACGGCCTTGGAATCGGCCAGTCGATGTTATAACCTGATAAGCCTGCTTTAAAAAAAATAAATTAAATCACCCAGGAAATGATTTATTCATCTAAATCAGGGTGCTAATTAATTTCGATCCTTGAACTTGAGCTGCTAATTCCCATTTACTCTTTTCGGTCCAAATCCTAGTAAAATGGTCTGGAGTTTTCTAGAAGATTTTACTCTTCAAAGATGACGCTTCGGACCGAAAACAGTTCATGGATTTTGACAAAATCAGAAAGAGCGGTTGAAATTTTTGGATACTTAAAAGAGGTAATTGTTGATATGTAGGGAATTTAGAGTTTACGAAGTATTATATGAGCATGTTTGCGGAGCGTTGAATGCTCTTCTTCTTTTCTTAAGTCAACAGAGAAATCAATGACAAACTGGGGATACACAAAAAATCAAGTTAAATCTCTCAAAAATTCTAGATGTCAAGTTGACGACTGATTGCCAAGGTTCTTTTTACAGCTTTCCACCGTCGTCCGGCAAAATGCTCAGGAAACAATGTTGCTGGAAATGTTTTTCAGGTCAAAAGTTGACCAGGAAAGTGTTTAAAATTAGAAAAAAATTAAATGTCAAAGTCTCAAATAGTCTATTTCAGAAAGGTATGAGAGTAATCCAGTTTGCATTCAGAACAAAATACATCTGCGCGTCTAACTTAGTTAATGGTTGAAATAACGAAGGATCTTTTTCCTTCTTTTTAAAATTTATTTTGCTTTTTATTTAGAAATCAGTTTGTTTGCCATCCCCTTGTGTTAAACTGTAATGTAGAACTGTTCAGGCTCAGGTTGGTGTACTTTGCGGACGCGAAAGCGGAAATGACATGGGCTTAGACCTGCATGAATAATAATAATAATAATAATAATGATAATAATAATAATAATAATAATAAATTCTTTATTTATACTGTTAAAAAAAATCTCATCAACATAAAAGCTGGTATTAACGGGAGAACAGTGCTAATAAAATATAAATTAACTATGTAACAAAATTGAAAAAAATTGAAAAAATTTAATCTAAATTAATCTATAAACTACAAATATGGGAATCTTTATCACTGTCTAAATGATACATATAAATAGAACGTTTAAAACTAGTAATAGAAGTCATCCTTCTGATATGTCTAGGCAGAGAATTCCAGTCCTTTGCACCGGGGTACGAAAACATTGTTTGTTCCATCTTAGTTTTAACTTTTGGTCAGTTCAATAGCGTTTCATCTCGGAGTTCTCTGTTTCTTACACTACTACGGAATTTAAAAACGTCTAATAATTGTTCAGGACTGTTTAAATTATTTAGACTTTTAAAAATTAGTACATATCTAAAAAATCTTCTCCTATTAAACAAAGTTAAGAGATTTAAATCATTGCGCATTTCCTGGGTACACTTTTTCTTTCCTTCTTTCAAAATAAATCTCATCGCTCGATTTTGAACCAGTTCAACTTGTCTTGTTAACGTCGACCCACAGTCATGCCACACGATTGAACAATAATCTAAGATTGGTAAAATGGTTTGTTTGTAGATCCTACATAAAACAGTCTTGGGATGAAATGCAGAGATCCTCTTCAACAGACTAAGTCTTGAATGTGTCCTTCGACATATTATTGTAATATGTGATTCCCAAGACAAACAGTTACTAACACGAAGACCCAGATAATCGAATGAATCAACTTGTTCAACAGTCTCATCACTAAGTCGAACTTCAAGCTTTCCAGCTTCTTTATGGCTGATTTTGACCCAATTTGAGGCAACTTGGTTTTCTTGACATTGGCTATCATTCTGTTTTGTAGTAACCATTGATCGACGTTCATCAAATGTATATTAATTTTCGCCTGTGCTAATGCCAAGTCTTTATTCGAATGGTGCACTTCAGTATCATCCGCATATAAAAAAGGGTCACATTCCGTGAAGCTGTGAACAATCGTGTTATAATATAGGCAGAATAGCGTCGCGCCCAATACCGATCCTTGAGGAACACCATTAGTTACATATTCAAGGTCAGATTGAGAGTTTTGATAAACGACATATTGCTGTCTATCTGTGAGATAGGGAACAAACCATTTGATTGCATTTTCATCGAAATCATAATCACATTATTTCTTTAAAAGCATCGAGTGGTCGATGATATCGAAGGCTTTTCGGAGGTCGAGAAATACAGCAACAGTATATTTCCTATCATCAATAGCTAATTTCCAGGAATCAATCACTTTTATTAATGCCGTCACGGTCGAGCAATGCTTGGTGTAAGCAAATTGTAGAGGTTCTTTTATCAGCTATCACAAACCTTTGGAAAAGCAGGCAGTACCGATATTGGTCTGTAGTTATCGCGATCATTGGCAGAGGCTCCTTTAAATATTGGTGAGATTTTTGCTATTTTACATATCTTAGGAAATACACCCTGTTCAAAAGAACTGTTTAATATTGTAACCAAACATTGTGATATATTGTTCGCCGACAACTTTAAGACGTTAACGGGAAGTTTGTCGTAGCCTGTTGCTTTATTCGGCTTCATAGACATCAGCTGTTGTCGAATTTCGGCCTCAGAAATCGGATGAAAATTGAAGCGTGATTCTTTATCACATGCTATTGGTGGTGAAGGACTGAGCGTATCTAAATCTTGGCGCGTGTCTTGTGTTGCAAGTAGACGTTTTGGAATATTGGAAAAATATGAATTTAGCGTGCTAGCTATGCTTTTGAGTCAGTGATATCTTCGCCATCAACCGTTATCTTATTAATTACAGTTTGCTTTGTCTTTGACGGTAAGGCTATTTTCATCAGTTTCCAGAAGGCTTTTGGATTGTTGGAGTTTTCAAGATTACGGTTAAAATAATTGACTCTCGCTTTACGGATGTAACTTGTTACCCGATTTCTTGCGCACTTATAAAGTTTGTAATCATCTTGGAATCGACTCTTCAATGCTATTTTCTTTAAACGGTCTCTATTACGCATCAAGATTAAGATTTCCGTATTAATCCACGGATGAGAATTACGCCGAATACGCTTCCTTTTAAGAGGGAAATATTCGTCCAAATACACTGGCGGTCAAAAAGAACTGCTTACTTATGGTGCAAAGATTTACTTGGTTTGCGGTCGTAGGGACCAGCCTCTCTCAGTCTTTGTCGGATAGTGGAAGTAGAGACACTCTCACCATGTTCAATCGGCACGTCTGCTTATTTTTCCGGTGCAGTCTTAGAGCGAGTGAACATGCTTTACTCACCATGATTCTGTCGTTTCTCTTTGGAGTTTTCATTTTTTTCGTCTAGGGATCTGCATATCTTTAACATTTCCAGGAAGTCTCGGCTTCTTCAAAATATTCCTGACCCTTTGGCTACAGTCCACTTGATCGGCAGTCTCCCGTTATGAGTAACTTTCCCTCCATTTTTAAGGCTGATCCTTGGCCTTAGACCCGTGATTTTGCATGTTGCTTCAAATTCTTGTTTTACCAGCAATTAATTGTAATCTCCTAGGGATCCAGGAATACATCTTGACTTTCTCACAAAAGATTTCTTAAAATGACTGGAGCTGTATCAAAAATTGTGGGAGAAATGTTAAAATTATCTGAAATTGACAGTATTGCCATAGGAATGAGCAAAAACCATTGCTGTAACCCTTCATTACCCAAGAAATGGAGCTTGAGCAGTTCTTTTTGACCACCAGTGTATTATGGTTACTTGATTACATATTTAAAATTCAAAAACACGTTAATTTAAACTGGTTAATTAATTAATGAAGAAAATGTGCAATGGCTACCAGGTATTTTTCCATCTGCGTTCTTTTGAGATACAATTGTTAATGTCAAGCCCAATAATTTTTTGGAGAACGCGATTTCAGAACTTGTAGAAATTACTCGGGAAATATTAATGATAAACGTGGATGAGTTTTTGAGTGTATGATAAAAGCAGTTATTACTGTTATTATTACTCTCACTGTCACGATTACTAGTGCCATTTTCATTACCATGACCATGAACATGACAATTACCACTACCATTGCCACCGTCATTCACTATTTTAATTCTATTATTATCGATATTAGTATTGTCATAGTTATTGTTGCAGTTTTTGTTGTTGTGATTGATATATTTTATTATTTTTCCCCCACTCAAATGATACTGTAACAAAACGTGAGCAACACAATAAACTATCGTTATTTCTTGAATGATACGTAATTTTTTGAAAATGGCAAAGGATTAATGGTGGCTATTTAACGTTTCTCGTAACCTAACGCTGTCCAGATTATGCAGATCATGAATTCAGCTAAAAAAAAGTTATTCCATTACATACAGATGCAGTAAACTCATCATTGAAGATGAAGAAGACTTTATTCGAACGTTCAAGAAGAAGTTTTCATCTGAAGACTCAGACGCTTTGACAGTTTTCCACACAATGTTCGAAAGGTAACGTTGTAGTGATTTCTATTTGCAACTACCTTAGCCATGATTGCATAAATGCAATGAATTCCATAGAAGGTGTATAACTCAATGTTCTAGGGCTATCCTACAGTTAGTTAGTTTTATTTTTCAGGTTGCAGTGTCGTGCATAGCGCCGTTGACCAACAGCAATTTAGGATTCTTCCACCGAATTTTTTCAACAAACGGGGTCACGACCATGATGATTTTGTCAGCTTTTTCCTGAACATTTCCTTTAAAGATTGTTTACGCATAAACAGTGATATTGAGGCTTCAGAAAGTCTGGGCAAAAGAATTAAAGTTGTGTAGAAGGTTTAAGTCAATGCCAAACTCCAAGATATTTTACTCAGTATATCTCATGAGTCCAACACCTTTCGACGCAACTTCTGGGCAGATAATCAGCCCAATAGTGGGTCCTTTGTTTGGCAATCGCATGACATACTAGCCCACAACTAATTTGCAGAAAGTCTCTAACTAAAAGGTAAATCTATAAAAGATTATGAAAAAAGCAAAACTAGCAAACAATTTCCAAAAGCTATTCGAGTAATTGTATTTGAGGAATAAGAAAGTCCTTTTGTGCTATCCTTAAAAGATTTTTAGAGAACAATTCCTCTTCATCTTTCGACAACAAAGCGTCAATAAGTTTTTAACTTCCCTAAAAATAAATTCTTGCTCTGAAGTTCAGCAGAAACCTGGGCAGCAGGTATGCAACGAATGATATTTCTATTATTTTTAATCGCGTAGTTTTCTTCTAGTTCAGATGCTCTAACTCTAAACAGCGAAGTTCTTATGAACTTATATCTCGCAATTTTGAATCTGGAACTTATATCGCCGTTTTCAATTTGAATGTAGCCTCGAATATCGTATTCATTATGATCAGAATTCCCCCCAACAAAAACACAATTTTGAATGTAATTAATCAGCTTCAGCCCATATTTGAAGATATATTCATTTTGATTATTAATTGCTGATTTTTAATTAATTTTTGCTATATTTAGAGTTACACTCTGTTTTTAAAGGCTAGGTATCCATAGTCTCGAATCAAGTTCTATCTCTTGGAACGCATGTTGAGTTCAGTACTAGTGTGCTGTTTTGCTGCCTGATAGTTGTCCTTAGCTGTTGGAACCTGATACGAACTCTACTAAAACTGAACCGCGGCTTTTGTGTCATGAAACCAAGTCGCTAATTTGGCGTCATTGTATTCCACAGGTGCAAAGGGATATGGGACTATATTAAGAATGACCAAAAACTGCTAGAGAGGAAAGAGACTTTGAGAGACTTTCTAAAAATAACGGCATTATTATCCAGAAGCCTTTCAAAAGCAAGTGAAACCCTCTGCGGCCAGTTTCTTAGCGATGTATCGTCCTCAGCATTTTTCGTCGATTTCTTACCAGATTTTATAAACGAGACAATAAGTGACCTCAACAGGTAGGTACTTTAGTGACTAATATTTTCTCACATAAAGATATTTTTAACTTTTTCCTTGTTTGGGTATTTGTTTTACTGAAAGGGCCATGTAAAACTATGAAGAATGGCGTTGACAGCTCTTCCATTTATATCTATTTCTGCTTTATTTTTGCACATTAGAAAATGAAATATGTAATGATCTTAAATTAGGAAAACATATTTTTAAATAAAATTTAATTTTATATGTGTTCAGAATTATCCTTAGAAATATATTTTAGGCATTTCATATAGATGCAGCAAACAAAATTTAGTAACTTAGTTCAAATAATACTGTTGCAAGAACGACAGATTAGGAACCAGGCCTCTTTGTAATTCGAATAGAATTGTCCTGCATGGCAAGCAACATATGTAATATCTGGTGATGAATCTTATTGATTTAGGCATTTGGAAATGTTAAAGTCGGCTAAAATCTAGAAAGCAAAATATGAGACAAATTAAAGAAAAAAAGAGAAATCAAAGATAATTTAACACTTCCAGTCCACAGCCGACTTTTCAATTTTAGTCTGGCTAACGCTAGACGATTTAGTCGTCAAGGGGAGACGTCTCGAACAGGAAAGGGTTAAAGGGTTTTGTTCCCAATACTTTACTATAGTAAAATTGGGATTTGAAGCAAGCTTTAAATTAGTGTTATATATTCATGTGGAATATCACAAGTGATTTCCATGTGCAGATTTGAAGAAATATTCGATTTTAGGAATGTCAAAATTATGTTTTCCTGGTGTGACCTCTTCACGTAGGCGACAGATAGATAATGTAAGAATGAAAATATATAAGAAAGAACTGTAACCAGTTTCTTCTAATACTTGGGCGTTGTTTCAAACAAAGCGAAGAAAAATTTTGAATACTAAAAGCAGATCACCTTCGATGATAATGACTTGTAGAGAAAAGGCATAAATATCGTAAGGTGCCTAAACCAGGTCTTGGTCGATGTGCAACTTCGAAGTTGAAATAATAAAGGGCCTCAGCAACAGCCTTCTAAATTCACGAGTGGCGTTTTTTTCAGGAGAATTTCTCAACCAAATTAAGAAAATGAATAATCTCAAATTATAATGGCGTCGTCCAACATTGAAAAATCGTCCTCCTGTCTAAAGCGTCGCGTTCAACCTCTAAAGACCACCAGAATGTCTTGAATATTTGTCTCTTTAGTTTACTGCTGGCTTGCTGATTTCTCATGCCATGATCTTTTTTGGAACTTTTAAGTTATTCATATTTACTTGGATGAAAAATCCGGTGTCCGGATATTATGCCAAAAGAGATGAGATTGAGCGGACTGTTTGGCCACAGATGTTTTGCTGAATAGATGATTTGAAGAACTGGCTATTTGCTGAACGACAATTTGCCGACGAACATTCGGCCGAAAGTTTGTGAAGCGGAAATAATTAATTTATTTACAGGCTATAAAGGGGATGGGTGTCTTGATAAGAAGTCTAGTGGATCTGCAGCATCCTTTCCGGGCTCGTAGATTAGCTCGAAGTCGACATCTTGCATTCCCATGACCCATTTTTCAATTCTTGGTGGGAGTTGCATGGTTGCCTTGTTAAACATTGGGAGCAGTGGCTTGTGGGCTGTGATGATCTTGAATTTTGGTGCTCCCAGGAGGCAAATACTAAACCTGTTCTTTTCCCAGTGTACTGCCAGGACATCTTTCTCTGTCTGGCTGAACCTTCTCTCTGTATCGGTCATGGTGCGACTTATGAAGTGGACTGGCTGGAGACCGCAACTGTCTCCTGAAATAACCCGGCTGAGAGTCCTTCGTGGTAGCTGGCTTCCACTCTCACAACGATTGGTTTAGCTGGATTGAAGTATGCCATGGTACTTTCACTTGTTATGCTTGCCTTCAGCTTCTCAAATGCTTCATTCTCTTCTGCTCTCCATTTGAACTTTGTATCTATATGGGTCAGCTTTCGCAAAGGTGCGGTTAGTGATGCATATCTTGGGATGAACTTCAATAAGTATCCGGCCATACCGAGGAAACTTCTCACAGCTTCTTTTGATTCTGGTGGGCTGCTTTCTTTGACAGCTCTGATCTTCTCTGGGTTTGGCTTTAATCCGTCCTTTGTGAACTTATGCCCATAGAACTCTATCTCCTGGACTCCAAACTGGCACTTGTCAGGGTTGAATGTGATTCCAAAATCCACTGCTTTCTGCAGGACTGCTTCCAGCGTCTTGTTGTGTTCCTCTATGTTTCTTCCTCCTAGCAGGATATCATCCCGTTGGTTCAGGCATCTTGGTATGTCACCAAATATTCGGTAGATAGCTTCATCAAAGAGATCTTGGGATGCTTTTGCTCCAAAAATCAGGCGTTTTGGTCGCATATTCCCCCATGGGGTGCTGAATGTGGAAATTTTCCTGGATTCTGGATTGAGTAGGAGTTGGTGGTAGCCCTGCCTCATGTCAAGCTTTGAAAAGACATTACATTCGTGGAACTTGTACATGAAGTCTTCAACAATCGTTCCCTGAGTTATCCTATGTCTGTCCATGAATTTGTTGGGTACCCTGAGGTCTACGCTGGCCCTGATCATGTGCGGTTCAAGTTTTTCGTTGTCCACAGTGTTGAACTTTGGCTTTAGTTGAACGACCAAGGGTGAGCACCATGTGACTGCCTCACATTAAGGTACCTCTTCAAATATTTCCTCTTCTGTACACTGCCTCAGCCATTTCTTTAATGGTTCTTGCAAGTAGTAAGCCACTGGTCTCGGTCTTTGGGCTACGGGCACTGCTTCTGGTCTCATGCTGAACTTCGCATAGAGCTCTTTTCCATTCTTGATGTCTCTGATCTTTCCGATGCCCTTGAATAGGTCACTGTATTGATCGGTGATTTCCTTGATTTCAGGTTTGACACCTTTATCCCGCTTGACACTTTTGATACCTGGTGGTTCTTCCTGGATTCTCAGGTCATTGGTCTCGGCGAAGGAGCGTCTTCTCTGATCTGTAGCATACCCAGCTCTTGAAGGGTATTTTTGCTGATGAGGGGTGGAGAATTGATTCTTCCTCTGACCACAACAAATTTTGCGACTGCTCCACAGGTCTGGTTCCTTACAGTGGCTGTAAATTCTCCCTTCACAGGTAGCTCACTCTGTAAGGTGCTTAGCTTTACTCTGCTTGATTGTAGTGTAGGTTTCACATTGGACCGATTTATCAGTGCTTTAAATTGGTGTTCATCCATAACATTTACTTCTGCTCCGCTATCGGGCTCAGCTCTCACAACATCTTCTATTCTCACTGAAACAGTTCTGTCTTCACCATCCGTTTTGACTTTCTTCACTTTCTTCAGGTGTCTTACGGCTTGGCAGAAGAACTCATCATCGGAGCTTGTTGAGTTGCCAGCACCTTCTTCATCATCTTCATCTTCCATGGTTCTCTTCACGTGGCGCTTGTGCCTTGGATTCTCTGGTGGTTGGTGACGGCGTCTTCTCTCTTGGCCTTTCTTGCTGTTGGGTAGGCCTTTGGACTTGCACACAGAACTGAAGTGATTAAACTTTTGACATTTCATACATTTTTTCCCATACGCTGGACAGTTCTTGCCTTCCTCGTGTGTTCCTGTTTGTCCGCAGTATCCACAGGGTTGCTTTCTTCGGCCGCTTTGTTTGTTCTTGGGCGGGTACCACTTATCAGACTCTCGTCCAAGCTTCTTCACATGTTGAGGAATTTTCATGTCGCTTACTTGAAATGAGATATCTTCGATTTGAGAAGCTTCTGCCAAAACTGTGTCAAATCCCATTTCTTGTTGATGGCTTTCTGGATGAGCGATCGATTCTGTATTGTTTGGATGAGGTGTTCCAAGATTCGTTCATCGCAGTTGGCTTCGAAGTCGCAGTCATTGGCCTTCTCTCTTAACCGTGCAGCATAAGGGTTCGTTGTTTCGTCATGTGCCGGTCTCATTTTGAGGAATACGTATCTTGCGTGGTGTATATTTTTCTTCGGCTTGAAGTAGTCGTTCAGCTTCTTTCTCAACTTAACGTAGTCGTTATCGCCATCTGTCGGATTTGGCAAACTTTTCTCCAAGCGAGCGAGTTCTTTTCCGCCGTAAATGATGAGTGCATCTTTCTTGTCGAGTGGTTCCGTAACCTTAAAATATCTGAATTCGCGTTCGATTTCTTCGAGCCAGTCGTCCCACGCTTTTCCTGTGGCTATCGGGTCATCTCCTGGGGTAAATGGTTGAGATTTTAGGTTTCTCGTTGCGGTAATAACTTGCACTGGACCTGCTTGGTTGGTCGGTGGTTGTTCCATGTCAGACATATTTGCTTGTCGATCGATGGATTCACGCGTCGTAGTATTTCGCTTGCTTCCCTCTCTCGCTGGGCTTCAAACCTTTCTTGCTAGGTTTCTCTTGCTTTCTTCTCTGTTACTGTTGCTTAATCGAGCGTGTTTTCCTCGTCGCCAGTGTAACAACCGATTCTAAATAATGCACTCTTTAATAAACTACATTTTGGACAATTACAAAACTCATGGCATTGTAAAAGCGATATGCACATCCACAAACTGAACTATAATTATCGGAGCGGTGGACTGGATATTACAGTTGTAGCAAGAGATTCGATGTTGATCATGCGATGACGTGTATGAAAGGCGGATTTGCCCATAGCAGGCATGACGAAGTCCGAGACCTGTTCGCATCCCTTCTTAAGGATGTATGTCATGATTTTGAGGTCGAGCCACATCTTCAGACCCTGACAGGAGAAGTTTTAACCGGCAGTGCTAACTCCTCTGATGAAGCTCGGTTGGATGTTAGTGCGCGCGGTTTTTCGCAAAGGGGGCAACGTGCATTTTTTGATGTCAGGGCTTTTAACCCTTTTGCAAAGAGCCATCTTAACCAGAAACTGGATATGGTTTTCTCGAGTAATGAGAACGAGAAAAAGCGACACTACAATCAGCGAATTATTGAAATTGAGCACGGCTCCTTTAGCCCTCTTGTGTTTTCACCATATGGCGGAAATGGCAGAGAAGCAGAGCGATTCCTTACTGAATTAGCCCAGAAGTTATCCGAAAAGAAGAAGATGGACTATAGTATAGTAATTCATTGGCTGAGAGCAAAACTATCGTTTAATTTATTAAGATCGGCAGTGTTATGTGTAAGAGGCTCCAGAACAACCAAACATGAGTTGAACACCGATTTTAGTGGGGCAGAGATTGCAAACGTGATCGGAAAGATAAAGTAGACAATTTTTATTTTTTTTTTTTTAAGTAGAGAGTTTTTAACCCTTAAGGGTTTTGTAATTTTCCCAGAAATAGTCTTTTGTAAATAACTTTCTTTTTTAGTAAAGTATATGAGAATTCTGATAATTACCCTTTGACTTAAACGTACTTGTATATTGTGCGGAATGCATCCAACCATTTCTGACGGTATTTTGTGTTAACACTGTATATTATGTGGTCAATAATGTTAAACCTATTAATATTGGCGAACATAAAGTAATTGGAATGACATACAAATCAATCTTCAGGATTCAAAATCCAATTATTCTCCAGGGAAGCATACCTCCAGATAGGAGCGTATGAGAAAGGGGCCAAAGGATCCATGGATCCTTTAATTAGCTTTCCCAGCATGTCTATTTGGAACATTTCTATTGAGATAAGTTGAGTCCTGGAAACCATTAAACAATTAAAAGTCAATCACTTGGTCAATTGGTCGATTACTTGGTCAGTTGGTGGACGTTCCAGCAACAATATAGGATGAATGTGGAATGATCGATGTAATCATAAAAAAATTCATATTAGCTATCAACAACGTTTTTGATAACCGTCATAGCCTTGGCGGTTTGTTCCTAATTTGTAATTACTCCAATTAGGATCTCATGATTCACGATATTCCTCCAAGTATCTCGATTGTCATACGTGCGTTGCATTTATTGGGTTAGGAATTACTTTAGAGTAACTCGGTCGATATCTACTCATTCCTACGTCTTTCCAAGCCAATAAGCCTCGGCTGACACACTCCTTTATCTTATTCCATCCTTTCATAACAATGAGCCTTGAAACGTCTCAAACTCTCAAACTTAGCTATGTACCCAACTTGGGTTGTTTACTTAGATATTTGCTTACTTCTGTGTCTTATAATATCTTCCCTTTTTATTGAGCAAGTTTACAGTTCCTTCAAACGAAATATTTGATGAGGATATTTTGGTGAAATGTATGAAAACGTCAGAAAGCAACTGAATTTACACCTTTTATGGGAAGTTTTGCACTAGCAATCATGTGACCTGTCGGGGGTTAATATTCCTTTCATACCAGTCAAAACCATTGAAAAATAGCGAAAAATCTAAACAACTTTACTTCGGCAATAGAAAAGCCAAATAACGCTAAACACAAATGGGACGAGTCCCATGCGAGGTGTTAGCTGCATACAATATTACAGAGGTCTAAGCTAGAATAATTATCTTAAAATTCATAAATTAATAATTTAACGGTGACAAGAACATGTCCTACACAACGAATAAGTGCAAGCTATATGAGGATCAAAATTACTTTAAAGAAGATCTTTGTATGTTGTTTGTAAATACAATTTAAA
Organism: Heliopora coerulea; assembly: GCA_030142905.1. NCBI lineage: Eukaryota > Metazoa > Cnidaria > Anthozoa > Scleralcyonacea > Helioporidae > Heliopora > Heliopora coerulea. The sequence goes on along the minus strand of JASJOG010000010.1, from coordinate 3,191,258 downwards.
ACTTGAAAGTCTAGAAAAAATACCGTCAGGCTCTACCTTAAGAATAAAGTTCCGAAGTTTAGCAATACGATTAAAATAAGCTTGTTGAAAAGTACTAGTTTTACAATAAGGCGTCTGGGTAAAAGATAATAAGGCCTGTCTTGTTTGACTGGAGGCCATAGGTGTAAGTTGATCGACATCAAGATCGATGAGATTATGTCTACACTTAAAATAAAAGGTCAGGTCCTTAATCTCTCTATCATAGGAGAGTGGCAAAAGGTTAAGACGCTTTGAACGTTCCGTATACTTACATTCTCCACGTTTACATTGTAAAATTCACAGTGTAGCACGCCTTTGTAGACCCGTTATCCTGTTGTGTACCTTAAACCTGTGTACCATAACTCAACTGTGATTTAACAAGTGACAAATCACAAATGTCAAATACAAAGCTTTCTCTGATCCGTTCGTCGGTCAAGCTGTAGTAGGAACGTTTCAAGAAACCCAGCATTTTGTTAGCGTTTGACACATCCTGCATAACATGAGAACCCCATTTCAAATTATTGCTTATTTCGGCCAACCCTCACGTCAAAAAAGAGAAATTGATGGCCAGGCTGTGTGGATGGAAAAATTAAGACTTTCCAGGCGCGATCAGTCCTGTACTATCTTACTTTGGCTAACGCCAGACAATTTTACTTGTCTGTGGGAGACATTAAGTTTCTTTTCCTTTTCAGCTTGCGCCGAAAAGTTAAAGTTTTAAATTCAAAATACATTTAGGTTTGCTATGAATTACATGTTGTAGCGGACTACCTCCAAAATACATACGAATCGAAAATATTTTCAACACTGCATAATGTACCGAGGGGCTGGGATCACAATAAATGTTATAAATTTTCCATATTGAAATATCTGCACAAAAACAATTTGTTTCCCATTGATCAGAAAAAAAGATTAACATTCCTTTTGCTTGCACATGATTGGAAGACTTTGCCTTTTGATTAAAGGGTTTTGGTTCATCATTTCCAGCATTGCGTTTGCTTATCTCATCGTTTCTGTGATATATTAACATTCTTGTGCTTGTATAGTGACTACACTCGTGATATTGAAGCCTTGCTGAAGTTAACTATGGAGTTTTCCCCATCATCAGCAAAGAGCGTATTCAAGGTAGCTTCTTCTTTGGCAAATGCGTTAATCAACAACGTAGAAAACGTAGATGGAGCAAAAAATCACAAAAACTGCCACTGGGGAATTCAGTTTCTAACGAATCTGGGCGAAACATTGACGAAATCTATACCTGGGTCACAGGAAGTTGACCCAACGAATTCGACCTGGTACGACTCGCCTACTATTTTGACGCAAAAAGAAATTTTTTCAGGTGCGCTATCATATTTTGACTTTTACTCCTCTCCTGAAGAGCCGATAGAGTCAGGCCCCATCTCCGAGATTTGGGTGTGTCTTGTCTTATTAAATTTTATTAGAACATATGTAGGAAAAAGTTTTCTAAGCATTTTTATTCCACCTAACTAAGATTGTTTTCTTATCTGGTATGATGGGATATGATTTAATTTGATCTTATTTTATGTTTTTGTCCCTATTGTGGTTATCCTGAGCATTCTTGTAAGTTTTTACAGCTTTGAAGCTATATTTAACAGTTTGATTTAAGCAATTGTTAGTACGTTTGCGCGTCCGAAACGACACGAATTCTGCAATGTCAGAATGCATTGCATAATTTTATTATATGAATAATCTGCTCAACTATATTATAGAACGCGATATCAACAGTCTTCAACCAATAAAGGATAAGGGACCGTACGAATCTCAAGATGAATATTTGAAAATTAATCACAATTTATTGCGAGAAGAATGCTATCGAAATTTGTGTGCTGGTATTAGGAAATTTTGCAAAAACCCAGAAGGACACGATCCTAGAAAAATGAAAATGTACAGGTACGTCATTTATTTATCTTCAATGAGTTTTGGAACTTGGATTGCAATCAATGCTTACCAAGATTTCCAGGCCGGACTTAGGAACTCTACCTAAAAGTATTGCCAAAGTTATTTTTATGGTGTTGAACATTTTGTATGCAGGAAGTATTTCTCAGAATGTAATCATTTTTCGTTTTACGTAACTGATTGTGATATTGTCAAGTTTTGCTCATTTTCAAACTTCATATTCATTGCGTAAATAAGTCACCAATAACCTGTCTCGGTCAAAGCTAGCCCGACTCTACCGTATTGAGTTCATACCTCGTTTTCATTCAATGAAACAGGGTTGTAGACATGCCGGTCTACCCCAGTCGGATATTACAAGCACTAACATTTGCCGATCGACATTCCCTGTAACAAAAAAAAAACGTGCTGCTGATAGGCAAAGAATTTAAATATTACTGTATTAAAATCTTCAATTAAACTTTTTCAGAGATTGAATTAAAATGAATGGAAAATCCACAAGAAACCTAAAACAAAGATTTTGTCATGGTGACAAATTTCACTATCGCTTTGAAAAACGTAGTAACCATGTTGAATGGTTATACTAGGCAGTTCTGAAAAGAACTCTAGGAACCCACACAGAATGAGAAAATAAATACTAAACAGAAGCACATTTTTAAACCAACCGTAAAAGAAAGCTTTTGGGTTTATAAATTAAATTCTTTTGTTCCCCAAGGTTTAAACCTTCGAGCTTCTAGTTTATTTTCTATAAGAACTCCTACTGTCATCAGATTGATATCTTGAGAAAGGAGCCGTACCCCGAAAAGTAGAAGGAAAAAAGAAAGTGTTTTAAAATTTTTATGATGGCTTATATATATATATATTTGTATATAAGCCATATATGTTGAAAATTATGGCACAAAACATATCAGCATATCAAGACCATTATATCTCTATTTTATTCTCACTTCAAAGGTCAGAGTAGATATGCTATTTGTTTTTTGGTACATTCTTTGGCCTGTCTAATGTAGTAAGGTTGATTAAAGTATTCATAGTTGCAGATTTTCCTATACATTCTTATTTTACGGTATGATTAGGTTTGCCAAAATTTATGCAATTTGCTGGATATATATGTATATATATATATACGTATTGCTCAATTTTTTATTTTGCTCGAAAAAATTTTCTGTTCAAATTGTGGGAGGGCTGCAGCGCCCTCAGCCCAGCTGCCTTATACGCCAGTGCTTAAGCGGTCTATGGGAAAAAGTGGGAAAAAATGTGAACAACTTGAAGGGAGTTAAAAGATTAAAGTTAACATAATACAAAAAAATGACGAAGTTATAACGTGGGTTAAAATTATTTCATTAGTCTTTCATAAGTTTCTTTCAGTAGGCTCTTTAAAACTGTTTGAGGTATACCTCCGATATTTGACGACACTTTCGTAAACTTTATTGGCTTTATCACTGAAAAAATACTGTAGAAAATGTTTAAGAGAGGAAAAAGCAGTTAACGGACATTTTGTAACACCTGCTGTAGCGAAAATTTGCTCGACGAATTCTTAAGTTTTTGCATTTGCTTTTCTAGGTTTTTTAATGAGAATTCACCTTTTATTTAAAGCAGGTCATTCTGGGAGAAAATTGGTACTTTTGACTTTTGAAAGTCAAATGTCACATTTCCCTTATATTTTAATATTTCACAACAAGTTTGTGAATAATTATTACCATGGTAAAAGGTAATGTTCACAAAGCATATCAAATAGAACACGTTCTCCGACAATTTGGCACTTTCTACCCATCCCACCTAGTACAGAAAATTGAAAAAAACCCAACCTGAATAGGATTTTTAAAGTCTGTGTGTGAAAGTTCCCTGATAGACAAATGAAGCATTTAGGTTGATTTCCTCTGATTAAATACTAATTGATAAGGATGAGGGTAATACTTTTTAAGGTATGGTTTATTTTTTCATTAAACAGGATAAAGCTCGAGACTATTTTTCCGACTGCATTGGAATTTTATATTATGCTGAAGTGTGAACTTTACGGAGGACCAGAACATGAAGAGATGTACGTTTTCTAATTTTTTCCAGATTATCTATGGATTTAGACACATTGAGAAAAGTGTGATTACAACCCAAAAATTTAAATAGATTTGCCTCAAATGGCAACATTATTTGAAGAAATTGGGAGTGAATAACGAAATCATTGTATACATTTTGACAAATGGCATGTCTGTCGTGAATTGTTGTTGAACATGTTTAGTTGGATAATTCATGATCTGAACATTACTGGAAGTTAGAGCACTGTATAATTGTTTAACTACCCAATAGCACATTATTCCGTTTATGTTAATCTGTGCAGTTCATACAACAAAAGGAAATGGCGTTCGTACAAATCTAAGGTGCCCATTCTAAACCACGTGCAAGTGAAAATGCGCATATTCATTCGTAAACGTATGCATGTGTATCTTGTATATCCAGATAAGTATATTTGTAAATGTATGCTCGCATACATACAGTACATGTGCCCGTTAGGATAAAGGCATTGTATCAAGAAAAATGGGTTGTTAAAAGATTAAAATGATTGGTAAAAGATTAAAGGATTAAAATAATTCAAATTGATTGGTAAAAAATTAAAAATTAAACAGAATCATTAATTTAACAAAAAAAATTATTATTCAAAATAATTGTTTTAGGAAAAATTACATCCTATACAAACATGGAGAATAAACATCAGTTCTAACAAATTTTCTCTCAGACTATAGAGATACGGCTGAAGTCATTTTCATTTTATATTGAGCACCAAGACGTGGATGACTTCAAGAGAATTCGAAAATAGTAGTTTTTATTTTTTAAAAAGAAACCGGAGATAGCTCTGTCGTCACTGAACAGTGTTAGAAACATTTATGACGCCAGTTCAGCTGCACAAAATATCTGATGACATTCGCCTTCGCCTTAGGTTTCCGTCATTGACTCTAAAAAGACTGGAAGGAAAACTCGTACCAGGCCTCACGATTGAATGAAGCCTACTTGGGGGCAGCCATGTAGGTCAAAAACATGCGTGGGAAAAAGTCCTATTGAACCATTACTTTTCATTGACAGTTAATTCTGACAAATATGCAGTTCTACCGACATTCCCATGTAGTTATGAAGGGTTAAAAAAGAAATCTGTCGAAAAATCCAAAATTTAGGATAAGTTTTTCGAAATAGGTTGCGTGTTTTATCGCGTAGGGGACTGGAATGATCAGCAAATTGACGTACATGTCAGCGTCTATGTTGGCTTGAAAATTCACTTTGCAGGTATCGTTTCAGTCTAATTAGCGTTCAATGGTTTCCATTAGGCATTTTCCCGTCGAAATAACGTCATTCATGTTTATGTGTACCATTGTCTTACTTCATGTGACCTGAAACAATCAATATGCACAGTGTGTGATATGAAGATCTGTATTTAGTTACTTTTGCATATTTTACCTACATTCTGCGCACAGACTAATGCAAAATAATTGATTTTGTATTTTTAGGTTTAAATTATGCGTCATAATATACCTGTTATCACGTTTGCTTGTTTTTAGTTTTAACACAAGCAACGAATTATTCTACGGAAACTTGATGTGCATTTCTCTGGACAGGACATTTAAGGAATTAGTTTGGGCCACGGTTGGACAGTTTCCAAACGACCATAAGAAGAATTCAAATGCAAGGTAGTTCATAAAAATGCTTTCAACTTTCATTAATGATAAATCCCAAAGTAATAAAACTCCAAAAACACCAAAAAAGTCTTTAAAACCGGGTTTCCCCACTTGTATCGACAAGTGATACAATTATAGTTAATTAGCGACTGTTAAGTAGGTGATATTTGCAAACAATTTATTATTATTATTTTTGTGCTATTTACATAAAACATTATCACATTTTAAAACATAACCAAAGTAGTAGAAAAGCAGATTTTTTGATAAATCCAATTTGAAAATCCGAACAGTTAACGTCTTTAAAGAAAATAAATATGTTTCTTTAGTTTCTTATATGAATCTTTCCTTTATTATGCTAAATTATACATTCTTTTTTGTTGTGTAAATAATAGATTTATCTACGTCAAGCTTTGCTCAAAGCGGAACCAGTTAAAGGATGCGGAGGTTCTACTTAGATTACACGAGCTGACCGAAAAAGGTAATCGCTTTTAATATCAAACTTTATGTTTGATGATGCAATTGCTTAATTCAAATTTGCTACGATATTTAGAAAAAAGGGTGCTTGGACTATAATTAATTCCCTTCAAAGCATTCGAAACATATTGAAAACATGGATTCACAACATAGCGTCATATTAGCTTCTTGTCAGGTTTAAAAACCATCTCGTCGTTAGTAAATATAATAGTTGGTAAGAATTTCTAAAATTAATGTCAAGAAGTCGTTCACAAGCAAATCAAGTTTAGATTAATGGTTTGACATCAGAATGTCTTCAGTGCATATTGTATATAATCATAAAACCTTGCAATCTCAAGTTCAAGTTAAAAATCAATACACTAATCACGAAAAATTCTTTACTAAAAATACCACCCTATAAATACATATATTTTAAAGGGATTATAATTGGTTTTTAATTTTGATTTTAAAGGTGACCATGCTTTGATGGCCGAAAGTCCCTCGTTTTTCCAAGCTTTTGGTCCGAGTTTGGAATGTCTTAAAAGTGCACGAACACTCGGTAAGTTAGCTTCCAAGACAGAGATCCCTGTTCTCTCTCTCTGAAGTAGGGAAATCTACATGCAACCGCTTTAGCTTTTTCAACCACCGTCCTCGGTCAAGCATAATCATCGTTGTTGCCATTGAAAAGTTTTGTCCTGCTCGGGTGAGATGACATTTACTTCATGAGTAGTACATTCTTCTATATAAGTCCATCGTTAACTTTTTCAGTTGAATTCTGCCCATTTTCCTTTTTTCATATAATTATTGTCAACTCATCGCGTTTGCGTTTTCGGTTAATTTTTGCAAACAAATACCGTTTGCTGAAGTTACAATTTTCTCTTATCTTAGCACATGCAATATAACAATTAACCTGAAGTTGTAGAAACTCTGTTGTTGGGGAAGCTTTTGGTTTGGGGCAAGGAATAAGTATTTGTGCATTTGAATGCCCTGTTGTTCTGATTAGCACCAAGTATCATACTTCTGCCATAAGCCACGCTCGACCATTGGGCGCTACAGATTCTTCTATATCAAATCCAATTTCGCTACAGATTCATCCATACCAAGTCCAATTATTTTTTGCTACCGGGTTTAGCCTGTGTTTTTATTGCGTAGAGAAGGTGAGCTCTCCCACGTTCCTACAAATATTTGCACTCAGATATGCCATTAAATTAATCATGACCCATTAGTACAGTTTTCATACCGGTCCATTTACTGTGAGCTACTCCTATCTGTGCTTAGATTTAACTATCATCTCTGTCATTCAATATCAGACGGCAAAGTTGCGGAAAATACGTACATTATCAATGATAATTTCTTCCACCTTTATAGTTGATGGTTTTGACGTTACATCTTCTTGTACGTAGAACTTCGTTATCTTTGTTTCCTCTCCGATGATGGTGAGTCCAAATCTTTTAAACAGTCCAAAGTACCTATTCCTTATATCTTCTGGCACCTTCACGTTTCTTGCTAAAAGCTAAATGTCATCAGCATAGTTTGGCATTCTTCAGGTAGTGGGTAGCCACAGATGGTGAGTTTGCGAGCAATTTTTGATTAGTGCAATAATGTTGTATAACTTGTATTTATATTTGTTTCCACTGTTTCAATACTTCTCGTTTTTCTCGTTGTAGCACAAAATCTTGATAGAATTTGAAGATACTCGGAGATTCCTAGGCTCTTTGATGGCATTCTCAATACTGGCGAAATGTTTCTTTCCATAATATATTTGAGTGCTGCCGTTGTGTTGTTGTATAATATAGTTCAAGAAACTGGTTCACGATTACTTTCCGCCGTAATTAAGCGAATTTTAAGAATACCAAACAGTATAATCCTTATCATTATAGTTATAAAACACCCAATAACGAAACCGTTGTTTTGCTCCTGAGTTTTTCATGGCAAATACAGCGTTCAACTGCCCGATCACTTGTTTTCGAAACCTTATTTTCTTTCCAAAGTCTTTTTTTACAAACTGTGCGTATACATTTTAATATCACTTTTATGAAGAGTTTATTTATTGCTGCATTTATTGACAACCCACCTAAATTCTTCTTATTGCTTGCTCTTGTTTATATATAAATGATTTATTGAATGGTATCAAACTAAAAGACGCTAGGTATCGTACGAGGTTTCATATGATATTCATCAGAGCAAGTATTCGTAGTAATAACGTTTTGCTTCTGAACTTCAGTTCTTCATTATGCATTTTGCCAGTTCCTTTGCACTTATTGTTCTTCTGTGAATGTGCAGCACTCTTTAGTGGCCATTCATCCATGGCTTCATTGGTTGTTTGCAGTACGAAGGTATAACTCTCTGGGAATACTAATTCTGGCTGTTCGTCGCATTGTCTCTTAAAATATTTCTTGAAATACACTTTTAATATAGTCATAAAGAATTCTTTTCCTTGGATGATATCACTCTTTCACCTTAAGCTGTAACTGACATTCTTTCTCGGTAGTGCTTGCTGTCTGCAGTACGCTGATTTCAATTTCATTCTCATGCCTTCTAACCATAAATCTGGTTAATTTTTGTTTTCATCATCTTACATTTACTCACATTTTTGTCATTCAGATTTTTAATCAGCCTTTAATGGTGATGCATTTTCTAAGGATGATGTTAGGCAAGCAGCTAATTGGCTGCCTCGTGTGCTGTAATTCATCATGTCCATCATCGTCGCTATACATGTCCTTTCTTGTCACCATGGCTTCAGTCTCGTCATTGTTTCTCCTGCACTATACATTCTTTCAAATTTTCAATCATGGGTATTCTGTTGCTGTTTATTATCTAAAATGCGACTTTATGCATATCCATGGATACGTTCCCTCTGACTTACTATGTTGATAGCATATAGTGTCATATGCTCATGAAATTGAGCTAAACATTTCCCATTTTTGTTTGTATTTCCTTATATGATTTTTTGTCATTTAACATATATGAGGCGCCTGGTAAGCATGTTCGATGTCGTGTACTGTTACATTTGGGTAATGAACATTACAACGACCATCGCATGTTTTTTCTTTCAATCCACGCACAGTTGATTAATCGGCAGCCTCAGAATTCACAATCAAACAATATTTGTTCACTGTCCGTCCAATACATTACTTGCACAAATATGAGATTATACTGCAGCTGCAATTTTGATGTTTTTACTGTTTGTACAAAATTACCATCGTTCATGGCAGTTGGAAAATTTCATCGAGAAGATTTCAAACTATTGCCCATTAGTTATAAAAATATCACGAACGTGTGGCTTCTTTCAGTTGCTGATTACCCCTAAGAAGGTTCTATTTATGCCAGGAAATTCTTCCAATTATCGTATGTTACCTAGCACATAAAACAAGGCTTAATAGTCCTCTGTGACATCATTTCTAACAAGGAACCGTTCACCATTGTCTTCAACCTTCAGCAATCCATTCTTGGACAGGTTGTCTTAATTCTTATAGTGGGAACTCGGGGCTGCTACCCCTACCCGAGGGATTACCCCTAATTCGATGAGAGCGGGGCGTTCTGTTCTTCCCCGGGCAGGCGCTGTCCAGCTGGACTTACCCCACTACTAAATTTTATTCGTCCTCGAACATGATCAAAGAAACTAAAAATTCTTCGTTTATTACCGGTTGGTTTAAGGCCGCTTTAGCATTAAGTATGCAATAGAGACTCTTATGTATATTATTATAAAGTAGGAAGCAAACTCCGAAAAACAACACCTTGTAAACTTAAGATTAAAGTAAAAGAAAGGACGAATGTTAACAATGAAATTTTAGGTCCAAAAATTGTCAGCCAGTAATGATTCAGGGCTTTTGCGAGGGAATTAGGATAGGAAAATTAAACACTCTTTGAATGTTTTTAGAATATGAATTGCTTAGAACATTAAATATAGCAATTTTGAAGCATTCATTTTTGCAATGCCTGACATAAACTACAATAATTGTGTGTAGAGGTTCCTTTCCTTAATCGGGCGGACGAAGAAGAATTTCCGTTGGATAACCCTTCTTTATAATCATTATTCTATGAGCATCATTTACTTTTCAGTATCTACCATTACGTCGTTTATTTTGTTTGCAAAAGCCACGGTGGAACTGAATTGTTATATTAAAATCTATTCTGTTTTTACCAGATTCTGAATCTGTTACGAAGAAATTCGAGTTTATTGGAATCATGTTAAGCTGTTATAGGAGTAGTTTAAGCTCCTATCGGGAAGTTGAAGTTGGCTGGTGTGGAAATTACAAAGACTTATTCGTCCTCACCAGTGTTTTTTATCATGATCTTTCCGCAAACATGCATACGTCAAGCACTTTCATATTAACTTCTCGGAGTATGTATATGACCAAACTGAGGGCATTAGAATATTTTATCCACTAATATGTTACCGTAATATACAATGGAAATCGGCTTTTGCTGTGACTATACAACAAAAAGACCTTTCGTGTAACTCCATTGCATAAGATAGAATGTCATGAAATTCGTAAATTCTTCAAACTTACTTTACCGAAGGCCACTGTTACCTTGCATCTGATCATCTTAACATGGAGGTGCATAAAATATTCATTTGTCCAAACAGAAATGGTGCAGTCATTTAAGAACGTTCAAAACAGACAAATACCCACATAGAAAAAAACTAGTAAATAGATCAACCTTTCAAACCCTTCAACGAGTATTACTATAGGAATTTAGATACGCTCGAATTTTTTTATTAACTCGCTGTCCAGAAATGTTGTCTAAAATGTGTTTCAATATACTGACGATAACATGCTACTTCGGTGTTATTAAACAACTTCATCCATAAAATTATTCTCATCAGTATACTTCTATTTTTTTCGGGTTTTGTTTGATCTATTGATTTAGAAGTAGAAGGCAATTGGAGGAACGATATTTAGCGACCTCGAGTGAAACAGGGCTATAAAAACGATTTTGGTTGCTTAGTTTTTGTTGAAATCTCATAATCTACCACTTCAAGGTAAAAAATGAAGACAATTTATGAGGAAAACAAGTTTACAATTTCATCTTCACTTAACGTATTAACTCTTTACTGTCCAAGAAGTCTCTCCTTGACGAGTAAAATCGTCTTGCCTTACCCAGAGTAAAATTTTATATAAGTCGGGTACAGACCGGAAGGGATTACTGGTCGAGATCATATTACTTAATCTTTTAGTGACCTGGACAGCACACCAAAGTCACTCATAGCTGTTTTAATCCTTCCGTATTTCTTGTTTTTATTTTAGATGATATACCTTTCAAAGAAGAGATTATCTTTGCTAAACGATCAAAATCTCCTGAGTACACGGTTGACAACAAACAAAATTGCGACTGGAGTATCATATTTGAGAAGCAAGATGGATTTGAGTTCTCATCTCCGAAAGGGGCAAAACTCAGCCCTGTAGACACATTCAAGTTTTTAAAGGAAAAAAGAATTAAAAGTCAGCTAGACGAAACTCAGCTAGAAGCGATTCAAAAGTTTCTGGAAAACCGAGTAACATTGATTCAGGTCAAATTAAATACATATGTGAAGTCAAAATTGAGAAACAATTTTTTATAATATACATTAAAAGGTTAAATACGAGACAAACGTTTTCGGGCATAATGTTCATAATCAGGTTGAACCTAGGAATAAAAATTGATGGTTTTATGCTGTGCATGAAAGTATTAATGTTAGTTAAGTAACTCCTTGAGGCAGCGGTGTAACGATTGGGGGGGGGGGGGGTGCAATCGGTGCAGATGCCCCGGGCGGCACTTTTTGGACGAGCGGCATTTTTGGCCATCAGTGTCCTGAAAACGTTGACCTACATATTAAGTCATTCTCGTGTTGTTGATAGACGAACGGAAAACCAACTGATTACTATTTATTTGAAGATTCATAACAGTTGAACAACAAAGTTTGCATGAGCTTACGCATGAGCGCTGGTTAGTAATTTGAATTAGTATACATAGCGGAGAAAGAATATTCGATTTTTCTACAGAATATTCTTTGTGCGTGCCTGCTTTTTGAATCTTCTTTTGTTCTTTCTTTTCTTTTTTATGGCGTGAGAGTGGCATTTTTCACTCCAGTCCCGGGCGGCAGTTTTTCTCGTTACGCCACTGCCTCGGGAATACAAAGTTAGATGGAAGGTAGACATTTATAAAATAAAACATATTCCGAAGAATAAAGTCATCTTGAGAACTCAAGATATGAGTCAATACAAGATAAAACTATTGTTGAAACTGTGATATTTCGACTTTATTTCAAAGTCATCTTCAGACAGAATGATATTACAATAACATGCCAGAGTCTATATATAGGAGGTGTGATGACATCATCGAGACGGAATTAGGAAACACTACCGGTAATCCCTATTTACATGCTGAGATGTTGAGACGCTAGGTGCTAATTAGAAATTCTCACTCCATGAATAAAGCGGTTGAGCGTGAACAATAGAAGTATCGGGCTAACAGATAACAAGTGTGCACAATATCTAAATAAAAGGGTCGAGTTCTTTGCTAGCTTTGAGCCCAGAATTAAGCTCAGGTTTATTAAACTTAATGTGGAGTGCTTCAATTATTAGAAGTTTATTGGTGTTAGTAGACTTACTCGTATAAAGAATTTTATAGTTATTAAAGATTAAATTTTCAATGGAGGTAGATATGTTAGAAGATGAGGGAAGGTCATTTAGTCGCTCGTACTGATCGAATGTGAACACGCTCACTTCATTAATGACTTATACGATCAGTACGAGCGACTAAATGACCTTCCCTCATCTTCTAACATATCTACCTCCATTGAAAATTTAATCTTTAATAACTATAAAATTCTTTATACGAGTAAGTCTACTAACACCAATAAACTTCTAATAATTGAAGCACTCCACATTAAGTTTAATAAACCTGAGCTTAATTCTGGGCTCAAAGCTAGCAAAGAACTCGACCTTTTTATTTAGATATTGTGCACACTTGTTATCTGTTAGCCCGATACTTCTATTGTTCACGCTCAACCGCTTTATTCATGGAGTGAGAATTTCTAATTAGCACCTAGCGTCTCAACATCTCAGCATGTAAATAGGGGCGACAGAGGTACCAGGCGGGAATCGCAGACGGAGAAGAAATAATAAAGCCCAGCAAAAAACACGCAAAATAGGCATATTAAAGGTTTAAAATGTATTTCTAACGTTTCGTTGCTACACGCAACATCCTCAGAGAATGAATGAAAAACTATATTACAAGGTGATGATATATTACATGATAAGTAAACGAGATATTGGCGTAGGAGCGGAAGTGGGGAGGGCACAAGGAAACAGCAGACTGAGATGTAATGGAAGTCTGCTGTTTCCTTGTGCCCTCCCCACTTCCGCTCCTACGCCAATATCTCGTTTACTTATCATGTAATATATCATCACCTTGTAATATAGTTTTTCATTCATTCTCTGAGGATGTTGCGTGTAGCAACGAAACGTTAGAAATACATTTTAAACCTTTAATATGCCTATTTTGCGTGTTTTTTTGCTGGGCTTTATTATTTCTTCTCCGTCCAGCATGTAAATAGGGATTACCGGTAGTGTTTCCTAATTCCGTCTCGATGATGTCATCACACCTCCTGTATATAGACTCTGGCATGTTATTGTAATATCATTCTGTCTGAAGATGACTTTGAAATAAAGTCGAAATATCACAGTTTCAACAATAGTTTTATCTTGTATTGACTCATATCTTGAGTTCTCAAGATGACTTTATTCTTCGGAATATGTTTTATTTTATACTTTTTGAAGTTGTCGGCTGGTCATGGTTTTTAGGTAGACATTTGTTTGTTCAAATCCGGTTGAAGTTTTCCAAATTAGGCCATGTCCACACGTATCCGTTTTTGCTTGTAAAACGCAAATATCTTCCTCCGTTTTCAAAAATATTTCCGTCCACACGATAGTGTTTTCGAATCGTTTTCGCCCGTCCACGCCAATACGGATGTACGTTTTAAAAACGTTAACAACTTACTCGGGCAGCAAACGTATCCCACCAAGCTCTTGTACGTTATGGTGCAATCCAAAATTTTCTACGTATTATTTGTCTACATTCTCAATCAAGTCATTTCGGGGAGTGAAAGTTATCTGATAAAGTTAATCCTCCTCCTCACGTAGTAATCTTGAACATTCAGCAAAGCCAGGTTGATTGCTAGACAAGGTATTAGGCTTGAAAAAAGCCCAAGAAAAAGCGACACAAAAGCGATATCTCCGTCTGTCATTTTATACCTCACGCGGGATACAATACCATGATGTAGGTGTTCTTGAAAAGTTCCGTTTTTATCTGTCCAAATTAAACGAGTGTATGAAAATAGCGTTTTCAAAAATTTCCCTTCTGGGAAGCTTTTTTAAAAAATTCCGTTTTCGATGACCTTATTCACCGGATACGTGTGGATGGAGAGGCAATCCACCAAGAAAAATATGCGTTTTCAAATAAAAACGGATACTTGTGGACGGAGTCTTAGCAGAGCTTATAAAATGCGCCTTTGTTTCCATTTCTTTACAGTGGTGACTAGTGATTTAGTTAACATTAATACATTCTTAATACGCACGCTCTCAAGCTGTTCTCTCAGAAAAACTTTCTGAGTCCCTGACGGGAATCGAACTCATAACCTTCTGATCGCCGGTGAGACGCTCTAACCATTGAGTTACAAAGACTCAGATGGTGAGCGAGGGTTAAATTTGCGTACTGGTTCGTATAGCATCTTTACCATCTATACGAACCAGTACACAAATTTAACCTTCGGTTACCATCTGAGTCTTTGTAGCTGAATGGTTAGAGCGTCTCACCGGCGAGCAGAAGGTTATGGATTCGATTCCCGTCAGGGACTCAGAAAGTTTTTCTGAGAGAACAGCTTGAGAGCGTGCGTATTAAGAACATAATTACCAAGCTACCACAATCACATCATTGATTAATACTTTTGTGCACAGCATAAAACCAGTAATTCGCATTCCTCGGTTCAACTAAATGGTGAACATTATGTTCGAAAACATTTGCGTATAAACTTTTATCTTGTATTTTTACATTTTAGTGTATTGAAAATAATCTGGCAAACAAGTCGTAGATTTTTATCTAAAACTTATTATAATGGACCACATAAATGATGACTGATCATTCACCCAAACTCTGATACCAGTGAATGAATACGTGCCACTGAAAAATCTTTGCGAAACTATCTTTGTCTTTACAACAGGCTACTGCTAACATTAGAAAAATTATTATCATTTTGCTGTGTTAGAAAATAATCAGTAATGGACCAATACTTGATTTTCAATGCAGGGACCTCCAGGAACAGGAAAATCTTTCTTAGGAGCAAAGATTGTTCGACTTATGCTATCTATGAAACTACACGAGCATTGCAGAGGACCTATTCTGGTTAGTAATTCAATTTATTTCTTCAATGTAACACGTAATGAACGATTGTTTTGTTTCCCGCCCTTACGAAAATTTCATATGTCATTTCACATGTGAAAACATATCGAATTGTTCCATTTCACGTATGAAATTTTCATTTCACTAATGAAAACGGAACGCTTTCCCATATGAATTATCTAATTTACATGTGAGTGAAATTTTGGTTTACTAAATATGTATTTTATACATGAAATGGAATATTGGCATATGAAAATTAATTTTACATATAAAATTTCCATTTCATATAATATACGATTGCAATACTTTCACATTGAATGTGCTATTTTCATATGTGAAATGGCAAGTGGTGTTTCCATAAGGAAAATGACATCAAAAGTACCTTTATCAGACTACTTGTCCACATGACTGATGGTTTTATATGTTTCAATTAACAATATATAGAAGTTGGTAATAAAGCCAAAATCTTCTTCAAGATTTTGCTTTCATAAATTTATCTACGTAACGATGGCGCGGACCAGTCGTCGCAGACAACACTAAAAACAACAAAATTTTGCCAGATAATCAAACAAAATTTCTATTTTCTTAATTATTACTTAAAAATTGTTGATACAAAAAATTTTTTGTTCATAAAAATTTCTTAAGTGCATATAGAAAATCGAAATTTTGTATAAACCCTGCACATGCATATTACCGACCTTTAATTGCTATTGATGTCATCATTTTTACTCTCATAAATGAACTGAGCTCAGATTTGAGACTTATTTTGTTACAATTCTTGAATGTGAACATATGATTTGTTCTTTTTGAAGGTGATGACGTATAAGAATTACGCCTTGGATCATTTCTTGAAAACATGCTTGGAGTGCTGTCCAAAAACACTTCGTATTGGCAGATCTGACACCAACACTTCTGAGAAATTGAAGGAAATTAATTTGAATAATGTAATCATTTGGTTCGTTTTACTTGTGTATTTTTTAGAATAGATTTCTAATAGTAACTTTCCATAATCTAATAACTTTGAAATTTTTAAATTAGTCGTAATCTCAAATTCGAGGAATCAAGTGTTTTACTCACAAATTAAAACACTCATACTAATACTTAAAAAAACTTGAGATAAGTCGAGAAATAGGAGCCATGTTAATTGCTTTCTTTTGTTTCGTTTAATGCTTATCAATGTATAATAATCATTGCTTCTTGAGCCTTTCTGATCAAGTCATAAGTACGATCGAAATTACTCCGAGATTTTTTCTAGATCACTAATTTCGATAAATTTAGTAGTAGATATTTCTATGTCGAAGATCGGCTTCTGGAAACCTCCTTAAAATGTTCTGTGACAACGATGGCAATCGTTTCTTCACAACAAGGGAGTATGAAATAAACATATGCAGTAGTGATACTCATAAATGCAAATTTGCTTCATGGAATAAATAAAGTTTTGTCGTTAAATTTGTTTTTAGGTTCGTTGAGAGGTAAAACCAGGTCATTATAGACTCTGGAATTTCTTTACATTAGATATTTAATAAAAAAAGCGGGGCATAAAAATTTACAAAATATCTGGCATTGTGGTTGAGTCTGCAGATAAATAATTATTACATTGTTTTCAAAAATATACCAATCAGGCAAGCGGTGGGTAATGCAATGGTACAGTTACTCTTTCGCCTTGTTTAAATGGGAAACCGCTACATCTGTAATAACAGTCATTAACTCAAAGCATTACATACGAGGAGAAACTCGTCCTTGAAGTTTATTATTGGATTATCTTGTCTCCGTCACCTAATTTGATGTTGGTCACGAAAGCGTTTCCGTGAACCAAAAATTCATGTCCTAAATAAGCTAAGAAAATGCAAAGAATCTTCATATGACCATATGGGTAGCACTTGTACAATGAAATGAGCAAAATTAAATCACAGGATAGCATTTATACCAAATTGCATTAAATTGAATCGAATGAAATTGATTAGATTCAAATTAAATAAAACAAATATAAACAAATCGAGTTTCAGGTTTATTGGTTTGAGTTTATTGATCTGAAGTTAACTCAGTTGAATTGATTTGATCTGAATTGATTTGAATCGAATCGAACTGAACCGACATGATCCGACCAGCTGAACCTATCTGACCTGGCCTTAACAGCTGAAGTGAAGTAAATTGGACTGAATTAAAATGGATTGAAGTCAATCGAGTTGAATTGAATTGAATTGAATACAAAGTTACAAAGCAACTGCACCATCTAAAGTGACGATATGACGAGGTCTTTCGAAAATGTGGTTAAAATTAAACGAAAAACTAAAACAAGGAATGATTTTTGTTAATGATAAAAATTATGACAGCCAATCCCTTAAAGAGGATTTGGAATTAAAGGTTTATGTCACCAAAACTAGCAGTAAATTATGTTGTGAAATTTATTCGCTATATTCATTTATTGTGTTATCTAATTAGGTCCGAAAGAAGGAAAGTCGTAAAAAGGATTTGCAGCAAATGAATGCATCGACAATGCGCGAGATGCACAACGTTCGCTCAGAACTAATAGTGACCTTTAGAACTTTAAGGAATCCTACATTTACGCTGGATTCATTTATCCAGGTATGTAAACCTCTCATAGTTAACTTTCCGCTTCCTATATGTATTAGCTATGGAATAATTCACACCTCTGTTTCAACCACTAAAGAAATATTAAGTGGCTTTGCACGTTTATAAACTGTAATATAAATATTCAGAATGTTGTTAGACTTGAGAATACCATTTTGTATTTATTATATACAAACAGAATGACCATTATTATACAGTGTATCTGCCGTTTCGAAGCGCTGTAGCCTCCCTGGGCTGCGCCTCGCCTACACATGTTTCATACGACGGAAAACGAAATATTTGAGTCAAACAGTTTGATACTTTTCATGTAGTAATTTTACAAGATACACATGCCATTCTAAACCATATCACCATGTTTCATGCTGCGATTAAGTCTTCAAGACTCATGTAGCTTTTAACGAGATCGATGACCGTGAGATCCCATTCAGTATTTTTAATTTATTTGTATGCATCTCAGGGAACTCGGAAAGAGTTGACAAATTACAGCGTTATAATGTACCATGTAAATCGTAAATGTCAATTAATACGGCAAATTGTTAACTTTCAAAAAATTTTTAACCACAGTAAAAAGATTCGGGGCTCATGAAAATTTCCAAGAAATGAACTGGGATTCGTCTCATCGTTGTATTTTTGGAATAATCTGTACTTTTTGACCAATGGCAATTTAGACTTGCTTTGCTGTCAAAATCTGCAACATCAACTGAGGGCAATGAAACCAAGTTTTCTCTGAAAAGGGATACCTGGTCCACACAGAACACTTGAATTTCATGCTGCGTACTGTATAGTCACTTTTTGACATGATATTCAATCTTCAAAATGTCTACAAAAATACTTTTGAAGTTAATTTAAGTTTTGGTAATCTTGTCTTGACAAAAATTCAATGATCAGAACTACAAGATGCAAAATTTGTATTCTTGGCTGTGATTAGTGCGCATATGTATAATATCGATCAGCGAAAAAGGTGTGGAAAGCAAACAGGGACGGTGGGACAAACTTTTAAATGGGGGCTTAAAAATCTATGGAGCTCTGATTGGGCATGCTCTGTGGGTGAGATTTTCAGAACAAGAGATCCTAGACGCAAATACTTTTCAAGTTTGATAATAGAAAAAGTAAGTGACCCGAATTTAGCAAAAATAAATGAAAGGAAATAGTTCAATTAAGATATGGTGGACTTAAATCGTAAGGGCACCTGTTATTACATCAAAGTACTCACACTTTAACTATGTCGTCTTAATGGGTCAAACTGGCTTTTAGCATCATATTTAAAGTTTATTCTCAGATTGTATTTTTTTATAAACTAACTTTATTAAGGTTGCTGAGAAGCGTCATGTACGCTCTCTTCTAAATGAACCATCAGAAGTGAGCCGGAATAAGGAATGCGAATTTGAAGAGTTACTATCCGAATGCGATGGAGATGTGGAGCAAATAAAAGATTGCAGCTCACAATTGAAAGGTTTAACTACCTATTTATATATTTATCTGTTTGCCTATCGACATTCATTGAACTATTCATCCATTCATCCATTTATTTTTTATTATTGTATAATTAACTATTTATGTTTTACCTGTTAATCTATTCATCTGTCTAGGTGTTAATCTATGCATAGTGATACTGCATCCGTCTTCTCGCCTATTCGTAAGTCCGTCTATCTGTCCATCTCGCAACCCCTCAGCCATTTGCCTTTGTGTCTGTCTGTCTTGGTAATGTGTGTCTGTCTGTCTTGGTAATGTGTGTATGTATGTATTTATATATGAATGCATGTATCTATGTATACGTATATGTATGCATAAACGTCTTTGTGCCGTATATAAACCTGGTTTTGATGATAGAAATTAACTAATAACCGTACCTGGACAAGGCTTTTTTTCTGTCCACGTGGTCTAGGAGAGTCCAATTCCCTCATTACATCGTTACTAATGCTTTAATTTAATGCTCCCCCAATGCTTTACTAAGTGAGCGACTGAAGACTACATTGATGTAACTTTTTCACTTGATTTTAAAGTGTTTTATTTGTTTATACACACACACTCACACATGTTTATGCGAATGGCTGTCAAGCTATTCTACTCAGAAAAACCTTCTAAGCCCCTGACGGGAATCGAACCCGTTACCTTCTTATCGCCGGTGAGATGCTCTAACCATTGAGCAACATGGACTCAGATGGTAAGCGAAGGTCACATTTATGTACTGGTTCGTATTGATGGTAGACATGTGAACTGCCAGTCTGCAAATCTCGATATGTCGCCTATTTACAGCTAATTAATGATGTACTTGAACTACAGGTTCGATTCCATTCAGGGACTTAGAAAGTTTTTCTGAGTAGAATAGCTTGAGAGCACTCGCATAAACCTATATCTCCCAAGCTACCACATTTAACTACATCATTAACATATATATATATATATATATATATCATCTTTTTTCTCCATTTCCAGTTCTGTTGCCGGGTTGGAGCTTCTGAATCTTCGATCGCCAGTACGTCCATCTCTGCGTATCCTCATCTCTTAATCCTGCCAGTCCCATATCCTCCTTCACGTTCTCCATCCATCTCTTCTGCGGTCTGCCACGTGGCCTCTTTCCCTCAATCTCCATTCTCCAGATCTTCTTGGGCGCGCTTTCTTCATTCATTCTCCGAAGGTGCCCATACCATCGCAAGCGAGCTTGGCGTGCCTTTGTTAGAATGTCCGTAACACCAAGCTCCTCAAGTATGTCCTCATTTCGTTGCCTATCCATTTTTGTCACACCTTTGATCCTCCTCAGCATCTTCATTTCCGTTGATTTTAGCATCCTTTCCTCCTTTCTCCTCAGCACCCATGTCTCGGCTCCGTATAACATCACTGGTCAGATGACTGTTTCGTAGACCTTCATTTTCAACCTCCTTGGTATTCTCTTATCATAAATAACAGCAGTAAAATCCTTCCATTTCTTCCAGGCGGTACTTATCCTTGCCCTTACAGCATCTTCACTGCCTCCTTTTTGGCTCATCGTTATACCTAGATACTTAAATTTATCCACCTGCTTCAACTTTGTCCCACAGAGGTCAGTGATCTCCAACTCGACAGTTTTTTGGCAACTGGCCATCACCTCAGTCTTACTCGTGTTTACCTTCAAGCCATGTTTCGCCATGCCCTCCTGCCACACAAGCCAATTTCTCTGCAGTTCCTCCTCAGTTTCCGTTGCTATCACCAGGTCATCTGCGAAGAGAAGCTCCCATGGTATCCCTTTCCTGAAGCTACATATATATATATATATATATATATATATATATATATATATATATATATGTAATGTAGACATTAAATGAACTTTTTGTGTTGAATAAAAATAACAAAAAAAATGAAAAACAAAGTCTTATTCCTTTTCTTTGCTTTGCTTTGACGCTTTGCGTTTCACCGCTGTCGCGGCTTTTCAGGCATAGCAAAGTATATTTATTAACGTATTACGTCACAATGATAATGATAAATACAATTATGAACACGCGCGAGCAATTTGTATAATTTCAAATAATTCAAAATGGGTTCACATTTCATAACAAAGAACTTTTCTTTGTTGTTTCTCATGCTTTCCGAGTATATATATATATGTTCTTGATACGCACGCTCTCAAGCTGTTTTCTCAAAAAACTTTCTGAGTCCCTGACGGGAATCGAACCCGTAACCTTTTGATTGCCTTGAGGGCGTGCGTATTAAGGACATAGTTACCAAGCTACCACAATCACATTATATATATATATATCCAGGGCCGCCGAGAGGTTTTGTGGGGCCCGGGACAAAATATCGATTTGGGGCCCTTGATGACGTTATATACGTAATAAGCCCCCGTCCTTGGGGCCCGCGTCCTTGGGGCCCTAGCCCCCCTTTTGGGGCTCCAACGCTCTGAAACGCTGTTTCCCTGCATTTTGAGGGGAGTAACTATTGTTCTAACCCAACTGCCGTCCGATATGTCACTGTCTTCAATCTTCGTTACGTCAAAAACGTAAAGCTCAAACATTTTAGGGGGCCCTATCAAGTAGGGGGCCCTCTAACGTCCCCCCCCCCCCAACTCTCGGTGGCTCAGTATATATCTTGTATATATCTATAGATATATAGATATATATACAGTAGAAGTAGTAGAAACCAAGTCGAAACCATATGAGCAGAGTGCTCAATACCAAGGTAGAGCGGAATAAGTAGACAAGACAAAAACTTGGGTTACTCGATTTATTTACTACAATATTGTTTCGTATGGCAAGCGAAGCCTACCGCACTCATCAGGTAAATCTACCTGATGAGTAAATTTACCTGATGAGTGTTGTAGGTTTCGCTTGCCATACGAAACAATATTGTTGTAAATAGATCGAGTAACCCAAGTTTTTGTCTTGTCCACTACATGCAACATCATCAGAGTGGAGATATAATTGCAGTTTACAGTGATAAATAGATAGCTAGAGGTATTATATTACAGGAAGTTATAAGTCGGAAATACGAAATAACAGTGTATATATGGTGTACTCCCTCTAAGATGGACACCTTCGGGACCGCTCTTACTGTCCGTCTTAGAGAGAGACGAAGCAATCTGACACCGCCCTTCAGGATTAAAGCGATTAAGCCTTGGTCACTCAGCGACAGTCTTTCTGCCACGAGAGAACAATCCTGAGATTTCGAGTGAAAGCCCTTCAATGTAAGTCAGGTATTTAACCAATCAATTTAGAATTTGTTAATTTTTGGAACAGAAATCATCTTCGTTATTGTGACATGTTAAAATTTTGTTACTCGAATCTGTTGATCAGGCCGTTATCGGTTCGCTCTGAGGGGTATTTTGAACGTTTTTCCATTTGACTAGTGTCCGTTGTCCGTTGTCCGTTGTCCGTCTTATAGAGGTGTCCGTCTTGGAGTAAGCTTGATTATAGTAAAATAATATATAAACGGCCGGGCCCAAACGTGGTGTCCGTCTTAGGGTGGTGTCCGTTAAGAGAGAGTTCACTATATATATATATATTATTTATTTTACAGTAAAATGCTGTCGCTACTCAGAGTTTCACGCGGTACGCGATCATCAGACAACTGACAGATTCGGTTCAACTATTCTTATTTACATAGGTTGTGACGTTAATTAATGAGGTCATTTTTTATAGGTAGTGCTACTCTGGTTTGGTGGCCAGGGAAAGGTACACACATGTTGCTTCAAAACATTTCTTAATTGAAGACTAAAATAGAGTCACCAGATATTTCCTTTAGATTTAGGGGTCATCGGATATCTCCCTGATAATTAAAAAACTAAAACAGGGTCACTGGGTATCTCCCTTGAAATAAGGGTCACCAGATATCTCCCCAAGATTACTGCTAAAACACGGTAATGACCGAGATAAGACCATAAACTAAGACTATGAGACTAAAACAGGGTCACCGGATATCTCCCCAATAAAAATATGGGGTCACCTGGTATCTCCCTGAGAATTAAAACTGAGCCGGGTCACCGGGTATCTCCCCTTATATAAGAGGTCACCGGATATCTCCCCAGAAATATAAAGAAGAAAAGAAGAACAGTAGAAAGCAAACCGAGAAAGAAAAGGAAAAACAAGTAATGTTTTCGAACAACTAGAAGAATCTTTTTGTCTGGAAGTATTGACTATGAGCTTAGTCAATACTGTGTTTTTTACCCAACGTTTCGACACTCACGTTACTGTGTTTTCATTAGGGGTTAGAATCGTCTGGAGTTGTACCCGTATTTATAGCACCGCTAGCATTTTCATGTTTTTTAATAAGGTGTTTGTAAGCTTCTGGAAATAGATTCCCATCATCTCTTTTTATGGCGTAATCCGTGCTATTAATATGCCACGCTTCCAAGCAATATGCCACGTTTTCCTTCTTTATATTTCTGGGGAGATATCCGGTGACCTCTTATATAAGGGGAGATACCCGGTGACCCCGCTCAGTATTAATTCTCAGGGAGATACCCGGTGACCCCATATTTTTATTGGGGAGATATCCGGTGACCCTGTTTTAGTCTCATAGTCTTAGTTTATGGTCTTATCTCGGTCATTACCGTGTTTTAGCAGTAATCTTGGGGAGATTTCTGGTGACCCTTATTTCAAGGGAGATACCCAGTGACCCTGTTTTAGTTTTTTAATTATCAGGGAGATATCCGGTGACCCCTAAATCTAGAAGAAATATCTGGTGACTCTATTTTAGTCTTCAATTAAGAAATGTTTTGAAGCAACATGTATGTACCTTTCGCTGGCCACCAAACCAGAGTAGCACTACCTATAGAAATGACTAATAGTTCACCTGGTTGCGAAAAAAGACTATTCACCAATTAATGAGGTGTTTCGTTACATGGCGACACCTTGAGAAAAGTTTGGTTCGTCTGTTTAATAAGTTATTATGTTTTCCTTTCGTCAATAGGAGCTTTTCTTCAAGACACAAATTGCATCGCTTTGATCCCGTCTTATATGCCGTGACTTGCTTGACGATCGACCAGCTAATGTTGAACTTCCGGTTGTTTTCCTTTAGTTTCCAGATATGCTTGGACAGTTCAGTGTCATTTGCATATTTGATGTGTTGGAAAGATTTCAGGTGATTTCTGTATCTTTGTTTGAATTCATTAGCTGTTACTCCAATGTAACTCTTTTTCTCTTTGTTGTCGGTAGCCGTCACATCAGCTCGGTAGACTACGCTTTTCATCAAGCACTTTCCAGCCAGTAGGCATGTGTCTCGGTTTTTGCAGTTGCACGTGGGTTGTTTGTTCGTCGTTGTCTGGTTTCGTTTTACGTTTTGCATTAGGATGTGTTTGTTGTGCTTCTGTATAAGTGTTTCCATGTTGTCCATGCAGCTATAGCTTACTCTTACTGTGTGGCGGTTGAAAATTTGGTGTAATTTGTGTGAGGGTGGGAAGTGTTTGTCGATAAGTTGTAAGAAGTCTCGTCCTATGTTTGTTCTAACGTTTTTGCTGAAGGGTGGGTTGTACCATATTACGTTTCGTCGTCTTGCGGGTCTGTTTGAGCTGTTGTTGTTATCGCGGTTTGTTTCGTACGTTAAATCTGTGTTGACGAAGTTGCTACGTTTTAAAGCGTCGTTGTATAAAGGGGCTGCATCGTTGAATGTTGGTTCGTTGCACGAAAGTTTATTAATTCGTTTGTTTATTGATGTGGGTAGTTGTCGTAGGATTGACGGCGGGTGGTTCGAGGATTGGTTGATGTAGAGTGTTTCGTCATTTGGTTTTCGGTATGGTTTGTACGTTCCGTTTGTCAAGTCGAAGGTTATGTCAAGATAGTTGACTTTCTTCTGGTTAGTTAGTGCCGTGATTTTTAGCCCGTGGTTAGCGAAGGTGCTAATTAGGTCTTTTCTTGCCCTGTCGGCCAATCTTCCCAATGATGTCTTGGTGGCACACAAACTGTCATCACGGTATAAACCAATATTGTCTCCGAAGCGCACTTTTAGCGAATCCAAAATGAAAAGTCCGACAAGCTTGCAGATTTCAGCCCCGTCAAAGCTGCCCATTGTAACATCAAATGTCGTTGTGCTGCTTCTTTTTGTCCACGCTTGGCCGTTGTTAAAAAGCAGTGATTTTCTAGCGTGTTTGATTACTCTTATGTCAGTGTCCGAGATAGTTGTGAATCGTTTAGCCCAGGAGATAGTATTGTCAAGCAGGTCTTCACAGATTGACAGATAAAAATCTATAATGTCAAATGATAAGAAGGTATGCCTGTCCTTGTCGCTAATAGACTTGAACCAAGCGATAGTTTCGTCGGAGTTACGCCATTGGTTTGTACAGGTTTGGTTTCTTAATTCCAGGTTAATTCTGTCCAGTATGGTTTTACTGACTTTCCCGAGGTCGCTTTTTGCCGGGTTGATCAAGCGGCATTTTGGGTGGTTTTCGAAGTCTTCTTTATGGTCTTTTAAAGTAATGAAAGACTGGGTTTGTGCCATCAGTTCTATGCGTTTTTTTATCTTTAGGTCGTTCGCTATGGTTTTCAATTCTCCTTTGATGCTGTCAACTGTTCCGTCTTGTGCTAATTTATATGTCTTTGTAATGTTCTCTGTTAACAGTTTGTTATACGTGCTTGCGTCGGTTTCATAAACGTTGTGTGTCTTGTCGGCAAAGATGAAAACATTGGGCGAAGATTTGACTTTAAGTATGTCGTTTTCTAAAGAGGCCATGAACTTGTCGTTCACGTGTCTAAACTGGATGTTTTCAAGCATTCGTGCAACTTCTTCAAAGGGTTTCAGCTCCGGTACAGGTGGTGGATTTCGCTTGGACTTTAAACCAAAGTTTGGCATTTTCTGGGGGTTGTCGGCAGTGCCATTTAGGTAAAAATGTGCTTTCCATCGCATTCGTAGGATAGCGTCTTCAGTCTTGTGGATTATGTTTCGTCTGTAGTTGTCGTGCGTTGGTAAACCAATGTTCTTCAGAGAATAGTTGAATCGGATCTGCTGCATATTTACTTGATAGACACCAAGCTAGCAAGAGCGCTCTACTGTTAACAGGAGCGTAGATATACCAAGAAGAGTATGCAACACAAATGTCACACAGAAGGCGTAAGGTTTAAGACCGCTCAATACCATGCGTAGAGCGTAATATATTACGCTCTACGCATGGTATTGAGCGGTCTTAAACCTTACGCCTTCTGTGTAACATTTGTGTTGCATACTCTTCTTGGTATATATATATACATATATATATATATATATATATACACACAGTGAACTCTCTCTTATATATATATACAGAGAGAGAGAGAGAGAGAGAGAGAGAGAGAGAGAGGTTTCGAGGCACAGCCCCTTCTTCAGACGAACGTCGATAGGACGGCCCTATATGAGTATTTATAAAAAATAGTCACGAATAAATTAATGATAAGAGAATATGAAAGTTAAAAGAAACCACATGTATTCAGACCCATAGGAATAAGAGTGTTCAGTTTATAGGCCCAAAAGTCCTCATGTTCAGTATAGTTATTTACATCATTATTTACAGTAGATGTAAATTTTTGTATTCACGGTATTTGACTGATTCATTGTTCCAGAGATGGTAAAAGAAAAGTTGAAAAAATGGCTTCCCATGGAGAAATTTGATGCAAAATATCAGTCTTACCTGAAACGCAAACAAGCTTCTGAAGAAAGGTAAAATTAAAACAAATTGAGACAGAAAAGTCACAGTTTCACTAAGGGAGTAAAGGTGTTTGGATCATGACCATAAAAGTGACAATTAACGATCTGTTAATTTGTCTCCTAAACTTAGTACAAACTTGCGGTACTTCCAGATATAAGGCAAGTTTAACTGAGTATTGGTTGAATTTCAACTTTGCACAATAATCTTTTGGTATTGATCTACGCATGCACCAAGCTAAACAATCACAAAACTGAATATGATGTAAAGGAGATTTGTTGTGGTTGGTGTTGTTTCTGTTGCTAACAGGTTTGCATCATTTAGTATCCATGGTGAATCACTTGTCAAAGCCTATGGACACGGGGTGGCTGAGGGAGGGGATTTACAGCCACTCCACTTTTTGGCCATTTTTTGTTTTTTGAAAATAACAACCTAAGCCATGTTCAATCAATAACATCAATCATCCTCCAACAATTTTTAAAACGTATGTAATACTCATGTTTTTCCTTGTATTTAGCTTTCCCTGTCGACATTTCCTATCTTGTGTGTCAGGAACACTGGAATATCACAGGAATCGGAGATTTCGTAGCAAGGAAAGATAGTAGAGAGATATTTCTCTCGTATTTTTGGCTTCTCTTGTTTCTATCCCTTCCCCCCATCCCTTTCCCCCATCCCTTTCCCTCGTTTTTTGTAACTATTTCTGTGAAAGCCCAATTCGGCAAATTGCTTTTCCATGAGCAATCAAAGTAAATGCCGGAGGTTAAAAGTACCGTCATTGAGTCTGGTATCATCTTGAGTTTCCTCACAAAAAATATCCGAACATCACCTTTGCTTTACTCATTAACTTTTGAAAACTGTCCTGACTGAATTTGATGAAAATGTAATTCTGGTGGAATGCAAAATTTTTGGGGAAATCCCACCAGAATCCCATATTAGCGTTCGCGGCTTCGCCACGTATTTTTATCAATGTTTACAGCGGCCAATAGCCGCTCCAATTCTCATGAGCTTCCTATGGCCCTGCTGCTATCACATTTTACACATTTTACTAAATACAATTTGACCATCAAATGTACATGCTCGTGAACCGAATTTTGAATGTTAAAAAGTCACTATTAAATAAGGCTTACATTCGATATCTCATCTGTCATTTACCGTATATCTGACATGGCGTAAAGTAAAGTTTTTCATTTGATTTTGTCAAAGTCGACTAAATCACAGTCAATTCAATCCTCGAAATAACATTCCATTGCTGTTCAATTTGGTGAGGTTGGGTGGAGGTATTTAGTCGAAGACATTTTCCTTCTAATTTCTCGACTTCCTTCACTAATATATTCGAATGAATGAATCATGAATAGCTCACCTACATAAATGATTTCTATTAAAGAAATATTTTTGTCGAACATACGACGTGGAATTTATTTTAAAATAATAGCTTATTTTTTGAGTACCAGAATCATGAACGTAAAGACCAATCGTATGTCATTCACTTTAAGATCTCTCTAAGCACTTTGAGTAGAGGTAAAGATCAATCCAAAGTCCAAGTGGTTATGAAGAGAAGCTTTAATTTCTGTTCTCATAGTCTTTGACTGTGTTTATCTCCATAGAAATCCGGACTTGGGAGCAAATTTGAGAAAGGACAACTTGGACATAGAATCTGATTTAGAAGCGTTGGACTTGGCAGTGATCAATAAGGAACGACTGCAGAACGCCGATGATCTAGATGATGAGTCACTTGGTGAAGCGCAAGATTGTGATAATTCTGATGAATACAATGGGGGTGATATAAATGTTCCTTTAGCATTTATATCCCAAGGAGGTACCTATATATGTATGCGTGACACTTAAGTTTAATCCGATAGTTCAATTTTCCTACGAGGAACACGTAGTGCACTTTCATAAGAAACCCCCGAAACAACGATAAGAAATTTTCAACTTACCTTGGAGTTTACTTCACTGAACTTTTAAGTCAACTAAGATTTTCGGACACCTAAATACTACTGCTATTAAGATCACAGATAGGATATCCAAGGTAAGGTCCCAATTTAGTTTGTCAGCTTTGTTTGAGTGATTTGATGCAGGGGAAAGAACTTATCTCTTTCCAAACAATGGCCACATTAATATTTTACTTTCACTAACGCCAGACGACTTAACTCGTTAGTGGGAGAACTACCTTGAGGAAAGAATGAAAACCAGACCTATCACCTCTGGTGGTTGGCTGAATGGTTTTGGTCGGACAGTGGCGACGCTTAATACTTTACTCTGGTTTACATCAGAGTATTTTACTCATTTTACTCACTTTAATGTGTTTTTACTCATTTTACTCACTTTAATGTGTTACAAACTCGTGATTTTTTCAATGCTGTTGTTTGTCACTCGTATTCCTCCAAAAATTTATAAAAACAATAAAGGAAACTACTCAATACGAAAGATTGAGGGGATAATTTATAACAAGGGAAGTAGTTTGTTTTCGTTTTCTTTGTTTTGTTTGTTGGTGATGTGACGATGATGTCATAGCGAGTTTAAAAGTTTTTAGTTTTAATTGATAAATCTTTCTATTTTACATATTTATTTTACTACATAACGTGTTTCGCCATTTGCAGGATTTTTTTTATCTTCCTGATTTTCATGTTGTTGCGAAAAACTAGGTCTTATGACGTCATAAATGCAAGAAGATGACGCCATAATAAAGTATCAAACAAAAAATAATAGCTTTTGTATCTAAAAAAACCATTGATTTTTTAACAGCAGATATTTTCCTTTAGAATTAGTATTCAGTTCGAACTAGCATTTCTAAGATTTTGTCAAAAAAATTGCAATTATTTAACTTCCTTTATAAAGTAAAAAAACAGTGGCCCTTCAATTTGTGATCACTATGGCAACAACTTCTTAAGTATGTCAAAAACTACCTATCAAAATGTTGGCCATAGAATTGAGGAAAAGTTGCTAATTATTATGTCATTTAGTTCATCCAGCGATATCAACAAAAACACTAGTGGGGGATGCCGATTCAGCTAACCCCCCAGCCCAAACAGGGTTAAAGTTGAACATTTTTACTGGTTCAGTAGAGTAGGGTTTTTTATTATTTTAGGGGACCCAAATGAGGGCCGATCTTTTGTGTTTACTATTCATGGCAATGTTTATATTGTAAAGTTTTATTTTATAATTGCCATGAGTAAATTTATTATCATCATTGTCGTTATCGTTATCGTCTTCATCGTCATCATCATTTTCATCGTTATCATTATCGTTATTTTTAACGTTATGATTATGATTATAATTATGATAATGCATGCACGCCTAGGAAATGGAACAGTATACCATAGTTAATATTCAGTCCCTCCTTTGTGCCATTGTAGTGGAGTTAGATGGTGATGTGGGTTCGCAACTTAAACGAACAAGTTTCAAGTACAGCCAGATGAAGAACACGGCATAGTTTCACGCTACTGCATGTGGCTTGAAATGTTTTGAACGCAGCTTAAAAAACTACAGTTCATGAACAAGTTTTTGACACTCCGATCTAATGCCTTCATCAGAGATAATTCTACTGAGGATGAGGTTCCTATTTGTGCCCTCTGAACCATTAATAACGTTATCTATCAACGCGATGCAAATAGGCTTCTGGTAACCTACTACCGTTATCATCGACGGTGCGGAAGAAATATTGATATGCCATCCAACTAGACATCGGCTTTAATGGTACCACAAATTGGTAGCAATTTTTGAATTTTCCCATGCAATCATGTGGTTAATTTGGCGTTCGCGTGCTTCGGGAAGACGGAATTTTAGATTTTTGAGAAGAAAACAGTTTTTGGTGATCTCTTAGACTGGTACCAAACTGACATCTGGTCTCGCCGATGTACCCCTGCTCACAATCATTGCACCAAATGAAATAAATAATGTCTTCTCTCTAATTAGCTGGATTATGTATTTGGGTGAAGAAGAAGGATATGTATTAGCGCCCCTTCAGGTGAAGAAACCCATACTGGGCAAGTAGAGGGTAGGACTAGTAAACCGAAAGTCACGTGTTCGAATCCCAGCTGCGGTCAAGTAGAGTTTTTCTCTACTTGCCCGGTATGGGTTTGTTCAATTGGAGTAGCGCTAATATATATCCTTGTTTTCTCTCTATTCTTTTCTTTAACGATATTTAGGTTTTGCAACAATGTGTTCTAACATCAAGAAAGGCTTTTGGGAAAGTTTAATGTTGAAACAGTACCACGTTCGTAAAATTCTTTTTATTGGTTCCATAATTCCTGGAACATGAAGAAGAATCTCGAAATCAATCATCAATTTTTGTTTTTACGGGGTGGTGTAATTGGGTACAACCTAACAGTTGCCCAAACGCCTAAACGTTTGGGAAATCCAAGGGTCATATCGCAAGGAGCAAAGAAAAGTCGCTATTTATTCCATTCGGTGCAATGATTGTGATTGCGATTACACCGGTCAGACCGAACGCCTGTTTCGAACGCGTCCAAAAGAGCACCAAAAGCCTGTTTTCTTAAAAATCTAAAATTCTGCTATGTCAGAGCACGCATACCAAACTAACTACACAGTCACGTTGAAAAATTTTAAAACCATCACCACCAATCCATATTACCATCAAAGACGCTGTCTGGAGGCATTGGGTATCAATAGTGTCCCCACACCATTGAATTGTGATGACTGTGTTCCATTGTCAGAAGCCTATTTCCCTCATATTAGTAGATAACGCCACTAGTAGATAAGAGAGGGTATAAATACCCTTTCAGAGCAACCACGCCGGATGAAGATACTAGATTGTAGTGTCGAAAATTAGATCATGAACGCGCAGTAGCTTTTTAAGTATCGTTCAGAACTTTTCAAACCAGAGTAGCGTGGAACTTCACAATGTTCATTTCTGTCCTTTGAATTCAAAAGGTTGTTTACCTTTGATTCACCGAGAGTGTCTCTTTAACTTCTGGGCATCCGATACTTCCCCATCAAAACTAGCGATAGAGTTAACAGTTCTCAGAAGCCAGTTTGTGATTAATTGATATGATATTAGCTGATCAACTTTTAATTAATGGAACTAATCGTCTCTTGTAGATAAAAGACCCTCATTGGCAGAAATAAACAATGTGAATGATCTGTGGAAGCAAACGGATGAGGAACGCGTTAATTTTGTCTGTGCATTGCAGTACAAAGTCATAAAAGAAAACACTGAAAGGTTTGCAAGACTGCTTGAAAAGTATGAGAAAGTAAGTATATATAAAAGTGGTAAATAGTAATACTCCCTACAGCGTCAAATAGTCAGAATAACGCCAAATTAATTACTCTTGACCCACTTTGGCACCCTTAACACTATCCTAATTAGTATTCACTGTCAAGGTCTCCCTAATCTTATCCCCGATCGATCTACGCCTAATCAGTATTCGTATATCACTATCCCTATGTTCTTCCGAAATCGGCCGTTGTGCGATCTTCTTCCGAACTTTCTTCCCGACTCAGTTTCGTGCGGACGAGTCGTGGCTTCCTCGTAAGTTTGCATAAACTATTTAACACGTCCAAAGTTAAATGGCCCTGTCAAGATTGAAATTTGCTGCTTGTCCGGAGGTGATTTGAAGGGGCAAGACAAAGTAAGCATGGAGCAGGTTTCTTGTTTCTTTACCTTGATGAAATATATTCTGAAACAAAGACACATAATGTCTCTTGGTAAACAAATTAGCTATGAGCTTATCTCCTCTCAACTTGGCCATTAGTTAATCAAGAACGATCAAATTTCACTTGGAGACTTCTAAAAAGTTCGTTGAGTTTGATGGCTGGTACAGTCTTGATGATGTTCAAATGTGTTGCCATAATACGTTGAGGTCGATGGTGGTTTGAGCGTTTTTCTACAGCCTTTTCACCTACATGGTACTTTCGAATCTGATTGCATCCTCCCTCGATGCAAGTAAATAGATGCTGCATAACCTTATATCTATTAACTACAACAGTGACTTGGATCAAGCTACTTGTTCCATAGATGTAGTTTTATATGGCGCTGTAGGTCAAACAACGTCTAAATGTCTTTTTCCACAGACATTACAGACGTGTAGGATACCTTGACTTTGTGAGGATCATTTGTTTCTCCCTTTGAATGTTCATTTCTCCTACTTCTACTCTTCATCCCTTTCCTCCTGTCTAGTCTTCTTATTCTTGCTCCACATTTTCCTTCCCTTCAATTCACTTCTTTGTTCCTCCACCTTTTTCTTACCTTTCTCCTTTTTGTCCTCATTTGTTATCCTTCTTTATCTTCCCCTTTCCTACGTTGCTCACCCACCTCTTCCTGCTTTTCCACGTAAAACTTGTATGATGACAACTTAAAATATGTGCCTTGGCGTCACCTTCTTACGTTATACGTAGACTATTCTGCAAAGATGTATAATATCACAAATCACAGATCGTGTATTCATTTTTTTAAGTACACCCAGGCCTTTTCAGCAATGCACTCTTCTAGAGGCCGCTAACCTCGAGCAAGTTTGTTTTCTCTGTAATTGTATCCGAAGAATTGTATCCGTGTTAGGAGAGAAAGTTATCTCCGACGGAGAGAAACAAAAATTGGTCTAGAGAAGTGAAGAATATTTCAACCTGTTATATGGTCCCGTTTTGGAAAGCCTCGCACAATTAGTATAAAAGCAGCCAACTCACAATTTTGCCTTGTTGTAGCCAGGATATAATAGTAAAGTGCACCACAACACTTTAAAAAAGACAGTCTGGCGTTTGCCACTATAAAATTCTCCTAAATTGTGGACAACTTCGACGTAACGTCTGGATGATCAAGCTAGAGCGTGCATGTTATACTACATTCACCAAAACATCGGTCGATCTAAAAGCCCGGATCTGCCTCATAGCCTGCTTACATGACATGCCTTTTCTGGCGTATTTAGAGGGGGGACATGGCCCCATTGGCCCCCTCAAGAGGAGTTTTACATTAGAAATTTACGAATTTCTGAGATTGATACACCTACTATTATTGGATGAGTCAGAAAACTTAACCTAGATTAACGTGGTGTCAATTGATTTGCCTTTCAACCCTTTTCTGGTCACCTGTTAGTCCATCCAGGGCTTTATTCTTGCATTGTTTTCTAAAAGGTACTGTGTGCCTCTAAAGTTGTTTCGGGCACAGACCCAAACAAATAAGGAATTATAAATTGACATCTTTTCCGCATAGTTTAAAAATTTATCATTGTCTATGATACTTCATAGGATTGCAAGATTCTTCAAGACATTAGGGAGCAGGAAAATGTTGATATTTTGAAGAAATATGATGTCATTGGCATGACCATTACAGGAGCCGCAATGCGATTGAGTCTTTTGAGTAAGTACCAGATAGGTATTTCTTACGTGAAAAGATCTGTATGGAGAATAAAGATATACGACGAATTAGTATTAATAGATGTATTTCTAGATTACCAACCCTTTCTCAGAGGGATTAGTCGCATTAAAAAAAAATAGTCAATTGTATCACAGAATTTTCGTAATGACATTTCAAGAAGATTCACTTGCCTTTTTCTAGTTAATATCTTGCGCGGCAAAAACTAGCCAGAAAAATACTTTCAGCTGCAAGCAAAGGAATTAGTTCTTAATACGCACGCTCTCAAGCTGTTCTCTCAGAAAAACTTTCTGAGTACCTGACGGGAATCGAACCCGTAACCTTTTGATCCCCGGTGAGATGCTCGAACCATTGAGCTACAAAACGCAGATAGTGAGCGAAGGTTGAATTTGTGTACTGGTTCGTATGGATAGTTTTTCTGAGAGAACAGCTTGAGAGCGTGCGTATTAAGAACATAATTACCAAGCTACCACAAACACACCAAAGTAATTAGTGTCTTGAATTAAAATTACAGCTACTCTTTCTTAGGAATTGCCAAGAATGATGAGGTAGTGGTTAATAATTCTGGAAAGGATTTTCAATAAACAATGTCTGACAAGGGCGTGGCTAATACAGGATAGCCCTCTTTCTTACAACAACAGAATAGCTGCTTTAATTTATTTGCTCTGGGTAAACCTATTTACATAACGGATTCATTTGCATTCTTAGTGGAAAACCTTGGGATTTTCATTTGCGAATCAAGATCAGTTCTAAGTAGAAACTGGTTCGAGATATCCCAGCATTTTTTTACCATCTTTTTTCATCTTAAACCGTGAATCCATCAAGCTCAGTAACCAAGAAATAAAGATGAAAACTGGAATAAATAGGAATGCTTATGTGTGTATTTTTCTCAAAATAACCCAGTTTATTCTGGTTAAAGTCAGAAGATTTTCCGTAATATTGGAGGAAAAAGTCTACAAGAGAAGGGGTCAAAGCTAAGTTACACAGCTGGCCAAAGTGAATGCAACCTTAAACTTGCAG
The DNA here is from genome assembly GCA_030142905.1 of Heliopora coerulea. Classification (NCBI taxonomy): domain Eukaryota; kingdom Metazoa; phylum Cnidaria; class Anthozoa; order Scleralcyonacea; family Helioporidae; genus Heliopora; species Heliopora coerulea. The sequence continues at coordinate 3,155,809 of JASJOG010000010.1, read as the reverse complement.
TTTTCTATTAGTAGAGTTAAATCAAGGAGAAAATGTTATTTCTGGAGCTCCTTTCATGATTGTTTTGTATTGAAATAGAGGTTTGTTATTACTTAGAGTAACAATTGAAGGATAAAACACAGACCGAAAAATGTCATCTTGTGACTTGATATTCAAGTTAGAACAAGAAACAGACAAGTTAAAAAACGGTAATATTTCGGCTCTATTTCAGGGTCATCATCACTTCGTCTGATGATGACTCTGAAATAGAACCGAAATATTACCGTTTTTCCCTCGCCCACCGCGCGAAGCGCGGTGAGAGGGTACTAATCTCCACGTACGTGGAGTCCTTTTACACGCCTGATGACTAGGGGAAAAAATTTTCGCATTGTGTATCTATCTTTATATATATATATATATATATATATAGGTATATATCCATGGATTCCGCACACTCAACAATGCCGTGTGCAAGCTCGGGGACTGGTATGTTGTTGACCGAACCTTAAGTTACTTAGGTCCGTACCGAAGCAAATCGGTTTGGTCTCGTTCTTTTTTCCGTTTTATGGATCTCTCACACGTTGAACACTCTTATCATTTGAACACTGAAGCCAGTAAATGATTTAAGACCGGCAAAAGAAATGGCTTTGTTGGTGCATGCGGCTGGTTTCACTTTTGGAGGCCATCTTAGTAACTGGACAATTTATGACTTGAAACAGCAGTTCTCAAAGTTAGCTCCTTGGAATATGCATTGGGCAATTGTTCATTTGTTGCAGCAACGCTTTGTCTTGGTTCCTTCAAATAAATATGAACAAAAGACGTAAGGAAACTCGCTTGCTGTCAGGACATTTGCGGACCGACTAAGTGTAAACGACATTCTTCGCTGAAATTGAATAGATGCTGATTTGTATAAATCTCGAGACTTTCCACGTCCTGGTTATCACTTAGCTGAGCTACACAATCAAGAATATTCCGCACAAGAATTTCATTGCCTCATTCAGGATTGTTCTCCGTACGAAATGTCGCCCCACTGAAGATGTTAGGATGTATTTCTGGCTCGAAACAAAAAATGAAAGGTAAACAGCCACAAGGTAACGCGTTGCAAAGCTACTTGTTTTTGGTCACCAAACTATCCTTCGGCGAAACAGTTGTCCACTTCAGTCTTTCTCACTTCTCGGGTGGCTTGTGGATGATGAACTCTACCGTATTCGACCAGTAATGCTTTTATCAGGATTTAAAAGAACCTCTTAAGAAAGTTTAAAAGGGTTAAAGCAGTCGCCTTTTCGCAAATTCACTGTTGACTCCTTTGGGGTGAGGTGCCGCTGAATGCTCAGTTGAAAATACGTAAGAGTTGCAGGTTTGTACGCTACGCCATTTTTCTATTTTACGAAAGTTTTGCAGAAGAAAAAAGTACGTATTTTACTTTTCTCTACTCGTTCTTCTGTCGACCAAAACTTCCATAATGTTTGCTTGTCGTATTTTGTTGTATGTTATGTATTTTTCTAATTTTTAGTTAGCAATAAAAATTCCGAACTCGCTCATGTTTTCTTTGTTTATTTCGTTGGTTTCGTAATTCGTTTCATTTTCGTCACCAAAGTCTTGTACCTCCGCATGAATACTTAGCATAAATCTTCATCATAGCACTTCTAGTACACATTTGCAACCAATTTTGAGATAATGTAGAATTTACCAGTTTCTTAAGACAAAAATTATCAAAAACATTTTTCAGTCATGCGCTGTTCATAATGCTGGTAACTGACCGGTAACCTTTGAGGATGCTTGAATTTTAAGACTGAAAGACTGGCCATCTAATAAAAAGTCTTTCTTTAAAGCAACATGAGTGAAAAGTTTGCCTGGAAAACGACTCGTAATACCTCAGGATCGCAACTAATTCAGATTCTTGATGCGAACATTTATTGTTTAGCAGTAGAATTGTCAGAACGGATCTCTTGCCATTCATTAAACTATTTAAAGTTATTCTCACCAAACGTGTAGTTTTAATAAAACTTAATCGAAATTTTAATCATAAATATTACGACAAGCAATTTAAATATAAGCTATATAGGTTGTTAATTTCAGGCCGAATTGTACGTGTTTTTTTTTTTTTTTGGGGGGGGGGGGGGTTATTATTATTATTATTTCATTCCGTCTTCCAGTTACAGTAAGGACGATTTTTCTGACAAGTTGGAAGATTATCAATGTTACTTGGATTCTCGAGTGACATTTTGGAAGGGTGGGCGATGTGACTTGATATTCAAGTTAGAACAAGAAGCAGACAAGTTAAACTAAAAATACGTGTACGTATTTTTAGTTTAACTTGTCTGCTTCTTGTTCTAACTTGAATATCAAGTCACAAGATGACATTTTTCGGTCTGTGTTTTATCCTTTACTTTTTCAAATTGTTCTCTGGTTGTGGTTTTTAGAGTAATGAATTACATGTATAATGTCAAAATTCCGTCCGGTTGCTTTCCGAGCTGGTTTTATGGCGAACAAGTTTGATGCAAAAAACTGTTTACCTGATTTGTGCTTTGTGGAAACTGTGGGATGACTACACTTTCCCGACCATCGTCAACACGCCACCACAACAAAGCGACAGTAAAAATATTAACAGTGAGGACGACAACAAAGACTCATAACCAATGTCGATACTTACATCAGTAATGTTAGAATTAATTATGCTAATTAGAAAAAAAGGACTGACAATGACATAGACGACAACAATGACAACGATGATGATAAAAGGTAACGATAAAGATAGCGATAGTAATAATAAAAACAATTATCAGTATAATTGCAGGGTACGAAATTAATTTTTTTTTCTTTCTTTTTCATGTTGCCCAAAAAAGAATTTGGTTGCCCAAATCTATTTTGTCTTTTTTGTTTTTGTTATGTCATACAAATGAACAAAAACGTTAATCACACATAAATAATATGTTTACTTCATCACTATGTCAGCTTGCAATGTACAGTGGTCATTGTTTTGAATATTGTTAACATTATGGTGGGCTCAACAACATGAAACCTGTGTGAATCGAGAACAAGAAAAGCGACTTTATCGTGAATAGTTTACTGAACTTTTCAAATTAGAAAGAGCACACTTTTGCCTTTCCTAGTTCTTGCTTTCATTTTACTTTCTTCAGTGACTCAAAAAGGTAGAACTATCGATTATGTTAGCACTTCAATTAAAGCAGATTGCCCAAGGGGCAATCATTCATGAAAATTTGGTCGTCCCGACCAACTGGACAACCACTAATTTCGAACCCTGAGTTGTCAAGGAATGTAAAATACCAAGATAATGTAATAATCAATGCAATGTTTGTCCAATTTAGACAAAATTAAACCCTGTGCAGTAATTGTAGAAGAAGCAGCAGAAATTCTCGAGGGTCAGCTTATATCCGTTCTTCCACCAACCGCAAAACATTTGGTAATGCTGGGTGATCAAAAACAGCTTAAACCTTATGTTTCTTGCTATGAGCTGAAAAAATTCAAGAATCTCGACTGCTCTATGTTTGAACGATTAATAAACAACGAATTGGATTACCAACAACTTGGAAGACAGTGTCGTATGAGAGATGATATTGCACAGCTACTTCGTGAGCTCAACATTTACAAAGATCTTAAGACAAATGAAGAGGTAAGTTTATATTGAATTATTTAAGGTTAATTTATAACAAGGATGTATAAAAAGCCAGATAAACAAATGGAGCAAATCCTTGGCTTTTTCAACCACTAGACAAACGCAACGTTTAACTCTTTATCGTCAGCATGTCTTGCTTTGACGTGCAAGAGCATGCATCTTGCGTTAGATAGAGTAAAACAATAGAAGGCTGATTCTGCTGGGATAGAGTTTATACAGTATAATCAGCGGAAATTTTTCTGTTGGCTGATTGGAAAGACTGTGAAAAATGCATCAACTTGCAGGAAGACGAGTGTTCATTAAATAATTTATGCAGCCAATGGCATTATTAGATACAATATTGCAGCCATCTGAGGGCTGCAATATATCCAGTAATTATTACTCGTTATGATCACTGATCCACTTCAAATCCCATTGTTCTTTCTCTGCGTCATATAAACAATTTTAGCTCCCCCTTGCTATTGTTCTAGAAAAAAAAATTATGTACATAAACAAAAAAGAATTCAATTTCTGGTAAACTTTGGCGGTGGATAAACCAGGCGGAAATCTCACAGCAAAGGATTCTAGCCGCATCCGACAGGTTTTCTAAAGAATTCGTTAGCGCTGATATTTTCATTGAATTCAAGAAAGCCTTTCATGATCAGAATGAGCATCTAAACCACCAAATGACCTAATTTTTTTTCATTTTTATAAACGACAGTTACCAAGGCGGTGTTTTCAAATCCAAACGAGAATAACATAATAGTGTTGAAATACTACCTTTAATACGTCATTCATCTTGTTTATTTGACTCAGATCTTGGGTTTACCTGATGTTGTTACTCGGAATTTTTGTTATTTTAAAAATAAAATTTTATTTATTTTAGTCATTAGGTGCCTCAAGCATCTTGGTAATCAATCACCCTTATGAACATAGTTTGCGGGTAGGGTCCCCACGTCTTTGTGCATTCTGCCTGCATGACTAAATCACTTCATCGTCAAGTGAACAGTTTGTAAGGGCCTATTCCAGTTAAGTGCAAGTTAACGAGGAGGATTAACTACTTAACAGCTGGCGGAATTGGATGATATAATGCAGAGATAGGACAATGGGATTTTATGAGTACCAGTAATTATTTGATACTAAATGTTCAATAGCTGAACCAAGAAAATAGCTATTCGATACCTTACATTAGCTTCCAATTGGGAAACAACTGTGTTGATTTATGGAATTAAAGTTTTATTGGAACTTTTGAATGCCGCAGTTGTGGTGAAGAATTGAGCTAAAAAGGCTTCATGAGATGACAACATGGCTGTAGAGAACATTTGTATTCGTAATCGTGAATGGAAAACGGTTCAGTTGCTTCAAAATCGGGAAAAAAATCATACCTTTGACATTTTTTCAATTAATAACTCATTACCCTACAACATTATACATGTTTTAGTTGTTTGAATTTTAAGACCCCATAGCAACTTCAGTTGTTCATTTTCTGATACAACCTCTGAAGGAATGATTGTACGATCAGTCTCGAATTATTCACATTGGCTACTATATTCAAATGAAAAACGCAACCTTTTGCGGTATAGCTTAAGGGCGAACTAGATCTTTTAAACATTCGAATTTTCCCAGGATATAGTATAAAGCGTTCAACCTCTCCGATTTTGGTTTGTTATAAAATGGTCGGCTTTAATTCAAACACAACTTTTAACTATTATGATAGTATATTAGTATCAACTTTTTCTTTTATTTTCTTACACTAGAAAACCCGTGATAATTATCCGCCAAAATGTACTGAAAAGAGTCTGTTTTTCTGGAATCATACACGTCCAGAAAGATATATAGTCGGAACGAACAAGAAGTATAATCAAGCTGAAATTGAAAAGATTACTGAGGTAGCTAGTCATCTGCTGAAATATGACTATCCATCCGATGACATCACTGTTCTTTGCGCTTATCGCGGGCAGGTAAGAAAGTGATATCAAAGTTGGAAAACTTTTTGTACTTCATTCGTTCGTTTGCCCATATTTAGAATAATGAATGTTGTCAGTTCTTCAGTGTCTGATATATCATATCAAGAACAACAAGCTAAGAGAGTAGGTGAGGTGGAGAATTTCGGATCAAAATACGACTTTGCTTTGAATTAAGTTTGGGATGCAGTCTTCCGAGGCACGTTTGGGAGAGGTCTTATTCACTGAATGGCCCGGTAATTTTCTGCTGAGGTACCGAAAATTAATATTATTTCGTGTAATGTGCATTCAGTAATAATATAAAGACTTGGACATTAAAAGTATTTTTGGATTTGTGATTTAATAGCACATATGTCTTTCTGGTCCTTATCCCAAATTTAAAATACAAACTAATCAAAAGTAATGGGAAACAAACCTCAAGCTAACATTTTTTTTGTCGAAAATATTTTACGTCTCTAAGCTGCCCTCTACGCTCTAACATTTTAACTGAATACTAAAGCAAAATTCAAAGATGCAGTTAATATTTTGATTTATTTACCTTATTGCAAATTTTATTGTGTTCCCATTAACTTGCCGTTGAACTGCCATTTCAAGTTCTTACATCACTAAATGCTTTTATAAAATCTGATGTCTTACTAACTAGCTTCCGTTTCTTACGTAGGTTTTGTAGCTACCTCAACTGATTTCCTATTGAATCCTTTTTTACTTTCGATGCTATTATTAATATCAATGACGTATTGTTAATTTTGTGATGTAGATGCAACAAATGACCACTGCATTTGAGAAAAAATCAAAAGATCCAGAGGATGAATCTTTCGCCAAACTTAAAGAAATCAAAGTTACAACGGTTGACAGCTTTCAGGTGATTTTCTCATCCAATTTATATACTTTAGCTAAGGCCCATTATCACATGAAGTAAAGCAACTATTAATTTGTGATTACGAGTAGACCAACAAACTTACATGAGGTTTCATACTTGAAATTTAATTTTCACAAAATTATGTCTACACCTAGTTTAACATAGAAACTTCTGTAACGGTGTCGTAATCTCTTGGTGAGAAAAAATCAGGACGACGGTTTTGATATAACGAATTTTGTGCACTGAAACTTAAATAGTATTATGCATTGAACTGATCATTTAAAAAAAAATTAGGCTGAATTTTTAAATGATTTTGTTGGAAACCTGTTCGTTTTTATTCAGGGTGAAGAAAATAAAGTGATTCTGCTCTCTCTAGTCCGCAGTAATCCTAAACAGCGGATAGGTTTCTTGACTGAACAAAACCGTATTTGTGTAGCAGTTTCCAGAGCTCAATGTTCTTTGTACATTTTTGGAAATGCCACTGTGTATGAAAAATCAGGGGATTGGGAGGTAAGTTTTAATATTAATTTAAATAGCAGGGAGGAATTTAATATTTGATTTTTCCCCCACGTATATATTTGTTTTTTTCTTGTATGTTGTCACGTGGAAACTAGGCGGTCATAAGCATCAAATTGAGTTAAGTCAATTTTTATCAATATCATTTAGTAACGATTTGCATTGTGCTTGCTTATGTGCTTGCCATTAAGCAGCAGTTTTAATAGTCGAGCTCCTCTGTCAAACTATCGACAACTGTAACAACAGAATTTATAAATTGTTCGCATTGCATACAATTATTTTCAAATAAGGATTTTGAATCTCTTGGCTGGTGATGCCAGACAAGAGGTATTTGTTCTTTTGGATTTGGCATCCTCTACAGTATTTACTGTATTTTCTGCAATAAAAAATAATGAAACAGCCCTGAAATAATTCACCCTTTCTATATAGTTTGGTCTTAGTTTGAACTTTGTCACTTAACATAGCACAATAAGGTACTTTTGGAATGAAGATGAAGGGGGTGCAAAACTGATTGTTCACCTATAGGACGCCTGACAGCCTTGAGACCCCTTGATCTTTCCAAAGAATCATAGGTTGAACATATTCTATGGAAATAAATGGCTATTGCTATACTTGGTAAGCTGGTCTTGGAATGAATTCTAACGCTACCCTCCATTTGGTTCCTTAAACAGAACTCTAACAGAATCGTATATGGAGCGAATAAAAATAGCTTAGAAACGTGTAGCTGTATGTATGAAGTATCACGATAAATTTTGTTAGGAGTTTACGGAGAGTGTAATTAATAATAATAAAAAAAAGAATTATTAACAATAAAACTATGTCTGAAAACATTACAAAACCCTTAAAGGTTAAAAACTCACCACTTAAAAAAAATAAAAAATGTCTACTTTATCTTTCCAATCACGTTTGCAATTTCTGCTCCACTAAGATCTGTGTTCAGTTCATGTTTGATTGTTCTGGAGCCTCTTACACATAGCACTGCCGATCTTAATAAATTAAATGATAGTTTTGCTCTTAGCCAATGAATGACAATGCTATAGTCCATCTGCTTCTTGTCAGATAACTTCTGGGCTAATTCAGTAAGGAATCGTTCTGCTTTTCTGCCACTTCCGCCATATGGTGAAAACACAAGAGGGCTAAAGGAACCGTGCTCGATTTCAATAATTCGCTGGTTGTAGTGTCGCTTTTTCTCGTTCTCATTACGCGAGAAAACCATATCCAGTTTCTGGCAAAGGTGGCTCTTTGCGAAAGGGTTAAAAACCCTGACATCAAAAAATGCACGTTGCCCCCTTTGCGAAAAACCGCGCGCACTAACATCCAACCGAGCTTCGTCAGAGGAGTTGGCACTGCTGGTTAAAACTTCTCCTGTCCCGGTCTGAAGATGTGGCTCGACCTCAAAATCATGACATACATCCTTAAGTAGGGATGCGAACAGATCTCGGACTTCGTCATGCCTCCTATGGGCAAATCCGCCTTTCATACACGTCATCGCATGATCAACATCAAATCTCTTGCCACAAGGACATGTAGATGGAAGATACTTTGGTGTCCAACTATACCTAAGGTTGAGCACATCATAAAATTCCCTTTTATTCAGGTCAAAGTTCTCTGATTTTAATGGCAATATTGTTAACCAACTGGATGCACCCTTCATCATTGTCAGATCATTTGCCCTACGTTGTTCTAGGTTCAGCTTCTCACGAAGCTGTTGCAGAATGTTGTTATTCAACTCTTCTCTAGTCTTGGCAATCCTTCTCCTTGTATTCATTTGTTGTTCGCTATCCAATAGTGCTGTACTGTCTTGATTGATGATATATTCAACCAGCTGTTCGGTAGCTGCGCGGGAGTTAGTAAACTCAAAATCCGCAACAGCGGAAAAGATAGGTATTGCCAAACCACCTTTCTTTACTGGCAAGGAGAGCAGAAGTCGTTCATCTACGGTGCATATGTGGCCATCTGTAATTGCCGAGATAAATAAATTATCCACCATTGCATCCAGTCGCGTCAGATGTTGCTTGATGTTGGTCATTGTTCTGATGTAATACGTCAGTTTGTGTTTGAACCCGCTAACAAATGCTGCATAAGCTGCCTGTGGTTCTGTCTTTGCGATCTTCGACAGAACTTTCAATTGATTGCACCACGAGCTTACCAAATCCTCGGCGTATTTGCCACGTCCACTTTCACTTCCAATGTAGCCACCAAGGTACTTTCTCCCATCTATTGTGATGTTAATGTTGGTTCCCCCAAAAATTTCTCTTGCTTTCTCCTCTACCGTTGGCTTTACAACTAACCACGACTTTAAAGGATTTAGGTTATATCCCAACTTAGGACCCCACAACACAATATTATCCCACCAACATCGCAATTCCAGCAATTCACCTGCACTCCTCAAATCATCTGCAAAAGCTACGTGTTTCATTGTTGTGTCTCCTGTGGTTTCGGATTTAATTAACTCCAACAAGGGGGTTATGCCAATGGTATATACTGGCATTGCGAGGGGATCACCCTGTGTGGTCCCTTCTGATGAAGAAATTTCAATTCTTCCAAGTACAAATAGGCGAGATGGTACAATATAACAGTTTCTGATATAAATGGCCATCGATGGGCATAAATACTTGATATTGTGGAGAAAGACCCTTCTATTAAGCGAGTTAAAGGCATTGTCTGCATCCACCAGGAGCAATGCATCAGTAGACTCCTCGTCGAAGATGTCAGTCATGGCATGTACAGCACCCTCACATCCACCCGCTTGTCCGGCGCAGAGTTGTAAATTTCCCGCGGAACTCATGATTTCTGGCTTAATAACTGAAAGTATAGCTTTCCCAACAATCCTTCGCAATACCTCACCGACACCAATAGGTCTAACCCCTGGGTTCTTATCTAAAGGAATCAGCCGGCAAGCAGTATAAGCTTCCAGGTTAGTATATGTTCTGCCATTTTCAACAAAGACTTCCGTTTCAATAGTGCTAATCTTTCTTGCAAAGGTGACTAATGCACTCCTAAGATTTTGGCCAACAGCTCCATTATTATTGCATTATTGCACCGATTCTGGGTGGTGCAGAGCATATGGTTGATTCTCAATAAATTAATGTTGCAGTCCGGATGTCGCGTGTGATAAAATTAAATCGGCAAAACTGAACTAAGAAAAATGTTCGTCAAAAGTTTGAAAATTTCTTCGTTTAATCTCTGATGTCAACGTCTGCCAATAAATGAACAAACCAGGTGGAATGAGATACAGTTATACACAACAAAGACAGATATACTGACGATCTGATCGAATGCAGATAGACTGGAAAAAGACCGACAAAGTGATGAAAAACACTGTAACGTAGAAATAGATCTTGACAGGAAGTCAAACATTTTCATGTAGTCAATTTCATGAAGTAAGCATACGGAGTAAAAAACAGTTTACTTGTAAGGGTTTCAAAGGCATCGTTTCCTACTATCCTGGCTGTACAGGTAACGTATTTGAGATTGAGAGAAACTCTGGGCTCCAGATAGGACTCGAACTCGGAACCTTCTGAATGCTAGCCAGACGCTCTAACCATTGAGCCAGTAGCATTCAGTTGGCGAAGCGAGAAAGGCATGGTAATTTATTGAAGTTTATCGACCTTTCAATCAGTCAAACAAGAATAACATTCCTTGTTTGAGTTGAAAAGTACTGAATGGAATTAAAAAGGATTAATGTAGCGTTAGAGGGCAAATAGGCTATATTAACTCGACCTGCCAAAAAGGTCTCTAGAACTGATTACATGGCAAAGCTTGGTGCAATTTAGTATCGATTGTATTGCGTAACGAGACACCTAGCTGAATTTTTGGTGAAAGCAAACCAGATTTTTCTTACTTGTTACCAGTCATCACACTTGAATGTTACATAAAATAGTATTAATGTTAGAATCGTCGAATAGTATTGGATGGTACCTCTGACTATTTCTCATGCCCCAGAATTAACATTTGTGTTTGTGAACAAGTCAAAATTTGATACCATCCTTTTAAGGTACCCAATGGAGAGAAGCCTTAAAGAACGACATTTTTAAATCAAGTAAACTTGCATCTCATTCAGTCAGGTTTGCAAACCCTAACCCCAACCAAACGAAATGTTTTTTGAACCGGCTGACAAACAAACTAAGTTCAAACTTCGTTACTCATTTAGCGTGTAGTCAATTTAGATATACGAAAACTGATGGTGGAAATGTGTGTTTATATATCACAAATTTATGAGGGTACTTTCTATTTAGAAATCAACAAGCCTTTAACCAGTGTGAAACACTGAGATAACATTACGTGACCATTTTTTCACCATCCTCTGGACTGATCCGTTATGCGTGGACATGGAATATTATCCGCTGCTATCCACAAATTGACGGAACATGGAGCCAGCTATTTTCCATCTTTATAAATTTTGATTAAAGTTACTCTAACAAATGATCTTAAATTTTCAGAAAATACTGGGATATTTGCGTAAGAATGGTCTTATTGGTTCGCAATTCACTCTGAAAAACATCAGTGAAAAGGTAAAATTAAACACCTGTTATATACCGTACATATCCACTATACTAGCTAGATTTAATGAAGTTTGACATTATTGTCGTGAAAATCAGTTTCCATTGCCAAATGTACAGAATGAGGCATTAGTTGATGACGTCATACACACGCTTGATGAGGCAAGTGAATATTCGACGATATTTAAATAAATATTGGTTAAAAGATCATCAATGGAGAAAGCAACACTGAAAATAAGTTGGTTTACTTTCCAGACGAGTTTTTTCGTTACCTTGGCAAGATAATTTGTTTATGATAGTGTTTCTTGAATACATGAATTTTCACAAACACTGCCTCATTTCATTTTATTGTATGATGATTTGTGAAGTCTAGCACATATGGAGTTATTTAATTTTATTTTAGGTTTATTTTATTTTGTTTTGTTTTTCTTTAATTTGTTTGTGGATTCCCTAAAGCCTGATCTACGTTAACCATTTTTATTTCGGCTGAAGAATATTCTCCATACCGTTCCCGTTCTAAGCACGTCTTTATAAAGAGCACTTCCAAGTTTTTGAAACGACGCCATCACTTGGAGTATACAATACGTTTTGAAGACTTGACTAATTGAGACCTTTAGCTGCAACGTTTTTGGGACGGCGGCGACGTGTTACGTCAAGGGAGACTGGGGATAACAATAAGACGCTTCCGCGAGAAGTTAAATACTTTAGCTGCAATCTGACGACGGCAGGACAACTCAAACATAAAAAGTGAATGGAAAATTTGTCTTGTAGAAAATGACATATTTTAAACATCTTTGAGAAGCTCTTATACTATCCTGGGATGATGAAGTCATTAGTGACGACGAATATCTATTGCTTTACGACGTTTTCCAGTCGAACTGTCCCAATTTTCCCTCTAAAATGTATCCGGTATTCAGCCTTGACGCCATGGATGAAGTTGAATGCAAAGCGGAATTTCGAGTCGAAAAGCAAGATTTGCATCGTCTGGGTGAAGCGCTACGACTTCCTCCACGCTTCCAGCTGGAGCAAAGAAGTGTTTGGCAAGGAATGGAGGCCTTGTGCTTGCTGCTTCGACGAGTTTGTTATCCGTGTCGTCTCCGTGATTTAATACATCGTTTTGGTGGAAGACCAGTGTCTGTCCTTAGTCTTATCACCAACCATATAATCGATTACATTTACGGTGTACATAAACATCGTATTACCGAGTGGAATTACCATTTAACGAATCCTGGAACCTTGGAAATTTACGCTGAGGCCGTTTCTAACAAAGGTGCACCGCTTGAGAACTGTTTCGGGTTTATAAATGGGACAGTTCAGCTAATTTCAAGACCAAAAATAGGTCAAAGGTGCATGTATAATGGTCACAAGAGGGTTCATGCCCTTAAGTTCCAGTCTTTGGCCTTACTCAATGGACTCATTGGGCATATTTATAGACCTGTTGGTAAGTACAAAAGATATGAACAAACAGTACACTAAACATTCTAATCCAACAATTTTAAGGAAAAAAACACTAAAATTCTCATTGCAGATTATTACCTTTTTAATATTTCTTGCATATTTTTTATTAGTCTGAGTTTTTTTGTACTTTTCAGTAATTTTATTATTAGTTTGTATATTTTTTTTATAAATAATGACTAGTAATAAAAATATAAAATTATTTTAGAAGGGAGGAAGCACGATGCTCAACTGTTGGTAGAGTCTGAACTTATGGAAGACCTCCACCAATATGCATTTTCAAGCACAGGACAGCCTTTGAGTATCTATGGAGATTTAGCATACTCTCTGAGGATCAATTTGCAGACACCTTTTCTCCACATGCCCCTTACACCACTTATGCAAGAGTACAACAAATCAATGAGTAAAGCTCGCATTGCTGTTGAATGGAGTCTTGGTGATGCTGTCGCTTCCTTCAAATTCCTGGACTATAAAAAGAATTTGAAAACTGGTCTCAGCAGTGTGGGGAAGATGTATACTGTTTGTGCACTCCTCCACAATGTTACAACTTGCCTCTATGGGAACCAGACATCGGAATATTTTGAACTCAATTCCCCCTCGTTAGAAGAATACTTTTGGTAAAAAAAAGAAGCAACAATAAAAGAAACTTTTTTATTGACCAACATGAAATATTTATAAAATTACAATCATGAAATAGATAATTATATTTTGTTGCCAGTTTAGCATACTGTATATGTAATATTCTTGAAATAAATATAACATTTATTTTAACTTTGTAAGTACTTTTACTCAAATGAGATAAATGTTTCACAAAAACAATAAAATAACCCAATATGATATAATATAATATAATATAATATGACAACTTGTTAATTAACCTGAATAAAACATTTTATTGCGTACTTTGCAGACAGTTTATTAGGGTTACAACCATCTGGCTTTGCCGTTGTTGCTGCTGTTGTGCTTGCTTTTGCATGGACTGCATCTGTATGCTTTGTTGCCAGATTAATTGCAAAATTTGCTGTTGCTGTTGTTGCAGCTGTTGCAGCAGTATGTTGTGCTGTTCTTTCTTTAGCTTCAGCTCTTCTTCTTTAAAATGCTGTTGCACTTTAGCCTTATCTTTCAAATACTCAAGAGCATCAGAGGAACTTCGCCTTGTTCTCTTTTCTTTTACTTCTAACATTCCTTCAGTGGATGTTCTTTTTTTATTTCACTCAAGCCTTCAACAGCTCTTTGCCTTGGACCTTCTGCTCCGTCTTTATCCATTCTTTTTAATGCTGCCATCTGAACTGCATTATCCTCTTTTTCTATAAGTTCTTCAATCAATATTTCTTTTTTAGTTGGTTCTCCAGGAGCAATCCCACTTGAGCTTTCCTCTTCCCTCATTTTCTTCTTAAATTTTGTTTGAAGCAGGGTCCACCTATCACGAATTCCTCTTTTTTCTTTTATGCAGAAGTCCAAGGATGTCATAGCATTCAACTTGTCCGATATATCGTCCCATACTTTGCCTTTCTTGGTCGTTCCTTTTTTATACGTAAACAAATCACTGACTAACATTTCTCGTAACAGTATTGCATCTTTGTCATCGGTCCACTCCATGGGCCTGCAAATTTTAAGCAATTACAACAGGTTAATTTTAAGTCAAACTTTCGACTTGAAAGTATAAAGAACTAAATATTCTACGTGCCAATATAAAAACAATACTTTCGCAAATGTCTTCCACCCAGAGAACTAGCCAAATACATTTATTTATAAAAGTGAACTAAAACCTAAAGTGTCATAATTAACACCACTTACTTGGACTTACAAGAGGCACCATTTGCTGACATCTTGTACTTCCGAACCAATGGAAAAACTCACGTTCTGGCACGACATCAGAAACATACATTTCACGTTCCCGCCGCGGCCGACGACGGTATGGTCATTCCCAGAGACATGCGCAGAAAAGAAACCGGAAAAGCACAATCTTCCGCTATGCGTTGCTGTTGCCTTGCTAAAGGTCTCTGATATGTCAAGCAACGGCAAACTTGATGCAACTCCCTGGATGTTAAATCAATCATTTTCTTACCTTAAGGTTAAAAAGTTTAGATGTCTACACTTACATGTTGTTCTTGTTTGCTTAAGTTATCGACGTTTTGCTTTCTTTGGGAACATATAATTTTGACGGACATTCCTTGATATGAATAGCCATTAACAAAAGCGAGATATTAAATTACCAACTTTCGATAGATGCAGCTCTTGACTGTCATAAAACTCGTGAATGTTTGTTTTATTTTACTTTTAGGATGCACGACAATCTGGTAAGTATGATATTTCAAATATTTATGTCTTTTTCTAATGAATTCTGATCTGGATAACTAATTTTTAATTATTGAATACAACACATAAGCGATAGAAATTTTTGAAAAGTAGAAGGGGGAGGTGGTGGTGTACCACGAATGCTGGCTTGGTATGACAGATATCAATTTTACTCCTACATCAGAGCCTTATTTCGAACAGGATATATGCCAATGGTCGTTTCCGACTCCTGAATATAGTAGTTTAGCCAAGATGTTGAGTTCATGAGCGCACGCCGTGGCGGAAATTCACTGTACATACATATATAGACTGATATGCACATATCTATGTTGAATATTTCATCCCGGCCATGAGAGATATGCAAAATACACTTGAACATTAGAGACGATTGTGATGCGTCTTAAAGAAGGGAATATTGGTCTAATTAGTATCATTTTTCATCTTAAGAATTTCCCCATATTCTACCCCTTTGACGTCCTACCTAGGACTAGAAATACTTGTACGCAACAAACCCTCGCCCACCCTTCCAAAATATCACTCGAAAATTCGAGTAAGGTTGATGATTTTCCAACTTTTCAGAAAAATTGTCCTTACTATAACTGAAAGACGGAATGAAATAATAATAATAATAATAATAATAATAATAATAATAATAATAAATAATAATCAATAATAATAATAATAATAATAATAATATGGGCACTGGAGTAATAGAAGCACAGCTTCAGCCTACTACGGGAATGTGGACGCTCCCGCCCACCAGAGTCCGGGATGGCACCTTTGGCAAGTGTCAGCAACCCCTTAGCCAATGGTAGATAAGACTCTTTAGCCTTGGATGGCAACTTATCTAGGAGAAGTGAACTCTGACATAAAACCAGAAGTAGGTAGGCAGGTCATTGATTCGGAGCCAGTCACCTCCATGAAATGAGCAGGCTTTGATGAGATGACCTAGGGAGTGGCGTCCCTGCCTTGCTAGCCGGGTAGACAGGTAGCTAAAAGCCTCAGCTTGCCTTAATATGCTGGCAGCTGCAAGTACACTACCTTGAGGTGTTGGCAAACCTGCCCTGTCAGCCCAAGGACTAGAAGAAAATCTGTACAGCAGGCTGATGCCCCTGACCTTAGTTGGTTGAGGATGAACCAGCCTTAAATGCTGAAACAGATCTGCACTAGTCTAAGAATAAAACAATATTCAGACTTAACCTTTGCAGTGGCACGCCTAAACTGACCTTAGCTGGTTGGAAGTGCAAGAGTGTACTGTTGAGGTCAAACTGGATATACGCATTGGGGAGTACTTTCAGAGACTTTCTCAAACATATTAATAATTCACGAAGAAAAAACAAAAGAAATAAATCATTAATCAGTATTTAGAAAGCGGAGGAAGATTACAGCTGAATTTTTCCAACTTTCGGCTGGATTTTCGCCTAAAATACTGGTTCGTTTGAGAAGTAATTTCAAACACTCGTTTAGTGTTCTTCCTCCGATTTCTAGATACCTCGAAAATTGTTAAAAGAACTCGGCTTCGCCTCGTTTTTCAACTCGTTTCTCGGTATCTAGAAATGGGAGGAAGAACACCAACTCGTTCTTGAAATATTACTTAAAGGGCTGTACATCCCTTACTCTTTCCTGACTGGATAAGTTGGGCGAGTAAGGGCTGGCCGGTGGGTGTTTCTTTAAATCCATATTAATGCTAAAATTTCCTTTCCCCACAAGTTCCCTGAAATGTGCAATGTCTGTTGCGGCCTTACCTGGCGGGATGCTGGGAGCCCGTAGCAGGCTGAGACCCCATCCACTGTCCTTAGTTGGGTGGTGTAATAATAATAATAATAATAATAATAATGATAATAATAACTTATTAGAGGCGTGTTAGAGATTAGGGAGGCCTAGGACCTAAGGTTGCGGGTAGCAACTTGCTCCTTGGATTTTAATCCAGCATAAAATCAGACTGTGTGAAAATAAATAATAATAATAATAATTATAATGCACGTTTTCAACGTTGAAAACGTGCATTGATATGTTTGGAGTAGCTGAAAACATTAAAAAGATACTGGTGAATGGAATGGATAAATGGACCACAAATTTGACGGTGGGAAAGAAAGATCTGGGAAATGTTAGGATACGCAGAGGAATATTTCAAGAAGATAGTTTGTCGCCATTGCTTTTTGAGGTCGCATTAATCCCAATGTCACTTATTCTCAGGATGATGAAGAGTGGGCATGATTTAGGTGACGGCTGAGGCAAAGTCAATCACCTATTGTTTATGGATGATCTTAAACTATTTGCGAAGAATGAAAACCAAGTGGATAGCCTGGTAAATTCAGTCAGAATCTTCAATAGTGATATCTGTATGGAATATGGAAATGTGCAGTGCTTATCATGAAACGAGGCAAAATTGTTAAATGTGATGGAATAAAGATGCCAGACAATCGGATAGTCAGAGGGTTAGGGAAAGAAGAAGGATATAAATATTTGGGAATACTAGAAGAGGATGAGATTAAAAGTGAAGACATGAAGAATATCATAACGTCAGAGTACCATTGGAGAGTCAGAAAGGTCCTCAAGTCAAAGTTAAATGGAGCGAACATCATGAAAGCAATTAATGCCAGAGCGGTGTCAATTGTTCGATATGGAGCAAGTAGAATAAATTGGACCAAGATAGAGTTGAGCAGTATGGATAGGAAGACTAGGAAATTATTGACAATCTACGGAGCTTTACACCCAAGGGCTAACACAGATAGGCTGTACATCAAAAGAGATGATAGAGGAAGGGGATTGATTAGTGTTGAGGACTGTGTTGCAATAGAATCTAATAGATTGCATGAATACCTTGAAGGAAGTCAGGAGAGGCTGCTAAATGCTGTAAAAAAAGAAGGAATATTGGATGAGGGTAAAAACGAGGGGGAAGTGAAGGAGCAAAGGAAGAGTCAGTATGTGGAAAAAGTATTGCTATGAAAATTCATGAGGAATACAGAGAGTGTAAGAGATAAAGCAACTTGGCTTTGGCTAAGAAAAGGGACTCTGAAAAAGGAAACAGAGGGAACAATAATAGCAGCACAGGATGAAGCATAATAAGCCGGACATTGTGATTTATTAACAGAAAAAAAGAGATTGTTAGATAATAGATGTTGCGTGTCCGCTCGACATAAGGGTGGAGGAGAAAGAGAAGGAGAAACTTACTAAATATCAGCACTTTTGAAGGGAAATTAATAAACTGTGGAATTGCAGGGATGTAAATACCATACCGATTGTGGTTGGAGCGTTGGGAACGGTTGGAAAAAGATTCTCTAAGTGGTTGAAAAGGATAAATATGGGGGACAGTTTTGAACTTCTTCAAAAATCTTGTTTGCTAGGAACAGCTCGAATAATACGAAAAGTATTAGAGAATAGTTAAAATAGATGGTGAAAGCTTACTATCTTAAGCTACGGGATGTAGCCTGATAGTGAGTTACCAACCGGTCAAGAACTAAACCGTGAGAAAACGAATAATAATAATAATAGTAAAAATAATAATAATAATGATAATAATAATAATAAGTGGCCTTACCTGGCGGGATGCTGGGAGCCCTTAGCAGGCTTAGACCCCTTCCACTGTCCTTAGTTGGATGGTGTGCGAGTTGTAATAATAATAACTAAAGTTGTCTACGCTAGGGTGGGCTGAGAGGATAAGCTCTCTCAGTTCTATAAAATACCCTAATAGCGAGCGTCAGGGGCACTAGGATAGGACAAGCACTGGTTTCAGCCTATCACGGGAATGTGGACGCTCCGGCCCTCCAGAGTCTGGGGTGGCACCTTTGGCAAGTGCCAGTAACCCCAAAGCCACCCCTGTTCGGGTTACAACAGTGGGTTGGTGGGACTCAATAGTCTTGGTCGACAACCCGCCTAGGAGATGGAAGACTTCAAATCTAAACCCGGGTAGGTGGAGCCCGTTAGCCTTGGCCGATAGTCCACCTAGTGCAGGAATCACAAATAAAAATCCAACACGGGTGGTGGGGACTCGTGAGTCTTGGTTGACAACCCCTCTAGTTTTGGTGGAACGAATAAAACACCGGTGGTAGTGACACCTGAAACCACTAACCTCTAATGAGTGAATGGAAAATTTAATTGAAACCGGTAACGGCGTGAATGGTACTGGAACTTATGGTGAAGGTGCTTCGCCCGGCAGGAATTCCATGGCCCAGCAGCGTGGAACCGGTCGTAATCATGCTACTGCTAGGAGGAAGTGGACAAAAGAAGAGAATAGATTGGTAATGTACTGCAAATTCAAGAGTAATCCGATTGTGAGAGGGTATCGCAAGAGGATGATGAGGATCTGAGAAGAAGTTGGTGCATTCGAAGTTAAAGAACAACAATTAGTCGATCAAGCTAGAGCGATTGTGGTGAACGAGTGGTTGACAAAAGTGGAACTGGAGGAAATTAACAGACAGATTGAGATCGTTGGAATAAGAGGAAGTTCTGAGAACAGGGAAGAACATAAAGAAAGCAACCAGAGAGAAGAAACTGTAGTAACTGAGGGGCAATAATTTGACAACCAATCAGATGCTGAATTGAATACACAAGAAGAAAGCAGACAAGATGGTACCCAACGCGCAAGTGAGAATGATGACGGAAATGATCCCAAAAGGTATGATCTTAGTCATGAAGAGTCCATTATATATGATAGAATTATGGAGTTGATAAGGGAAAAATCTAAACCACCAAATGTAAATTTTAAAAGGATTAACAAAAGAACAATAAAGGAAAAAATACGGAAGGTAGAGAAAATAATTGATCATATCGTCACGAATAATATAACTGAGAGAAAACAACTTATGGGAGCGATAATATGGTACATTGCAGAAGATCTGGATTTAAGAGAAAGACAAACGAGACAGATAAAAGAACCCTGGTGGAACAGGAGAATAGAACGAGACATCAAAGAGGCAAGGAAAGTTATTAGCAAGCTTGGAAGAAAGAAAAATAATGAAATTAGAAGACATGATAAAGAAATGGCATATCTCGAAAGAAAATATAAAGTAAATGAAAAAGGGATTACAACGGTGATTGAGGAGTTGAAACAAAGGGTAACAGCAAAGGCAGCAAAAATAACGCGATACGAAAATCGAACAAAGCAGTTTAGACACAACAGGTTATTTGAAAAAAATCAAAGGAGATTTTATAGTGAGATAGAGGGGAAAAACAAATAGCTCAGCAACTGTCCCCGATGCAACAGAGACCCAAAAGTTTTGGGAAACAGTATGGGCAAATCCTGTGGAACATAACAAAGATGCTGAGTGGTTAAAAGGAGTGAAGAATCAGTTGAAAGCTCAACATCAAGATCAACAAGATATCACGATCGATGAAAGAATGCTTGAGCAACAGCAACCAAAACATCCAGTTGGAAGGCTCCGGGTCCAAATGGTATACAGGGTTTCTGGATTAAGAACTTGACCGCCTTTCACGCCAGAATTGCTGTGCAACTTAACGACATGGTGAGCTCCCGGGAAACGCCCGAGTGGATGGTAACCGGACAGATGGTTTTATGTATGAAAGATGAGTCTCGCGGTAACGTAGTTGACAATTATAGACCGATTACATGTTTACCTGTTTTGTGGAAAGTGCTTACTGGAATAATTGGAGATGAAATGTACCGACATATGGAAGATCAACCAATATTCCCAGACGAACAAAAGGGTTGTAAAAGAAAATCTCGTGGCACAAAAGTTTAGTTAATGATAGATAAGACCATCCTGAAGAATTGCAAAAGAAGACATACTAACCTTGCGGTGGCATGGATTGACTACCGCAAAGCTTACGATATGATTCCACATTCGTGGATTACTGAATGTCTGGAAATGATTGGAGTTGCCAGTAATATTCAGTCATTTGTCAAAAAAACCATGCCCCTTTGGAGAACCAAGTTAATAGCTGGAAATCAAGAGTTAGGGGAGGTAAAAACCGAGAAGGGTTTATTCCAGGGTGACAGTCTGTCACCATTATTGTTTGTTATTTGCATGATATCTATGACCTTATTGTTAAGAAGCTGTAAAGCTGGATATCATCTTGGTAAAGAAAGCCCAAAGGTGAATCATCTACTTTTCATGGATGACCTCAAACTCTTTGGAAAGTCTAGTAAGGATATTGACTCTCTGATTAGGACGGTATTTGTATTTAGCCAAGATATACAAATGGAGTTTGGAGTAAAGAAATGTGGTGTGGTGGTAATAAAAAGAGGGAAAGTGGTAACATCTCACGGTATACAGCTGCCAAATGGGGAAAGCATAAAAACTGTTGATGATGAAGGATACAGATATCTTGGTACGCTAGAAATTGACCAGATAATGCAACAACAGATGAAGGTATTAATTCAGAAAGAATATTTGCGAAGGACAAAGAAGATCCTTAAGTCAAAGTTGAATGGAAAGAATATTGTGCTAGCAATTAATTCCTGGGCGGTGTCTTTGATGCGGTACGGAGCTGGGATAATCGACTGGACCGATGAGGAGCTGAAGGCATTAGATAGGAAAACCCGTAAGAAATTGACAATGTATGGTGCATTACACCCAACGAGTGACATACATAGATTGTACTTGACTAGAAAAAGTGGAGGGAGAGGATTTATTGGAATTGAAGAGTGTGTTAAGGCTGAAAGAAATAATTTAGTAGTGTACGTGAGTAGATGGCAAGGTGAGATGGCGAGACAGATCGTAAGGGAAGGAGTGGTTAACATCGAAGGAGTCAAAGACGGGAGCAGTTTAAGGAAAGGAAATAAAGAAAACCACCAACGACAGTGGTATGAAAAAGCACTCCACAGGCGGTTTATAACAGAAGTAAAAGATGATATGGATAAAGAGAAAAATTGGGAGTGGCTTTGCTACGCGGGATTGAAGAAAGAAACAGAAAGAACAATATTTGCAGCACAAGAGCAGGCAATCGCAACCAATTCAATAAGACATTCAGTGTATAAGGAGAATGTGGCAAATACCTGCAGAATTTGTGGTAGTGCAGAGGAAACTGTGGCGCATATAACGACCGAGTGCCAAATGTTGGCGCAAAGATACTACAAGGAATGGAGACATGATCAAGTAGCAAAAGTGGTACACTAGAAATTATGCAAGAAGGCAGGTATTCCCTGTGAGGAATCATGGTATAAGCATACACCTGAAAAAGTGATTGAAACACATGAATTCAAGATACTATGGGACTTTCCGATACAAACGGACAACAAGCTTGATCATAATAGACCAGTTATAGTTGTAGTAAATAAATCTAGGCGGTCATGTCTGTTGATAGATATTGCTTGTCCCTTCGACATAAGAATTGTGAAGAAAGAGAAGGAGAAGATTGATGTGTATCAAAATTTGAGACGAGAACTAAAATGATTGTGGCATCTCAGAGAAGTAAAGATTATACCGGTGATAATTGGAGCCCTGGGAACGATTGGAATGAATCATAGAAAATGGCTGGATCAGATTGAAATTAATTGCAGCACACACCTCCTGCAAAAAGTAACTTTGTAAGGAACGACAAGGATAATCCGAAAAGTATTAGATACCTAAGGGCAAGAGACTTGTCTTGATATCTAACTTATGTTAAGATCACTTACCAGTGGACATGTTTGTGCACTGTGAGAAGAAATAGAAATAATAATAACTAAAGTTGTCTACGCTAGGGTGGGCTGAGAGGATAAGCTCTCTCAGTTCTATAAAATACCCTAATAGCGAGCGTCTCTAAAAGCTTCAGACAACTAAGCCCAGCTCCTGGCCTTCACGTGGCAGGAACCGTTTGGAACTGACAGGAGAAGGGGCCAAAGGCGAATATCTGGCGACTTAAAACCAGACGCTTCAGGTAGGTGGAACTCGTCAACTTTGGTTAGTAGTCCACTTAGGAGAAGGATCACTTTGATTACAAAACCCGGGCGGGAAGGGCTCGTCAACCTTGCTTGGTAACCTTCCTAGTGTTGGTATCACGAAGAAAGTTACCATAAGCTCTGTGGGCTATCACCATGTCGTGGTGGAAGACCTTGCATACCTACGTGACCCTGAAGGCTATGGTGGCGGGAGCAAATGCTTCTGGTAGGACCACCCAAGCCAAACAGATTGAAGAGAAGATCACTCGAAAAAATCGATAGGAAAGCTACACAAACCAAACTTTTAACTTAATGAAAATGCAAACCAGACGAAAATCATACCGGGGGCGCGTCCCTCAGGGAGTATCCAGCCTGAAGTCGAAAAGTTGGTTACTGGATCAACCTCCTCCCCAGACCTGGATGGTCACCAGAACAGAGAGAATCCTACCTCAGCCCCCCCCCCCCCCCCAGGATCACCAATATCATCTAAAAACCGAAGAAAAACTAAATACATCAATTGGACCAGGGAGGAGTACAGAGAGGTTATGTACTGTTTCTACTTTTCACTTCAGAATCCCCAGAAAAATCATACTGAAGATACTTATAATGTGTGGAAAAATAGAACCAAGAATATAAGAGAGTACTTAGATGCAAACAAACTTGCAAATGTTAGACGATACATCATGAACAAAAAACACCTTACTGATGCAGAACTCAATGAATTAAAATTGAAAGTTCAAAATGACATTAGACAGGAAGAAATGAATAACGATGAGAGCCAGATAGGATTTACGGATGATGAAAGAATGGGAAATGTAGATGATGAAAGAATAGAAATGGAGCAGACTGACATCGAGAATAACGGTGAGAAGTCAGTGGAAGACACACAAGTTGTACATCTAGAAAATGAAGACCAGCCTGATATCACAGCGTTTATAGAGAAGCATATGGATGAAATTAGAGCTTTGAGAGATGAGGCTATCGTGGAGTTAGGAAAAGTAGCTCATACAAACATGGTTGATAGAGAAATGCTCCATAAAAGGAGAAACAAAAACAAATTCAAAGATACTCTACAGATCGGTAACATAGCTCTAAAAGATATTTGTAAATTAACAACACCTGACCTAACTGAACTAAACCAATTGATATATGCAACAGCTAAAGTTCTCCAGTCAAAATATGGAATTAGATCTAAGAAAAAGAAACCTAGGCTTACGCCACACAAGAAACCTAGATAGAAGTTAAAAATAGAAAAGGAAATTGAGACAATGAGAAGTGAAATATCTATATTGGAAGAACTGCAAAAGAATAAGGATGTAAGAAGTGGAAAAGCTTGTAAAGTTAAAAGGAACTATAAATTGGAGAACAAAGACCAAATACGCTCTATCAAGGAAGAACTGAAACAGAAGATTCAAGTTAAAGTGCAACGCCTTCGTCATTTCCAGAAACGCACTAAATTCTACAGAAACAATAAAATATTTGAAACCGATGCAAAAAAGTTTTATCGAGAAATTGGCAAAGAAGCCATTACAGTAGATAAAGTACCAACAGAAGATGAAGTGAGGACATTTTGGAATAAAATCTGGTAAAATGTTAAAAGACATGACGAAACTGCGCAATGGATTAAAGACCTGGAACAAACCACGGGTGGTATTCAGAAACAAGAATAGCAAAACATTACTGTTCGAGAAATAAAAGATGCATTAAGTAAGTCCCATAAATGGAGGTCACCTGGAATAGACAAAATTCCCAATTCCTGGCTTGATACACTAACAGGTGCACATACCTCACTTGAAAGGCTCTTTAATAAATTGATGGTTGAACCAGCACTGACCCCAGAATGGTTCTGCCAAGGTAGTACCTATTTACTACCCAAAAGCAATGAAACTGAAAATTCCAAAAATTACAGGCCAATTACGTGCCTTTCAACGTCTTACAAACTCTTAACTTTTATCCTGACGGAAAGAACATACTATCACATGGAAGGACAAAACATCCTCCCTATCGAACAAAAAGGATGCCGACGCGACTCCTATCGCTGTAAAGACCAACTACTCATGAACAGAATGATTCTTGAAAATTCACGTTCTAAACAAAAAAATCTTAGTGTAGCATGGATAGATTACAAAAAGGCTTTCGATAGTGTACCGCACTCGTGGATTCTGAAGGCTCTCGAACTGTACAAAGTATCACCGATACTAGTGAACTTCCTAAAACATAACATGAAACTATGGCAAACGGACCTCTTCTTTTCCCACTTAAAAGGTACATTGTTAATTAAAGATATGAACATTAAATGCGTTATATTCCGGGGAGACTCTCTGTCTCCTTTACTCTTCTGTATAGCACTGATTCCTTTGTCATCCTTATTAAACGCTACAGGGTATGGATATAAGATCAAAGAACAGAAGATAAGTTATCTGTTCTATATGGATGATCTAAAACTGTATGCGAGAAATGATGAAGAACTGGAAGGACTCTTAAAAAGCGTAAGAAGCTTCAGTGATGATATGGGCATGCAATTTGGACTAGACAAATGCACTAAGGCAACGTTTAAACGAGGAAAGCTTGTATATGATGAGATTATCATCCTGGAGGTTGATACGGTGATTAAGGAACTCGATCAGGAAGGTACATACAAATACCTTGGAGTGAACGAAGGTGATGGAATACAACGCGCAAAAATGAAAGAGAAAATTAGAAAAGAATGTATACGACGAGTGAGAGCCATAATGAGAACTGAACAGTCATTTATGTAAAATGTAATCGAAATTTCAGTCAGATCGAAAAATGCTATAACCATAAGAAATGTGAATTTTTGTAGTGTTAAATTTGTTGGGTTGATTCTACATTTTGATTCAATTTTCTTAATACGGAAACCCAGGAAAAAGTGATTATTTCATAAACTTTGGTGTGATAAAAGGTTTTTGGCCACGGAGAAAAACCGTATTTTATCACTCGTAAAAGATACAATATTTTTACATGTGAAAATTCGATATTTTTACATGTAAAGATATTAGTTCAACGATCCAGTGAAATGCCACGTAGGATATTTTATTAGATCAATCAGATCCAATGTTTTATAATTGTATCTCGATGGTGGTTTGTTGATTTCATTTTGTTTGCCGGACGTTTATTTTCTGCAAACAAAACGAGCTTTTTTGAGAGCGAAACCGGACAAAAACTTCCCAGATGACTGATTCTCATTTTAGACTGTAAGTTAGTGTTTATGAAGTAAACAAAGTAATACGTGGGCGTTTGGAGATACGGAATTTATCTTTTCGTGTTCCGCGCGCCCATGTATTATTTTCTATTTATGTAAGACTGTTTCCCAAATTACGGAAGCAATTACTATTGTTTCGAGTTCAATATGACTCAAAGTTTGTCAGTCCTTTCGACTTTTGAAAAATGAAACACATCGCTTAAGGGACTACATGAGAGATGAATGCTTCACACAAAGATCCATAAATACATACATACATACATTTATATATATATATATATATATATATACAGCAAATTGCAAAAATTAGGGCACAAAACATATCAACATATAAACATATCAAGACGATTGTACCTCCATTCTATTCTCACCTCAACAGTCAGAGAAGATATGCTATGCGTTTTTTTGGTACATTCTTTGGCCAGTCTAATGTATTAAGATTGATTAAAATATTCATAGTTACACATTTACCTATACATACTTTTTTTACGATATGTTTAGGTTTGTCAAAATTTATGCAATTTGCTGTATATATATATATATATATATATATATATATATAGTAGTAGTAGAAGTGGTCGAGACCAGGTCGAAACCATATGAGTAGAGTGCTCAATACCAAGGTAGAGCGGAATAAGTAGACAAGACAAAAACTTGGGTTACTTCATTTATTTACTACAATATTGTTCCGTATGGCAAACGAAGCCTACCACACTCATCAATACCACACTCATCACTACCGCACAGCAAATAATAAGCCTACCACACTCATCACTACCACACAGCAAATAATTCTGCAGAAAGCCATATTGAACGCGAATACATCAAGAAAGTGGAAATAAATTCTATAACAAAAAATCGTTTCGTCACTACATGAGTAACATCAACAGAGGGACAATGATTTATATATAATTATGGGCTTAAACAGCCTGGTCAGTTACAAAAATAGATATGATGAAAGGAGATGAGGAATAAGAAGAAGCGTCGGTGAGTGAGAGAAAGGATATCCGGAAAAAAGAATCAAAACAACGTTTAAGAAAAGGATCTAACGTCGGCATTAAGGGAAGGGTTTATTTTAGCTATTAACAGCGGATGTCGGTAAATATCCAGAACTCGTGCAGAAACGTGAAATTTCGGATTTCTTCATATTTTTTTTGTAGATAATCCTTTTGATGAACTATTATTGAAAATCACGATAAAACGTTCCAAAGGAATTTCTTTTTGAGGTTAAACGTGAAATACTGCGTCGAGTCGGCGACTTCGTTTCATCGGCCGAAAATTAGCAAAATATAATACGATCGTGACACGAAATGGTTCCTCGTATCTATATGAAATTGAACAGTTCCATATTAGGACATTTCGTAAACCATAAAATGAAATAAAATCAGAAATACGGCCATTTTTATGAACACTTCAGTGAGCATGAAGTTTGTTAATTTCAACGCCGTGACAAAACTATGTAAGTGAGGAAAGTTCAAGGACAAAATTGATGCCCTTGTGTTTTGGATCTTGCAATAAATTTTATATTAAAAGAAAGCTCTGTTACAGTATTATAACATATAAAAAATTTAGTTTGGGTAATTGAAAAGTCACCTATCGAGAGCTGCAAACGTCATGGCTATTTTCCATAAAACCAGGAATGTCACACCACTGGTACTAAGAAGATATCTTTTAAACTCTCAGCGCTTGCTTGAATTTTTGCAAATTTTTCGCGTTTTTCAATGTCCATTTGTGACGTGTGCGTAGAAGAATAGTTCTTAAAGCTCCAGACGGATCTTTTAGAACAAGGGCAAAAGGTCAAATATATTCGCAACTGTCGTATCAGCACTAGTTAACGAAGTTGATTACTCCACAAAATAGACAAGGATTTTCGCTACCAACGAAAATCCTCGTCCATTTTTTCTAAAAGTCGCTTGAAATCGGATTAGAAATTCTAGAGAAAGCTTTTTTGAGCATATTTTTTATTCGCTGGCGAACGCGTCTTATAATTCATGGCACTCTGACACAATAATTGTCTAGCACCAAACAAGGAACGCATTTGAGTGACGGGCGCACTTGCAACGATGGAGCAGTTTCTCTTAGTTTTACTAACAATCTCTCACCAAATATACATGAAGTATTTTGAGTAATCAGGTGAAATAAGTATTTATGTGGCAATGCTATAAAACAGCGTGTCTACAAAAACATGTAAACAAAGCACAAAATCATTTGAAAAAAACAACTTTTAGTTCAGTATGATATCGTTGGTGAATTTAACTACGGTCTTCAGATATGTTGTATTGCTTTTCATAATATGCTCACGACTTTCCTCACCTTCTTTTGGTAATGCACTAAATAATCCAGCACTACCCTTTAAAGTCGAGCCAAAAGAGCAAGGCTGTACCAACGTAACAAGAACCTAGTTATGTCATTTTATAAAAATGAATATTAGTTCTTGTTGTAAAATTCCTCTGACAGTAATCAGTTTCGGAATTGTCGCCGAAGATCCATACCTAATAACCATATTATTTTTTTGTTGAAGTAGATTCTCGCTTGTTAAAAATTAGAGTTTGATTTTATGATTTTGAATTTATGATTCACGAACCGGCGTATGATGGCATTGTGCTCGTTTTCTTCCTTGGTAGATAATGAGAATTTATGCGGCCAGACTGCGCAGTACTTATCGGTTCCCACCTGTGCTCCCCTGATTGAGTCAATACCAAAAAGCATTACAACTTCTTAGTTCTGATAAAGAGTATGGTAATTAAAAAAAACTGACTTTGAGATGAAGCTAATCCTTGTTCGCTCAGGCGAGAATAATAAAACATAAACATAAATAATTATGTTTATTAAAGCAACTTGTGGTATTGGCTGGGGAATCACCAGAATTTAATCTTCCGACGGACCTGCAAGAGATTGCAGCTCACAACACGTCTTCAGCATCGGGCGACCGTGGAATCGATAGTGTGCAATTGACAACAATTGTTCAGTGTTGGGGAACTAGCCGAAAACAAACGGGTGGAGTAAGAGTACCCGTTGGAGACGAGTTCAAAATAAGAAAAACATCATTGCGTAAGGTGTAGCGGTGATGAAAAAATTGAAAGAGTCTACTGGTTTTCATTTTCGGTATGCAAATTTTATCTGAAAACTTTTTCTGATAATACAGCAGCCGATAATAGTTATAATTATTTATTTTTAGTTTTTCTCAACTGGCGAGCTAGGATTAGTTTCATCTCACAGTCAGTTTTCTTTGTATCTCCATTCACCTTCTTAGAACTAAAACCCCGTTGACAATGTAACATTTTGGATACGGCATGGCTACGATTTTGGTACGGGTGCCGCGATTTTTGGGTACTACACGAGTGAATTTCACAGTGTAAAAGGTACGGACGTCTTAACATTTGGTGCCCAAGTCTGAAAATTTTCCCGTGCCGTGCCCAAAATATTACAGAGAAAACGGGGTTTAAGATGTATTACCTCTTGGCACTCACTTAGAGAAACACAGGTTCCAACCGATATATACTGCGCATTTTGGTTGCAAGAATTCTCACCATCTACCAAGGAAGAAAATGAGCGCGTTGCCATGATACCTCGGTTCACACATGGATCTACCGTGACAATTCCGAAACTGATTATTGTCACTCAGAGACATTTCACAACAAGAATTAATATTTATTTTATTAAAATAACATAACTGGTTTCGAATTACGTCGAACATACCTTTGAAACTATAGCCTTGGTCTTTGGCTCGACATGGAAGCAGAATGCTGGGTTATTACGTGCATAACCAACAGAAGGTGGAGAAGGCCGTCAGAATATCATAGTATGTTATACAACATATCTGAAGGCCGTAGTTGAATTCACCAACAGTATCATGTTTTTCCAAATAATTTTGTATTTTATTTGCGCATTTAGTGCATTTTGTACTTTGCAAGTGCGCCGTTACTCAAATAGTCAAATATATTTCTTGCTTGCTACTAGACAATTACTGTGGTGTATTGTGTCAAAGTGCCATGAATCATGTAAACGCACTCACTAGCGAATAAAAAATATGCTCAAAAAAGCTTTCTCTGAAACTTCTAATCTGATTTCAGGCGACCTTTATAAAAAAATGGACAAGGATTTTTCAATGGTAGCGAATCGTGGAGTAATTAACTTTGTTAATTAGGGCTGACACGACAGTTGCGAATATATTTGACCTTTTGCCCTTGTTCTAAAAGATCGATCCGAATCGAGAACTATTCTTCTGCGCACGCGTCACAAATGGACATTGAAAAATGCGAAACATTTGCAAAAATTCAAGTAAGCACTGAGAGCTTAAAAGATATCTTCTCACCACCAGTGGTGTGACTTCAGTGATTTTATGGAAAATAGCCATGACGTTTGCAGCTCTCGACAGGTGACTTTTCAATTACTCAAGCTAAATTTTTATATGTTATAATACTGTAACAGAGCTTTCTTTTAATATAAAATTTATTGCAAGATTCAAAACACAAGGGCATCAATTTTGTCCTTGAACTTTCCTCACTTACATAGTTTTGTCACGGCGTTGAAATTAACAAACTTCATGCTCACTGAAGTGTTCATAAAAATGGCCGTATTTCTGATTTTATTTCATTTTATGGTTTACGAAATGTCCTAATATGGAACTGTTCAATTTCATATAGATACGAGGAACCATTTCGTGTCACGATCGTATTATATTTTGCTAATTTTCAGCCGATGAAACGAAGTCGCCGACTCGACGCAGTATTTTACGTTTAACTTCAAAACATAATTCCTTTGGAATGTTTTATTGTGATTCTCAATCATAGTTCACCAGAAGGATTATCCAGCCAAAATATGAAGAAATCCGAAATTTCATGTTTGTGCACGAGTTCTCGATATTTACAGACATTCGTTCTTAATAAACTTACTCGGAGAATGACATCAAACTGGGAATTACCAGTGATCAGAATAGATAAATCTTCAAACAAAATCGGATGTGCAGTTTTTCTGATGTGTGTTAGGACACTTGATAATTGAGTGGGGTGAAAAATCTCACTTACTGTCTTGGCTGAAATACTCATATATTCACAGACCTTAGTGTCTAAATTTCGGCTTGTTTTGCCAATATACAACGCGGCACAGCCCTGACATGTAAATTTATATACGACATTGGATCTCAAAGACATCGTAATTCGGTCCTTAAAACGAAATAAATTAGATATTCGGCAGACTGGTCGAACTAGCATTTGAAGGCTAACGTGCAGATAGGCAGATAGCAGCAATCTCAAAAGTTGTTGGTGAATTTGTAATCCAGGATTATCAGTAAAGGGTTAAACAAACGAAATCTACAACTTAGGTCCAGTGAAAGCTTGTACTTAGAAGTTGAATTCACTGTCTAAAAGCCCGGGGAAGGATTAGTACATATTTTGACATTATCTGCATATTGTCTGGGAACTATTCTCATACAGCCCTTGAACTTATGATGAGGTATTCAATTCAAATCATCAGCTCACTCTTCCCTGGTAAAAATCAAATTTTTTCCCGAGCTTTTACATGATTGAGGGTCACTTACAACTCATCGCTACTTTATTAAACCAGAAATTATTTATTGAGTGCATGCCGTACTCAGAACGGCCTATTCAACATTAAAGTCATTTCGTATCACAAATGTGCAGTTTTGGAAAAAATAGTGTTCTTTTTTTCTCCCCTTTCACTTCATCGTTGCAGAATTTCTTTACCTATCTCCTCTTCCTCCTCTGACTGAAATACTCTTTCGATACTCTGCTACGTAGGGCCGGTTCATAAGTCGTATTTCACATATGCCTAATCTAATTACTATTTGAGTCGACCCAAATTATTAAATTCGACGTTTGATTCAGACGTCGAATTTAATCGTGTCGAATTTAACTGATTAGAGTAGTTGTGTCGAGAGATGTTGTGATTAGAGATGTTGTGTCTCAGTTCCTAATGCGGCGAATATTGGCATTGACCTTAATATTCTTTGTTTATATCTTCCAAACATCATTCGTATTGAAAGAGGACGCCGCCCCAATATGCATCTAGCACTTAACTACATGTACCTCGTGTCAAGAACTTGCCTTTGGGCGTTTATTTACTGGCTTTATTGCAAATATTGTTGTAAAGAAATGTCATTACACGTGAGCCCCATCCAAGATCTCGCCGTAGAATTAGGAGAGTAATGGTTGATGGCAAAAAGTGACACACTTATTCTGGCTTCAGTTATTGTAGTGGATCCACTTACGAGAATCCGCAAAGAATCAAATTTATCACCACTATCGATATTACAAGCAGAATCATCTTCGCCACGTTTGTATTGGCTCTTCAGTTTCTCAATTGAATCCGAACTGAAACATCAGACAATAATCTGGACGAATATAAAATAACATTATCTTAATTTTCTATTCAAAAGAAGCTGCACAGTAAACCATTGATTTTCCTGCTTTCCATCCTGGAGTGTCCTCGCCAGTTTGAAATACAGAACACTTCATGCAAAAATAAATGCCCGCATCTTACGCAACTGTATTTTGTCAGAGAAGAACAACAACTATACACGCATTTCTATTTCCTGCTGATTCCGCCATTTGTCTTCTTCTAACGGTGGGTTTTCCCAGTCGTCCGCACAGAATGTGGAATTGTGTACAAGACGTAATTGAAATAATTTAAGAATTTGATTCGGCACATGTGAAGTACGACGTTTAGCTGATATGAATCAACGGGTGAACTTCTGTTGAATATTCGACTTGCTCAGGCAAATATTCGGCGAAAGTTGCATTTATCTCAAATCCGCCGAATTCAGTTAATTCAGACGTCAAATTTCACATGCATTTAATCTTTAATTAGATTCGGCACATGTGAAATCCCACGTATAAACCGGGCCTTAGCCTCGTTCCCCAGATCTGGTTCTTTGATATCCAAGGACGTGGCACAAACCAAGGCTTCACATAACTTAACCTTGGAGACACCTCAGGTCTTTGGAATTCCTTCGCTAGCTTACTACGGCTAGCTCCAACAAATTTCTCAGCGATCCCTTTCATTAAACCACGTGTTGCGCTTGTAACTCAAAGCTATGATTGGTAAAGTGCCATTCAATTCTTGCCGCCTTCCAAATATTCTTTACTGTGTCTACTAAAGTGTTTTTGTCAACAGGATTTTCAGTGAACCGAACTGAAAGTAATGCACTATTTAGTCAGATGCAAAGCGTGAAAGCTTGCATCATAACTTTTTCTATGTCAAATCTATAACACCGTGAAAAGACTACACTAAACTTTACTGTCTATTCGAGCGTAAGCCTTCGTCTTAGTAAAACAGCAAGCATTGATTTCACTGGATCGAACGTAATAAACTAGTCTTACAGCTAGTAAAAGGTTTCACACTGGATCGTAATTTTATCTGAAAAATCATATTTTCGACAGGAACTTTAGTAAAAGACATCATTTGCTACTCCAGATTTCGGCACTTCTCTCTCTTCTTCATGTACAAATTTATAGACCAGGAAACGTTTTGAACGAGATTTATTAGTGTAATTTTCTACTCCTTGGCATCTAAATATGCGACTTTTAAGTCCTCCTAAGTTCTGTCTCCCAAGGACATGTATACAACCTTTTCTGGTCCTGTTTCTTACGCTGATTCTAGAGTAAGCTGGTTAAACTTCAAATCCCGATGTTCTCGACCGTTTCGTAGTTTAAAACGTTTACCAATAAGAAACACCATAGTGATCAGCAGCACACTAGGTGACACCGAAAGACAGTGATATCGTAAAGATGAATTAGACTTTTTATCAATCTTTTGGATATGAATAAATTTGCTGATTGGCCTGATACAAGCAGGGTAATCGTAAATTTGAATATTATGTGCATCTTGGAGTGTGCGTGTGTACTTAAAGTATCTCGCTCGCATAGGCCCTCCATCAGTTACTGTTAGATATGAAGTAATTTGATTTACATATTTATTTAAGTAATCGGATTTTTGTTGTTGTTTGGTTAGATACGTTTCTAAATTAGAACGTGATTCTTATATACTGGTGCTGTATTATTTATGAGGAATCCACTGTTAAAAGTATCATGATGTTTGAATAAGCCTTCCATGTTTGTAAGTGACTTTGAAAGAAAGTTAATCGTTCGGGTTAGACAAACCAGTATTTGTTCCGATGTTTTTGGACGTCATGCTTTCAAACTGGCCTGTCGCTGTAAGTCCTCAAGCAGAGGCCAGGAATCATTAGTTAAAGCTTCTTTAAATTCTATCATTCAGACAAATAATAGTCGAACATAGAAAAAGTTTCCTGGAGCCTACATTTTACTCAAATTATCCAGCAACAACCATGGGCATTAACAAAACCAGTTTTCGATTAAACGAAAGCCAAACGAATTAACTTAAAACTGAAAGCTTTGATGTCAGTGATGCATGATCGAAATGATCCATCAGTCAATCATCAGTCAAAAGCTGCTATTGTCTGTAATTTTTGTAAAGGCAAAGACATCTTTTATTTTGTTATTTGTAGAAGTTTGTCTACCACTTTCAGAAAGGGACATTGAACAAATCAGTGGTAACATTTCAACAAAATGGGACCGCCTGGCTCGCCTGTTGAACATGGAAGAAGGTTTTGTCGACGACATTCGTACCAACACGTCGTATCCAGATGCACGTTCTAAAGCCGTTAAGGTTGTACAGCAGTACAGGAATGATGCAGAATTTGACTTGAGAGAACTTATACATTGGCTTCAGGTCCTTGAAATAAGAATGCCTGACGACTGGGTAAAATATATACCAAGCAAGTCAGATGAAACAACATCTAGCTTACAAGGTACTCTGACTTCTGACCTATTAAGTTAATTTAAAAGAACTGTTTAATCTCGAGCTAATGTTTATCTGAAGGGACAGTATCACTAATAAGGTTTCAAACGGTTAACTACATGTAGTTATATTCACATGTGTTCCACTTCAAGATTGGTTTTTGAAAGAACCTTGACCAAAGGAAAAGTTCAGAGCTTTAAATTACTTTTTTCTTACTTTTCTTTCTTTCATTCTTTCTTTTTCTCTTTCTTTCCTTCCTCCTTCGTTCTTTCTTTCTCTTTCTTTCTTTCTTTCTTTCTTTCTCTCTTCCTCTCTCTCTTTTTTTCTTCAATACTTGTTCCGATGTTTTTGGACATCATGCATTCAAACTGGCCTGTCGCTGTAAGTCCTCAAGCAGAGGCCAGGAATCATTAGTTAAAGCTTCTTTAAATTCTATCATTCAGACAAACAATAGTCGAACATAGAAAAAGTTTCCTGGAGCCTACATTTTACTCAAATTATCCAGCAACAACCATGGGCATTAACAAAACCAGTTTTCGATTAAACGAAAGCCAAACGAATTAACTTAAAACTGAAAGCTTTGATGTCAGTGATGCATGATCGAAATGATCCATCAGTCAATCATCAGTCAAAAGCTGCTATTGTCTGTAATTTTTGTAAAGGCAAAGACATCTTTTATTTTGTTATTTGTAGAAGTTTGTCTACCACTTTCAGAAAGGGACATTGAACAAATCAGTGGTAACATTTCAACAAAATGGGACCGCCTGGCTCGCCTGTTGAACATGGAAGAAGGTTTTGTCGACGACATTCGTACCAACACGTCGTATCCAGATGCACGTTCTAAAGCCGTTAAGGTTGTACAGCAGTACAGGAATAATGCAGAATTTGACTTGAGAGAACTTATACATTGGCTTCAGGTCCTTGAAATAAGAATGCCTGACGACTGGGTAAAATATATACCAAGCAGGTCAGATGAAACAATGTCAAGCTTACAAGGTACTCTGATTTCTGGCCTATTAAGTTAATTTATAAGAACTGTTTAATCTCGAGCTAATGTTTATCTGAAGGGGCAGTATCACTAATAAGGTTTCAAACCGTTAACTACATGTGGTTATATTCACATGTGTTCCACTTCAAGATTGGTTTTTTAAAGAACCTTGACCAAAGGAAAAGTTCAGAGCTTTAAATTACTTTTTTCTTACTTTTCTTTCTTTCATTCTTTCTTTTTCTCTTTCTTTCCTTCCTCCTTCGTTCTTCCTTTCTCTTTCTTTCTTTCTCTCTTCCTCTCTCTCTTTTTTCTTTCTCTCTTTCTTTCTTTCTCTCTCTCTCTCTTTCTTTCTATTATCTTTCCTCTATTTATTTCATTGTTTTCAAAAAATTTAGGAGAAGACGTGTCACTCACAACACACCTTTCTCCAAGGGAAATAGAACGACTTTCTACTGAGATTATTGGTTGCTGGAAACGTCTGGCGAATTTGTTAAACCTGCCTAGCGACGAAACTGATTCGATAAGCAAGAATCAAAATCTCTATCCGGACGAAATCCAAAAAGTATCAAAAATGTTAGGTCTTTACAACAATAAGCCTAGCTTTAGTAGAGAAGAGCTTGGAAAGTATCTGGAAGAAGTCGGACTCTCCAATACAAAGACCAAAGTGTTGAATGGAACTTTACGAAAATGAGGACATGAGTATTTCTTACTTCTCTATAACGTTCATCTTTACAACAATTTGATAAGTTAGGCAGTTACTGTGAACAAATGTTTAATTTTTGTCGTATTCTAAAATCTGCTGGATAAAACCGGGCAGAGATGAAGGTCTTGGAATATCGAATTGCGCATAATATTACGCCTCAGACTTGATTACAATTGCACCTAAGTACGAGTTGTTGCATGTATACCTTTAATTCGCATTATAGCATCTCATAATTTTACTTCAAAAAAAAAAAAACCCCACAAAAATAAATACTAAGAAAACTTTGGCACTAGCAATTGATGCCACGTTTGGTAAAATGTTAACAATTTTAACAATAAAACTTTAGTTCCTGACTAAGCAGTATCCTTTTATTCATTATTTTATCAAAAGATGGTTGTACGATAATGAGAAATCAGTTATCAATAGAATGGTTACTTTTTGAATTATACTATGTGAAATTTCATTCTGATATTCTAACAGTTGTCATTCTATTATATTCATTTTAATATTCAAGTATATACCGTAAATGATGTAATAAACCACAGGGGCGTTAATTAAATTTTGTCGATCTTGAGGGGGCGTTTATTTCCATTTTCACACAAATGTCTAAAGTAAAAAGACTGCAATTTTTTTAAAACTAAACGCTGCCATAAAGAAAAAAACCACGAGCTTAATAATAATAAAGATAAACTGAAGGTAAATGAGGTATTACTTTTATTTGTTTAGGATATATGACCCAGGCTGGACTTGTTCCGAAAAATGCAAGTTAGGGCCATCCGACTGGGAACCGAACTCGCGACATTGCGAATCCAGGCCATGCTCTCAACGACGGCTTCCGTAGTTCAGTTGGCAGAGCATCGCACTAGATTCACGAGGTCGAGCGTTCAAAGTTGCATTTTTCGGAACAGGTCCCAGTTGGGTCTTAAAATCATTCAGACACTCGAAAATTTTCCTCCAACAGGAATATTAACTTAATGTTATTCGACGAATAGATTAACTTTCCACCATCCAAACACCACATGAAATTTAATCATTTCACGACTCGTTTCACTCGTCCCGACCGGACCAGTTGCACGGATAGAACGACTAGACAAATTGCTGTCACACCCCTTCATTATACCGCACCTCAGGAGACAAAGCTATTTGACGATTCGCTCTACTCGTAACGACCGGAACAAGTCGATTATAGAGTCATTCATACCTTATATCAAAACTCACCAATTTCACTAGTCGAACGACTCGTCTACGTTCGACATTATTGAAACAATCCTCTACTGTTCAGTCATGAACGCCTTCAACGCATTATTCCTGCTCACATTTGGTACTTGCCCATATTTGTATATTTCCTGGGACTATTACCTGTTCAACGCTGATTTTTGCAAGTGCCTCCTTGTCACTTTGCATCATATAAAATTCATCAGAGTCCGAAGCAAGCAATCGTCTTCGACATGCCATTGGAACGACAATAAAATTCGGGGGGACGGCGAGGTTCCAATCTCTGTATGGGCGTATCGGAGAGGGTGGTCCAAGGGTAAAAACCCTAATGGCCAGTTGCCGTCATATAGAGGTGCCAAAACGATAACCTGCATGTTGTTCATTTAAATTACTTCATTTACTCAATGCAGTTGATCGGGCAAATTTATCGCGCAGATTCAAGGTAAAAATAGGGCTAACTAATGCTCTTCTTCTTATGCGACCACATTCCTCGCAAGAATGTTCTGGATTTCCTGGATTGTTTCTTATGAAGTGCCTTCGCGTTGTATCATCATCTCTTTTTTGCTCTATATTTTCCATACCAGACCTAATAGCTTTTCCCCACACTTCTCGGTTTTGCACAGTTTCTTCCTATTTACTAACATCGATCCCAGCAGCCTTCATATGTCGTTTCATGACATCTTTAAATCAAAGCTTCTGTCCTCCTCTGAGTCTGGATCCATGTGCAAGTTCACCGTACAAAAGTATGCGCGGTATACGATCCCGGTGCATACGAGATGTCCAGCCCATCGGAGTTGATAAGCTGCTAAGAGGGCTTCAACACTCTCCATGTTGGCCCTTCTAAGCACCTCCACGTTAGTACTGTGATCCTGCCAGTTGATTCCTCATATTCTTCTCAGATGTCTCATCTGTACGGAGTTTAGCTTTATGATATGGCTTCGATAAAGGGTGTATGTTTCAGAGGAGTAGAGGAGCGCAGGCAGGACAACTGCTGGATAGTCCTTGCATTTTGTTGAGATGCTGATTCCTGATTGTGACCAGAGGCGTTTCTCTAGTTTTCCAAAGATTTGGCATGCACTATGAATGCGGTTGTGGACCTCTATGTCGGCCCAATTGTCATGGGATATGGTGCTACCAAGGTACCTGAAGTTCTTCACTACCTTCATTGCCATACCATCTATTTGTGTTGTTGGGAGTTCATTCACACTGACGTTTGGCGCTGGTCGAGTTCTGTAACTAATGCTCTGCAGGAACAGTCAATAGAGCGATCTGCGGCCTCGTTGTCCTCTCTCAGGAATCAAAGTTTGTCAGTCATACACAGTTCAGACTTTTTAGTACATGTACAAATGGCTTCTTAACTTAATTTGAAACACCTGTATTGCCTTAAAAAGTGGGGAAGCCCACAAATACTCTGGCCCCCCAGCCAAAAGAATGTGGAGGCCTAGGCTCGCCCGGCCCCCGCTTCCGACGCCCCTGGTCTTCGAAGGAAAAATCTCCAAGTAGTTTTTGAATCCAAACTAGTGTTCTTCATTCATCCAGGCGTTTGAAGAAGTGTTGATGACACATTTATGCCTGTATTCTTCGTTCAGCGCTTTTAATTCCCACATTGCCCCTCGAAATACGACGAAAGGTTTTATTTTTGTTCTATTTGCCAGTTGCTTTCAGCATGCTGACTTGGCACAAACGTTATCAACCGTAGTGCCAGAAACCATGCCGTCCTATACAGGTGTTTCATCCATTGCTTTTATACAGGAAGCATGATACAGATATTGTTTAGAAAGCCGATTTGCTTGAAGGATGTATGATATCAGCTAATTAAAAATGAGTTGACTTGGCTCCTGTTGAGCAGTGGTTGTCTTCCTTCGAAGTGACAAGCCACATCAACGCATAAACAATTGAAGCCAGCCCCTCGTGGCCTTGAATAAATCTTTTTTACTTTCAGGGTATCTTTCGTCATACAATTGTTTTGCTTTCGCCATAGTTAGTTTAAGGGGAACTCTTAATCCATTTACCCTTCGTCCATGAATCCATTTAAGGAGTAAATAGTCAAGCTCATCACTTACAACTTTTCGTTCGCCTCAATTAACTCGATCTCTTCCTTGGCCTTTATGCTTCGCTTTCAATTCTGGAATGGATTCCTTATTTTTGGTCCATTCACGGATTCGCTTCCCGTCAACCCTGTACTTTTCGGACGCTGTTCGGTTACATACTCTTTCTGCCTACTCCACCGCCTCATGTTTAAACGCTATCGTGAAAACTTTTCTTTTCCCCTTTATGCGATATAGAACCCTGATTTAAATCAACCAGTTTTGCAACATGTGCTACGGATTTCGCAGTATGTAAACTTTACAAGTTTTACCAAATGTAAGGTTGGTAAAAATGAGGGAAACCCGACCTAGACAGAGAAGTGAATTAGGTAGATATCTAAACTCAATCGATTGGCCTATTATACAAACTGTCCCATCCTATGAAGAAAAGGTCCATTTATTTGTTGGTCTTATTAAAACTGGTCTTGACACTGTATTGCCATTCAAAGAGATCAAATTTCATATTGATGACCCGCCTTGGATTACTGTTGAGCTCAAAAACTTATCAAACGTCGACAACGGGCTTTTCATAACAGCCACGTCAACTTATACCAAATTTATTACAATCTTGTTAACAAAGAAATGAAAAGATGTCGAAGCAAATTCTTTTCTATGAAAGTAAAACATTTAAAAGAAACTAAGCTATCACTGTGGTGGGAAGAGGTTAAACGCATTTGGGGAATGATTCCTGGCTCAGGTGTGGACGGTTTACAAACGCATTTGCAGTTGGGACATTCTGATGAATCGTCCGTTGGAATCACTGACCGAATAAACGAAGTTTTGTTAGATCCAGGCCAGGATATAGAGGGAGGCGTAAGTGGCGTACGCTCCCATTTTCCGCATACGTGTCACTTTCTATACTCTAAACGCAGACAGTTTTCTGTAATGATAATGGAAATTGTTACCTAACCTCAGTTACTCAAACACGTTTTTTGCAATCGCAACTGGGAATGCTCTCCAGCAGGTAAAGGCAGATCAACGAGAATTGCGAAAAATACAAAGTTAATTATCGTGATGCATCGAAGATCAGTCTGTGGCTAAAATAGCATTCTACTCAGATATATGTGTACCATAATGATATTGACTTGTGCTTCATTTTTCGAAAATAACTGTGATATTTATGACTATGTATTTTCCTAAAATCTCGCTTAAACCTACACCCAAAATGCTGGAAATAGCATTTCAGATTTCAGAATCATCCTCGGAGAAACATGAACAGAAAATTCTCGTGATAATCTGACACTGCTAAAGTCAACTGAAAAATGTGAACTCGCATCTTCGGGATATCGGTTCTCCGCTCTACCTGTTGAGCTATCGAGTCTACAGGGATTGAAGGCGAGTTTTATCTAACTTAAGTGCACGAGATATTCTCGCGACAACTTAACGCTTATCTATGAGAGGATGTGCAGTGTTTCAATTCTATTTCAGAATCATCCTCAGAGAAACATGAACAGAAATTTTTCATGATAATCTGAAATAAATAATAAACATTTTTTCATGATAAACACTTTTTCAGTTGACTTCAGCAGTGTCAGATTATCATGAAAATTTTTGTTCAGAGTTTTCGTAACACATTTAAAATACATTCTGAAAACGATTGGATAACGTGATTAGACATTACATAACTGAATATGACCTAATACAAATTACAAAAGCGATATTTTAGGATACCTGAAGAGTGGGTCTCTACGGCTATAAACGCCGTGCTACGTGCTCGTGTTAAATCCATCGAAAAAAGGACTTAGACCTCGTGTCCAAATGTCTTAAAGTTACTCTGCGTCACAATTATTTGTCAACACCTATCGTATTAAATCAATTGTGTCAATTAGAGAATAATCAAGTTAAATAACTAAATATATGGAAAGAAGTAATAAAATATAGTTTGTATTACATACGTGTGTAATGTCCGATTTGTCCGAACCACTAAACGTATTGATGAAATTAGAATATTTATCGATGATGGTATTTTTGATATTTTAGCGATAAATGAAACTAAATTAGATAATTATGATGCAAACTCGCCAATAAGCCTCCCAGGTTATACTTGTGTTCATAAAGATTGCAACAAATATGGGCATGATGTGTATATTTACATCCGAAATTCAATCGATTTCACAAGAAAACTAAATTTTGAAGATCCAGATTTAGAAATGATATCAATCGAGATATCAAAACCCATTTCCAACCCATTTCTATTAACCACCTGGTACAGACCTCCTAAATCACCACTCCAACTATTTGATAAGTTCGAAGACTTTTTGAAAAAAGCTGATTTCTTTTACAAAGAATATTATATCCTTGGTGATTTAAAGTGTGATCTAATAACATCTCATACTGAACCACATACCTTAAAGCTGATAGAGTTATTGGATACCTATCAATTGTTTCAATTACTAGAACATCCAACTCGTGTAACCCAAGATACTAAAACACTAATTGACCATATTATTAAAAATAACAAGGAAAACATAGCTGATTTTGGCGTTTGTCTGATCTCTTTAAGTGATCGTAACCTAATCTTTGCTGTTTGGAAAATTGGGATCCGCAGAGGATCACCAAAATACATAGACTTTATAAGTTTTAAAAACTTCAATGAAGAAGAATTCATAGAAAATGTCAAGAGCACTATTTGGCTAATTACAACTAGTCAGATAGATGTCAATTAAGTTTGGACTAACTGGAAATCAAAAATGCAGTCAATCCTGGACAGGCATGCACCATGTAGAACCAAAAAAGTTCGCAACAAACCCACTCCCTGGGTCACAAAAGAAATTAAAAAAGAAATGTATGCAATTAAATCTAATTCAC
Source organism: Heliopora coerulea (assembly GCA_030142905.1). Classification (NCBI taxonomy): domain Eukaryota; kingdom Metazoa; phylum Cnidaria; class Anthozoa; order Scleralcyonacea; family Helioporidae; genus Heliopora; species Heliopora coerulea. The sequence continues at coordinate 3,112,996 of JASJOG010000010.1, read as the reverse complement.
CTTATGACTGGCTGTGTTTCAAGCAAAAAAGAAATGCAGTCAATCAACTAGTGAGGAGAGCAAAGAAATGCTATTATCAAAATGAAATAAAGAAAAACATTGGTAACCCCAAAGGTACATGGAAGGTGTTGAATGACATCATGTGCAAAAAGACTTAAAACTACTGAAATTACTAAGATAGATATTACATCTTCCAAATTTATTACCAATGCCAAACAAATTGCAAGCTCTTTTAACACATATTTCACTGAGATCGGTCCCAAGCTTTCATCAGAGATATCATCACCACCTACTAACATGTGTTATTAAGACTTTCTGACTAAAGCTGGCTCTACTTTTTGTTTCATTAAAATTTTCCCATATAGAGTATTGAAATTATTGAACTGCTGTAATGTAAGGAAGGCTGTTGGAATTGACAAAATTTCAATCAGAATCCTGAAAATTGCAGCACCATATATATATATATATATATATATATGTATATGTATATATATATATATAAAATACCATCATCCCACGGCCTCCTCCCGGCTTGGCCTTGTAGCTCAGTTGGTAGAGCGTCGGACTAATAAACCGAAGGTCGCGGGTTCGAATCCCAGCCGCGGTCAAGTAGAGTTTTCTCTACTTACCCGGTATGGGTTCGATTCACTTGGAAGTTGTATTAATATATCGTCTTCTCACCCAAGTGGTTAATCTCACTATTAGTTCATATATATATATATATATATATATATATATATACGAGTCTTTAACAAGCTTATTTAATCTGTCACTTGACACAAGTACTTTTCCTGATGATTGGAAACTAGCTAAGGTATCGCCAGTTTACAAAAGTGGCGATTGATGCAATTCAAACAATTATAGACCCATTTCAGTTATTTCGGCTGTTGCTCGTATCTTTAAAAAGCTTAGTTATGATCAGTTGGAAAATTATGTTACAAAATACAACCTGATAAATCCTAGACAGTCTGGCTTTAGACCCTTGCATTCCACAGCTACTGCATTACTAGACCTGAAAAATGAATGGTGCTTTAATATTGATAGAAAACTATTTAAGGGAGCATTATTTCTGGATCTCAAAACAGCTTTTGACACGGTCAAACACGACATTCTTTTAAGTAAATTGCAATATTTTGGTCTTGACAAATATGCAATTTACTGGTTTAAGTCTTACCTTAGTAGACGTATACAAATGTGCACAATCAATGGTGTTCCATCTGAAGCACAACTACTTTCCTGTGGGGTCCCACGAGGAACTATTCTATGACCACTTCTGTTTTTAATATATGTCAACGATTTACCAGATTGTATAACATATAGTACTACAAGAATGTATGCTGATGATACAAACCTCACTGTCTCTGGCTGTAACATTCAAGAAATTCAACAAATGTTACAAAATGATATTCAGTCTATTGCACAATGACTCTGTGCTAACAAACTTACCCTGGACGTCATAAAATCAGAGTATATGGTGATTGGTTCCTGGCAAACTTTAATTATTCACAACGAAACTTTTAACTTATCAGTTAATGGTGTCTCTTTAAAACGTGTACTTGAGGCTACATGCCTAGGACTATTGATCAATCAAAACTTGAATTGGAAAGGTAATGTTGATAGTATTATAAAGAAGATCACCACTAGTTTGGGCATTATGAAAAAAGCAAAACCCCTTCTAAACCAAGGGCTTCTTATTAATATTTACCAATCTATTGCTAAACCTTATTTCAATTATTGCAGCACAGTGTGGGGAAGTATTGCTCAAACACAATGTAATAAATTACAAAAACTACAAAACCGTGCAGCTTGTATTCTTACCAGTGCGCTATATACTGCTCACGCTAGTCATGTCTTCTTTGACTTGGGCTGGTCATTGCTGACTGACCAAAGAAAATGTCAGAAAGCCATAATTGTGCATAAATGGTGCATAATTACTTGAAATTATGAAATAATAAATTCAAAAAAAAATGTAAACATTGTTATGTTATCAGACACGGCTTCTAGGTGTGGTAACCGTAGGGTTCTTTATATTAGAAAGATATGAGTGAAGACACAGATGCGAACACCAACTTGCTACATTATTTGACCATGTGCTCTCGGTTTCTTTTTACAATAATCACGTGACCTTTGGTTCGATTGCATAATTATGTACTATCATATTACTACACTAGGTAGACCAGACAAAATTTATTTGTAATTTTTAATTCTGATAGGATTACCATAAATAAATAAAATTATCTACGTACCTACGTACCGACGTACCGACGAACGTACGTAGGTACCTACCTACCTACCATAGTACCTACCTACCTACCTACCTACCTACCTGCCTATCTGGCTGTCTGGCTGGCTGGCTGTCTATCTATCTATCTATCTATCTATCTATCTATCTATCTATCTATCTATCTATCTATCTATCTATTTATCTATCTATCTATCTATCTATCTATCTATCTATCTATCTATCTATCACTTGGAAATGATTTCAATTGAGATTGCCAAACCTAACTGTAGCCCATTTCTTTTCACTACATGGTATCGACCCCCTTAATCACCAATTGGGAACTTCAACAAATTTGAGGAATTTCTAAAAAAAGTAGATTCTTGTTATAAAGAATACTATATTTTAGGTAATCTTAACTGTGATCTCCTAACGTCTCGTGTTGATCATCATACTTTAAAACTAAAAAACCTATTGGATACCTTTCAACTGTTTCAACTAATTAAACAACCGACCAGAGTTACCCAAAACTTTAAAACATTAATTGACCTCATTATCACCAATAGTAAAGGCAACACTACTGACTCTGGTTCACTTTTAACATCACTGAGTGATTATAATCTAATTTGTACTATCAGAAAGATTGGCATACCAAGTGGCTTGCCAAAATATATTAAATTTAGAAGTTTTAAAAACTTCAAACAAGAAGAATTTCTAAAGGATATTAGAAATACCTTCGGAGAAACAAATACCAATCAAAGTGAGGTTAATCTAGCCTGGACAAAATGGAAATCTAAAATGCTAACAATTCTAGATAAACATGCCCCAAGCAGAACAAGAAAGGTTCGCAATAGACCGTCTCCTTGGGTCACAAAGGAAATCAAACAAGAAACGTGTGCCAGAGATTTGCTGAAGTAAAAAGCAATCAAATCTAATGCCTCTTTTGATTGGCTGTGTTTTAAGAGAAAAAGAAACACAGTCAATATATTGATTGAAAAGGCAAAGAAAAACTACTATAAAGATGAAGTAAACAAGAACATCGGTAATCCCAAGGGTACATGGAAAGTACTAAATGATATTATGTGTAAAAAGTCAAAAAGCACTGAAATCACTCAATTGAATCCAACATCCTCAGATGCTATCACAGGAGCTGAGCAAATTGCCAACTCACTTAACATGCACTTTACTCAAATTGGTCCAAAGCTTTCATCGGAAATACCATCACTACCTAACACCAATTTCAAAGACTACATCAGAAAGGCAGACTCTGCCTTTTGTTTTAACAAAATCTTACCTGGTCAAGTGTTAAAGTTACTAAAAGGGTGCAACATTAAAAGGCTGTTGGAATTGATAATATTTCAAATAAAATACTCAAAATTGCAGCCCCATTTATATAATAATCCCTAACAAAAATTCTTAATTTATCCCTTGAATCAAACACTTTTCCAGATGACTGGAAATTAACAAAAGTTACACCAATCTAAAAAAAGGGTGACTGTGAAAATCCTAACAACTATATACCTATTTCAGTTATCTCTGCAGTAGGTCGCATATTGGAGAAACTCATCTATGACCAGTTGGAATATTATATTACTAAAACTAACTTGATTAACCCCAGGCAGTCAGGATTCAGATTATTGTATTCTACTACAACTGCAATGTTAGACCTGACTAATGAATGGTGCTTCAATGTAGACAGAAAGCTATTGAATGGAGCATTATTTCTTGATTTAAAGAAGGTCTTTGATACTGTCAACCACGACATTCTCTTATGTAAACTGCAATACTTTGGCCTCAATAAGCATGCAATTAGCTGGTTTAAATCGTATCTAAGAAATCGTAAGCAGATGTGCTCAGTCATTGGTGTTCTGTCTGAAGCAGAATCACTTTCATGTGGAGTTCCACAAGGAACTATACTAGGACCACTTCTTTTCCTAATCTATGTCAATGACCTACCACAATGCGTAAAATACAGCACTACAAGAATGTATGTAGATGATACAAACCTAACAGTTTCTGGCACTGAAATTAAAGAAATTCAAAAAATGCTACAATATGACATTCATTGCATTGCACAATGGTTAAATTCTAATAAACTTACTCTGAATGTCATTAAATCAGAATATATGTTAATTGGGTCTTGGCGGTTATTATCTACTCATAATGAAACTTTTAATTTATCAGTCAATGATATCCAGTTAAAACATGTGACAGAGGCCAAACGCCTTGGCCTACTTGTTGATGAAAACTTAAATTGGAAAAGTCACATAAACAACATTATAAAGAAGGTTAACAAAGGATTGTGTACAATGAAAAAAGCTAAACCTTTTTTAACACAACAACTCCTAGTGAATGTTTATCATGCTATTGTTGAGCCCCACTTTCTCTACTGTAGCTCAGTATGGGACAGCATTGATGAAACTCAAACTCAGCGACTGCGAAAACTACAAAATTGTGCACCTCGAATTATAACTGGTGCATCCTACACAACACATACCTGTGATATTTTCAACCAACTAAATTGGTCAACACTTGCTGACCAAAGAAAATACCACAAAGCTTTGTTGATGCACAAAATTATTTATGGCAAAGCCCCATCCTATTTAGCTGAAATGTTTGAAAAGCATCTGGATACATCCTTGTATAATTTACGATCTGGAACTGCAAATAATATTCAAATACCTAAAATAAGAACTGAACAACACAAAAAAAGTTTTGCTATAAGTGGTGCTTTTCTTTGGAACTCATTACCAAACACCTTAAAAGAAGAAAAATCCCAGGCAAAATTTGCTACGAAACTAAACGATTTTCTGCATTGACAACTAAATTTCCTCAGTTAATACCTAAACAATGTACATAGATACTTAAACAAAAAATAACAAAAAAAAAAAAATATGTATATTATGGTAAATATTGTTACGTTACCATAGTCACGGCTTCTAGGTAGACCAGATTCGAAATTTTTGCAATTTTAAAATCTGATAGAATTACCGCGAATAAATAAAAAAAACAATCAGTCAATCTATCTATCTATCTATCTATCTATCTATCTATCTATCTATCTATCTATCTATCTATCTATCTATCTATCTATCTATCTATCTATCTATCTTTCAATCTGTCAATCTGTTTATAAGTTGATGAGACTCAGATTCTCATAAAAGATAATAATTTTGACATTTTAGCCATTAATGAAACAAAATGAGACCAGTTTGATTCAGATCCGCTGATTAACATTAGTGGTTACACCTGTATTAGAAAAGATAGAAATAAAGATGGAGGTGGTGTATGCATTTACATACGTGACACCATAGATTTTAAGAGAAAATTGTCTTTTGAACAAGGTGATTTAGAAATGATATCAATAAAAGTATCAAAACCAAACACTAGTCCATTCCTGTTCACCACATGGTACAGACCACCAAAGAGTTCACAAGAACTCTTCCATCAATTTGAAACTTTCTTAAAAAAGGCAGACTCTGAATATAACGAATACTATGTCCTTGGTGATGTAAATTGTGATTTAATGGCAGCCAATCTTGAAGCACAGACACTGAAACTGATCGATTTATTGGACATATAGCAACTTACACAGTTAATCGACGAACCAACTCGTGTAACTGAAATCTCTAAAACACTCATTGATCATGTTATCACAAACTCTACTCAAAATTTAACTCATCATGGAGTGTCACTTACGACTATTAGTGACCACTACTTAATTTTTTCTGTACGTAAAACGTAATTGTCGTAGAGGCCCTCCAAGATTCATTGAAATGAGGAGTTTCAAAAATTTCAATAAAAGTATATTTATTCACGATGTTAAAAATGCTGACTGGCCAACTCCAAAAAAGTCTGATGACATTATCCATGAATGGGAAAAATGGAAACTTCAAATGCAGTCCATTCTAAACAGACATGCGCTATGTCAAGTTAAAAGGATTCGCAATACTCCATCACCCTAGATGAACAAACAACTTAAACATGAAATAAATACAAGAAATCATTTAAAGAAAACGGCAGCTAAGTCTAACTCACCATCTGATTGGCTGCTTTTCAAGAAAAAAACGAAATGCAGTTAATCAGTTGGTGAAAAAGACTAAAAAGTTGTACTATCAAAAAGAAATTGAAAACAACTCTAGAAATCCTAAAGGTACATGGAATGTTTTAAATGATCTGATGGGTAAAAATACTAAAAACATTCAAATAACTAAACTTAACAAAAGCCCATCAGAAACTATCACTGATGCTAAATGTATTGCAGATCATTTAAACACCCATTTTACTGAGATTGATCCAAAACTTGCTTTGCAAATACCACCAACATCCCAGGGTAAAACATTTCCTACCATGACTATTTCAACTAAGGGATACTTTCAAACTTAGACGAAATAGTCATGGTAGGGAAATGCGAGATAAAACGTTGCTACATCTTCCAAAGGTTAAAAGTGCTATCGGTCAATCTACGTTCAAATATTCCGGTGAGAAAGACTGGAACTCTTTACCCTCTATTTTTAGAAAGATGACTTCTATTACTAGTTTTAAACGTTCTATTTATATGTATCTCTTTGACAGTGATAAAGGTTCCCATACTTGTAGTTAATAGATTAATTTAGGTTATTTATTCAATTTAGTTGATTTATGTTTTATTAGCACTGATCTCCCTTTAATACCAGCTTTTATGCTGATGGGATTTTTTTAACAGTATAAATAAAGAATTTATTTATTATTATTATTATTATTTTCTTTTCCGCACGGTTTACTGTGGATCCGGTATTCATCGGTACCAGCTGTCTACAACCAGTACACTAAGGTGGCACTGTTACAACTAGTTTTCTAGCGCTCTTCTTAAAATTCTTGCTGTTCCAAGAAGTGTCGTTTTCTGGCTATCCTCAACGTTCACTGTTATTCCAATCCTCTCAATCCATTGCTCAAACTTTATGCTTACACAGCCCAAGGCTCCAACGACAACTGGAATTACTTCTACCTTTCTCATTGACCACAGGTTCTTAATCTCTCGTTTCAATGCTTGATACTTTTCTATCTTTTCTGTTTCTTTCTCACCAATTCTGTTATCCCCTGGTATGGCTACATGAATTATTGCACATTTCTTTTCTGCTTTGTCTACTACTACTATATTTGGCTTTCGGTATTCTATTTGATGGTCGCACTGGATCATAAAATCCTAAAGAACTTTTACTTTATCCGACTCTACTACTCCCTGGGGGTCATGTTCGTACCACTTGCTCGCTCTTTCTAGATTTTGTTTTCCACATATTTTCCAATGTATAATTCTTGCTACATTATCATGTCGACTTTTGTACTCTCGTTGTGCAAGTTTTGTGCATTCGCTTACCAGATGTCCCACACTTTCTCCTCTGGTTTCTGGTCTTTACTTTCTACTGCCACAGCATTGTTAGATTTTACAAATGAATGGTGCTTCAATATTGATCGTAAGCTAGTTAATAAAGCCCTATACTTAGATCTAAAAAAGGCTTTTAACACTAAACAGTAGACCATTCAATACTCCTAAAGAAATTGCAATACTTTGGTTTGGACCAGTTTGCAATTGGCTGGTTTAAATCCTATCTCAATAATCGGACACAAATGTACATAGTTAATGGCGTACTATCAGACCCTAAACAGCTTTCTTGTAGCATACCACAAGGAACCATTTCAGGTCCACTGCTCTTTGTAATTTATATAGTGATCTACCCAACTGTGTTAAGTTCAGTTCTATCAGAATGTATGCAGATGACACAAATCTGACTGCATCTGGATCTAGTATTATTGAAATTAAAACAAGTAAAATGTTTAGGGCTCATAATTGATGAAAATTTAACATGGAAATCCCACATAGAAAATGTTGTAAAGAAAGTTAAAAATAGTTTGCGCATTTTGAAGAAAGCAAAGCCATATGTTAACCAACAACTGCTTACTAATATTTACTAGGCTATAGTTGAACCACACTTTAGTTATTGTTCTGTTGTGCGGGGTAATATAGACAAAACACTTGCAGATAAACTTCAGAAGCTGCAAAACGGTGCAGCCCGCATCATCACTGGTGCACCCTACACACGTCACACCAGTGATGTCCTCTCAGATTTGAAGTGGTCTACACTAGCTCATAAGAAAAAATACCAAAAAGCTATCCTGATACATAAAATTGTAAATGGTCATACTCCCACATATCTGACCGATATGTTTGAGAAACAATTTGGAACAACAGTTTATAATCTTAGATTTTCCAGTTGTAATATCCAAATACCAAAAGTTCGAACTAAAACCTATGATGACAGCTTTGCAGTGTCAGGAGCTATGATGTGGAACTCCTTACCAAATGCTTTTAAAACTGAAAAAAGCCTTTCAGAATCTAAATGGGAAATTCGAAATCATGACTTTTGCATTGATAACATTACTCAGACCTCTTTATCTATGTAAATATTGTAAATATTGTAGATAATTTCTAAAACCAAAAAAAAAAAACAAACAAAAAATTTAACTATATCTAGTAGACATAAACGGCTTCTAGGTAGAACAAAATTAGAAATTTTTGTAATTTTTACTTTTGATAGAACTACCGTGTCAAAATAAAACCTATCTATCTATCTATATATCTATCTATCTATCTATCTATCTATCTATCTATCTATCTATCTATCTATCTATCTGCCTATCTGTCTATCTGCCTATCTGCCTATCTGTCTGTCTGCCTATCTGTCTGTCTGTCTGTCTGTCTGTCTATCTATCTATCTATCCATCTATCTATCTATCCATCTCTCTCTCTCTCTCTCTCTCTCTCTATCTATCTATCTATCTATCTATCTATCTATCTATCTATCTATCTATCTATCTATCTATCTATCTATCTATCTATCTGCCTATCTGCCTATCTGTCTATCTGCCTATCTGTCTATCCCAGTACACAAGGGAAATGCTAAAAATGATCCACATAATTACAGACCCGTCTCAATTATTAGTGTTCTATCAAAAGTATTCAAGAGAATAGTTTGTGATCAATTGCATGATTACTTAACAAATAATGGTTTGTTAAACAAATACCAATCAGGCTTTAGATCTATGCATTCCACAGTAACTGCTTTATTGGATGCAACTACTGAATGGTATTTAAATATTGTTCAGGGTCTACTTACATCTGTTATTTTTCTCGACCTAGCAAAGGTCTTCGACACTGGAGATCACAATATATTACTAAGTAAAAACTCGAACATTATGGTATTACAGAAACAGCGATTGCCACGTTTAAACATATCTTTATAATCGAAACCAGCGCTTTTCTATTAACGGGAAACTATCATCACCAAGGATCATCTCATGTGGTGTACCACAGGGATCAATACTTGGCCCATTACTATTTTTGATTTATGTTAACGATCTTCTTTATTATTTGAATTATTCTAAGACCCGAATGTTTGCAGATGATACAAACATCACAACTTCTGCGGAAACTGTTAATTATGACCTTAAGAATATCAATTAATGGCTCTTGGCTAATAAGCTCACCGTTAGCTTAACCAAAACAGAATTTATGATAATGGGTTAGATAATAGAATTCGACACTTAATTAAACCATGTGATTTTAAACTAGAAAATCATAGACTTTCCCAAGTATTGTGAACTAAATCACTCGGTTTAATCATTGACAACAAATTAACTTGGGAAGAAGAAGCTAATTCTCTAGCTAAAAAAAATTCATGGGCAATTGCTGGTTTGAGAATGGTCGGAAAGTATGTACCATTTGGCACCCTAATGACTCTTTATAATTCTCTAATTCAACACTTGTTTGATCACTGTGGACCAGTTTGGAATAATCTTGACGTAACACAAAACGACCGACTTCAGAAGCCACAAAATAGAGCAGCACGTGTTATATCTAAATCACCATTTGAAATGAGGTCCAAAGAAATCCTTACTAATTGGGGATGGGACAATACAGCTATTAGGCGCTCTAAACAAATATTAGTAATGATGCATAAGATTATGCATAATAGAGCACCTAATTATTTAATTGATAAATTCAGTAGGGTAATGGATACTACCCATTATAACCTACGTAATAATGATATAAATCTAAATTTCCCTAATCCGAAATTTGAATACTTTACGAAAAGTTTTATTTATCAAGGAGTAAAAGCATCGAACTCCCTGAGTTCCGATGAAAGAAATATTTATTCATTAAGAAGTTTTCGAAACAATATTAATGTCTCTCCACAATTATGCAGTGGTAATATATATGGGGGGCAGGGGGGCGACCTCCCCCGCCGGACATTTCTGTCGGAAAATTTAAGCTTGTTGGAAAATTTGAGGGAGGATACCTTACTATATTTCGTTTTCTGAGAAGTCAAAAAACCTTCAGGACTACAAAACTGCAAAAGCCATTTCTGGCAAAACCTGACTCTTTTCTAATGCAAGCTGATGACTAAGATGACTTGTACAGTATACTTTTTGTGAGTAATGTACATAATTTAAAATTACCTTTGTGACTTCCTTGACTAAACTTCTACATTACGTGCAATCATGTGTATGTATATGTATATGCACGTGTTTTGTATTTTTAATATTTTGTATTTTTAAATGACTGCTAAAAATGCTTTTGCCGTTTGTTCAGGTAACCCGATTTTGTCGAACTCTACCCCTCTGCCAGTCTGGCTGTCTGGCTGTCTGGCTGTCTGCCTGTCTGCCTGTCTGCCTGTCTGGCTGTCTGCCTGTCTGCCTGTCTGTCTATCTGCCTCTCGGCCTCCTTGCCTACCTGCCTACCTGCCTACCTGCCTACCCGCCTACCCGCCTACCCGCCTACCTGCCTACCTGCCTACCTGCCTACCTGCTTACCTGCTTATCTACCTACCTGTCTACCTGTCTACCTGTCTAGCTGCCTATCTGTCTATCTATCTATCTGTCTATCTGTCTACCTGTCTATCTGTCTATTTGTCTATCTGTCTATCAATCTGTTTGTCCATCTGTCTATCAGTAAGGATGTGGAACTCCTTAGCAAATACTTTTAAAACTGAAAAAAACCTTTCAAAATTTAAAAGGGAAATTCGAAATCATGACTTTTGCATTGATAACATTACTCAGACCGCTTTATCTATGTAAATATTGCAAATATTTTAGATAATTTTTAAAACAAAAATAATAAAAAAAATTTAACTATATTTAGTATACGTACACGGCTTCTAGGTAATACAGAATTAGAAATTTTTGTAATTTTTAGTTTTGATAGAACTACGGTGTCAAAATAAAATCAATCTATCTATTTGTCTATCTGTTTACCTGTCTATCTGTCCACCTGTCTACCTGTCCACCTGTCTACCTGTCTACCCGTCTATCAATCTATCTATCCATCTATCCATCTATCTATCCATCTATCCATCTATCCATCTATCCATCTATCCATCTATCCATCTATCCATCTATCCATCTATCCATCTATCCATCTATCCATCTATCCATCTATCCATCTATCCATCTATCCATCTATCCATCTATCCATCTATCCATCTATCCATCTATCCATCTATCCATCTATCCATCTATCCATCTATCCATCTATCCATCTATCCATCTATCCATCTATCCATCTATCCATCTATCCATCTATCTATCTATCTATCTATCTATCTATCTATCTATCTATCTATCTATCTATCTATCTATCTATAAAGCCACTCTTCAGCACATTGACAGGATTTACAACGGGTAAGTGTCGCATCTTTTAGCAACCTTTCAGTTTTATCATTTGTTAACCGTGGTGAAACATATGAGTCGTCTCATCTTTACATGATTTGTGGATCGATAGTTTCTGAGTCGAGATATATTGATCATTCCAATACATCTGCATTTCTTTATACCGTGATGGCAAGAACAAATTACAATTTTAGTTTCGATATGTCATACGAAATCAAGTTCAAGACCGGAATTAAAGGACATAATGAATACAAAGCAGGGTGGACACCAGTTCTGGGAGGAAGTTGGTTTGCGAGAAAGACAACCGCCAAGAGGCAATCTAACACGATCCAAATGCAGTGGAGGTTCATAAGATATTGTCCGAAAATGATGCAATGGAGTTAGCTGGACATGTTCCTATCAAGCTTTCAAGACTGGTAGCTGGTTTTCTTGGTGCACCAGAGATCAATTCAGTATCAGTTCAAATGTGTGGTAGGAGGAAACGTGAAATGGATCTGGTTGTTCCCAGGTCTTATCAAGCAAGGAAAAAGAGCAGAAAATTTGCAAATATTTTAAGCAAAGAATTCAGAGATGTGAAGGAACAGTACTCTTATTTTGAATTCGAGTTAGAACAAGATGTGTCGTTTCCAAACCTTTATTCATACTCCCAACACCTCAATAAATTACATCAAGTGTGATTAAAGTGTTATACTTCACTGTTTTTCTCTGGTTATTGAGGGGGGCAGTGTTCATTAGATGGGGGGCGTTTAGTAGAAAGGGGTGTTTATTACAAAATAAAAATTTTCCAGGGGCGTTTATTAGATAATTTACGGTAAATATACCGAAGACTTTGCTGCAATATCACACCCAGTAATTATTATAATCCCCGCGACTGATGTTCTGCTCAGAGGATTATTAATGTTGGAATACACCAAGCAGTTCCCATAGTCAAGTGCAGTAACGTCAGTCACGCGACTATTTGAAGCGTATTGGTAACGACTAGAAAAGTACAGTAGTCACCCGATATCTCGACATCGGTTATCTCGATAGTCCCGCTATCTCGATCAGAGATTCGTTTCCCCTGGACTTGCCCAACTGTTTATCAGTAATTTACTATGGTTTTTCTCGAACTCGTTTATCTCGTTAACCCCGGTATCTCGATCAATTTTGGATTCCCTTGACCTAATTTTACCCTTTTTATCTCGATGCAGTGTTGAAAACGGCTGTTTGAAATAGTGAACCAACGACAGCAAGATCACAATTTTTTATTTAAATCGTTTTTTTAATACAACTGGCATCTTAGTGTTGCAATTTATAGGTCATTCCATAACTTCCCTTTTCAAAATTTCAATGAGCTTGGTAGTGCCACAAAATCGCAGAGTACAGGGGACTTGCATTCCCTCTCGATCGCCCAAATTGACAGCTTTTCCTTTCACTATAGCCACACATGAACTGTCTCGATCAGCTCTCAGGAAGTAAAAGATTTTTTTTTCCCGTTCTTCAAATGTCCAACAATCTGGTTAGCTTGTTTGCCAACATAAACGGCATATTTGTCGACAATATTTTCTGGTTCAGGAACTGCCTGAAGCTCTTCATAAAGCTTTGGCTGCCACACTTCTTGATACATGTGGTACCCTTTAATAAACGAGTCCATTTTGAAAGATTTCACAGATCTTGAAGCCATAGCTATAAGATTTTAAAGGAACTTGTCTGAAGTGCGGAAAGTAAAAACGTCTTCACCAATTTGAACAGGAATAATCCGTACGAATGGGAAATCGGTTTACAGTGACTTTTCATGCTTGCTGTTCTTTAATCTTTTAACGAAAATGCGGGCGTAAATTTCAGGAAATGGCTGGAATTTTGACCATACCCTAACCCATATTTGACAGCGTGGCCGACGAGTTATACAGTATTACATTACTTATCAAACAAACTTGTTGTGAACAGCAAAAATCTGTTGTTTTTGCAGAAGTGTGCAAGACATTTTCTAAATTTATATTGATAATGTCGAATTCTCTTAAACGAAAGCTTTCTTGTAAATCCTTGAATGAAAAGTATCTAGCCCTCAAAGATCTTGAGAAGGGCTTACCTAACAAGGACGCCGCAGCTAAATACGAAGTACCACAAAATACGAGATCAACGTGGCTCAAAAATAAGGAGAAGATTGTTAAAGCGTACGAAGCAGGAAGTTTTTGTCCCAAGGCGCAAAAACTGAAAACAAGCAAACATGAGAATTTGGACCAAGCTTTGTTCAAGTGGTTTCTCGCTGCACGAAGTCAAGAAGTACCCATCAATGGAACTATCCTGAAGGCAAAAGCAGTGATTTATGCTGAGGAACTAGGGTTACACGATTTTCGAGGATCTGAAGGCTTTGTTGATCGTTGGAAGAAGCGGCATAACATAAAGTTTAAAACAATTTCTGGAGAATCAAACTCCTGTACCGCTGACATGACAGCAGGATAGGAACAGACAACCCAGCCAACTATACTCTCTAACTATGAACTTAGAGATATTTACAATGCCAATGAATTTGGTCTGTTTTTCGAAGCTTTGCCAAATAAATCCCTACACTTGAAGTCTGAAAAGTGTAGTGGTGGAAAACACAGCAAAGTAAGGTTAACTGGTTTAGCAGCTGCCAATGCAGAAGAAGACAAACTGCCCATGTATGTTATTGGGAAGTCTGCAAAGCTTTAGTGGGGTTAGAACCTTACCATGCAGATGCCGCTCCCAATAGAAAAGCTGGATGGATAATATGATTTTTGAAGGATGGGCTCGTGAGCCAGACAGAAAGTTTGAGCTAGAAGAAAGAAAAGTTGCACTTATAGTTGACAAGTGCCCGGCACACCCACAAATCCAAAATCTGAAGGCAATTAACTTGATATTCCTTCCTCCTAACAGTACCTGCAAAATGCAGCCCATGGATCAAAATGTGATAAGATCAACAAAAGCTCATTATAGAGCAATGACAGTTCAGAAATTTATTGAAGCAATTGATGCAAAGAAACCTCCGCCAAACATATCGATCTTGGATGCGATGAATTTGCTGGTTGCAGCCTGGGATCGAGTTTCTCAAGAAACAGTACAAAACTGTTTCAGGGAAGCTGGCCTTTCGCAAGAAACTCAAGAATCGGTAATAAATGATGATGATGACCCTTTCAAAGCTTTGTTGGAGGAAATAGGTTACTTAAGAGAAAGGGATCCTGATCTAGTGCAAAATGATATCAATGCTGATGACGTTTTAGCAGCCGATAGTGAAGTTATCACTTCTGACAATTTGCCACCAAATGACGAACAAATTTTAAACGAATTTAGGCAAATCCCTTCGGCAGCTGATGAAGAAGATGAAGAAGATGGCGAAATGCAAATTGAAGAAGAGCCCCCCCAAACGACCTTCCAAAAGTGCTGTCAGAAGTGCAACGAGCGTGTTGCTTACATTAAGTTTGTTTTTTGACAATGAAGAATATGCGCAATGGCTCAGACGACGAGCATTAGAAGTATCTAATTTTATGGAAAAACAGCTTGCGATGGCAAAACGCCAGCAAAGCATTTCGGACTATTTTAATCAGTAGGGTATTTGAACAGGACCAGGGGTTCTAACTCGCTTCTGAATTTTTTTCTGTAAAAAAATTTTTTAGTTTAAAAATGATTTAAGGAAACAGAGACTTTGTACTATCTAAATAACGAAAACTAAATTGAAACAAACAATAAATGTTATAGCTGGCTAAATATTTTAGTCTTTGTTAATTTTAACATCGAAAATCGAAAATTTTTTGGATCCCCCGTTATGTCAAATTTCCGCTACCTCGATATTTTTTTCGTTTCCCTTGAAAGATCGAGATATCGGGAGACTACTGTGATGGTAATGGCGAGAAGACAGGGAACACCATCATTTCTGAACTTAAAGTCTACCAGCTCAAAAATACTGCGAATGAAAAGAAGAGCGACGTTAGGTTCATGAGATCAATGAGAAAACTTGGATCTTGTGGATTTTAAAAATTTCATTAGTAGTACAAGGATGAAGAACAATTTTATCTTTACTTCCGAATGACTCCTTGAATATATGATGAATTGTTCCTGCATACTCGTCCCAAAATCTTTGCGGAAACAAGACGCCAAATTTCCATAGTCTGTGAAGCCTGCAGAGAGATTGGCGATTACCCTACGAAGATTAGCAACTTGTCATAGTTTACTATAGGCTCTGCTTACCGTCGTGGAACTCGCACTGTTTGCTTTTGTAGACTTAGGGTATCTTATTGGACGTCATGCAATTCACGTCGTTGTCCTTGAAGGGTCATTGTTGACGTAGACTGAATATCTTTTGGAGATTTCCATGGAAGATTCAGCTTGGAAATAGATATTCAAGGAATCAGTCTTTTTCGAGACAAATCCGGAGAATACGGATGGACCTAGACAAAATAGTCGAAGTACATTAAATCTTCTTATAACTAAACTTATGGCAATGGATTGGTCGTTCGTAATGCTGAATAATGAATATTCATAAACTGAAAATAATATATTCACACTACTTCGAGCGGAAATGCCAAGTTCTCATGTTTATTTGTCGTCTCAAATCTTGATCAATTTGACGGTTGCAAATGATAATCTCATCCATTGAGCGAGTGTTTTCTTCAACAATTCATTTTATTTCATAAACTTTATTGTCAAACAACGTTTTCGGTCACTGACATTGCGTATTTTTTTCACACGTAAAAGCTACGATATTCTTTGATGTAAAGATAATGGTTCAACGACGTAATGAATAGCCATGATATTTGATTAGATCAATCAGATTCAATGTTTTATAATTCGTATCTCGGTGACGGTTTGTTGGTTTCAGTTTTTCCTGGACGTTCATTTTCTGTGAAGAAAACGAGCTTTTTTGAGAAAACCAGACTAAAACTTTCCAAATGGCTGGTCCTCATTTGAGACTGTACGTTAGTAGTTATGAAATAAACAAAATAATACATGGGCGTTTAGAGATAGATTCTATATGACCTGGCCATCCTAGCCTTTTACTAGTATCTACGATTAGTGTTATCTCATATTATAGCATCTTGGCTAGTAAGCTGTGCCATAATTTAGTTCAATATTCAAAAGCATACCTTGAATCTGCTTCTTGTTGTTGGAGTTGCTGGTCTAGATTGTGACAACTGGACAATAAAAGTGATCAGCTGTTACCATGAAATAGATATTTAGCCCTCAGCCCCTGCTATTGACTAATCGCATACCTTCTATGACTTCTACAGTAATAAAGCAAGATTGTTCACAATCAAAACTACCATGAAGTTCAAAAAAACTAGAACCATTTCTTTTTATAAATAAACATCTCTTAAATCCTTAACGTCGGTTTAAGTATTCGATCAATCAATCAATCAATCAATCAATCAAATAAATCGATCAATAAATAATGAAATAAGTACATATAAACACTTATTTATCAACTTATTTATTTATATATTATAAATAAAATACCAAATTGAATTTGACTTTAAAGATTTTGCGCGATAAAGACATAGTCCTAATTGAACCCTCTTATTGTTCTGGTTATTTCCCCTCTCGTTTAATTCTTTTGCACAGTATTTTCCAACCTGGGGTCCGCAAACAATTTTTCGCGTCCGACGGGTGTCCGCGCAGGAAGAACGGGCTCTGCAGAAGTTCACTGCTTTCTATGACTAAAAAAACTAATTGCAGTGATAGTTAACCAAATTTTTATTGCAAACTACCAGTCAACGAGAATTGTACCTCGCCAATCTCGGCAACTAGAGATGACGTCGCCCATATCGTCAACACTGTGGAAGTGAAACAGTTGGAAATAAACATTGTAGGCCAAAGATTCTTCGGTAAAAACGGCAATACAGAATTCTGTTTGAAACAGGAGGTCCAAACTAACACCCATACTCACGAACACCGCAATTATTCATGCTATTTTGCTTTTATGTCCCAACGTCTCTGTCCAAGAATATTCTCAGCGTTGTTACGCAGCTGAGAACAAAGACAAAAAGCGCTCTCCAACTCCATAATATTTTATGTTAGGTATTGACCAGTCCATACCTTTTCTGTATCACCAAGCGAGTCGGACGGAATGTTTGATATTACACGAATACTTGGCACCTACACTGCCCCATCTGGATTACATGAAATCGAGTGTATCATGAATAAAAGAAATTTTTGAGTGTCATAATCATATTTTAAGACATAACCAGGACTTAAATGCGAAAAATGCATTACCTGGGCCACCAGCTGGGAATCGCTTGTCATATGATTTTATTATAGTTCGACAGTGTCATTAATTGTATCATTTTTTTGTGAAAATCAAGGTAAAATAGTGAGCTTTCCCGATGTATCACCGATATCAATTTAACATTCCGCGGTGGGTTTGTACAAATCTCGGGTCTTTTCACTTTTATGCAGAATTATCGTGCATATGGCAAAAGATTTTAGAATCATACAATCATTCAAACAGATACATTCGGATTGGATCTCGTGTTGCCATTTCAACGTTAATTGCCTTAAGAGAAAAGATTTGGGTAGGATGATGACCATTCCTACATCAGTTACATTTCATCATCTCCCTGTGTTAGCCGCTTTTAGCCGAGTTTCATGGCGACCATTCTGTTCACTATGGCTACACACTACAGGAGTCAATGATTCCCGTGACACCGTCCGTTGACAACAAATAGAATTAACGTTAACAATAGATTGGGAATTTCGCGGCAACGTGGATTACCAAGTCGGACTAGAACGGTAAAGGAATAAAGATTCCGACGACGGACTACGACTACGGTTTACAATTTAACGTTTGCAGTGAGGGTTAATGCACATAGGTAAATCAAGTTCATTTACTCGAAGAAATTTAAGGAAAACAGAACGACTGACTACAAAAGTGTTTAAACTATAGAATTTTATGCCAAAGACAAAAAGTACAATATCATCTGTAATTATTGGTCTCAAGGGTGATCTTCACACCATCGTGACTATATTGATTATGCAAAACGAACATGCTACGTTCTAACAACCACGTGGGGTGTACGTCCCTACCCAACATTAGGCACAATCTTAAACACTGGTTGGATAGCTTGTTTTCTTCCACAAAACTAAGCATCATTATGATAGCTCATCGAGTCTTGTTCTTAAGAGTATTGACAATTATTTTAACAGCGAAATCTTTTTAACCTTAGCCGTACTCCGTTGTTAGAATCTTAAATTTCTTAAAACCACGTGTTTTCGACAAACTACAAAAGCTAAACAATTAAACAAAAAAAGTTAAACACGCTTCTGAATTGCACAATATTGTTCCGACCGTGTTATCATTTCAACGCATGAGCAAGCAGCACCCCTAATATTCTTACATAATAATAATAATAATAATAATAATAATAATAATAATGGCAATTCCACCGAGTGGTTCTTACATTATCACGAAATATTAATATATTACATACATATTATAATAATAAATATAAAATAATACACATAAAAAATCTATCATATAAAAAATAAGGTATTAACTACAAGATATCAAAATAGACTTTATCCTAATAGCCTATCAGCAGCTAGGGTAGTCAAATGAGTCCTTACTTTACGTTTAAAAATATAAAATTCGCTACAGTTTCTAATGTCCTCCGGCAGGTTATTAAAAGCAACTGCGGCACTGTCTTGGAAGGTACCATTTACTAACAGCACTTCCAATTTAACCTCGTTTGATGATCTAAGAGTTCTTTCAGAAAGATGTTTTTTTAACTTTAAGTAAGCAGGCCAATGCTCAAAATATGGAGCTTTAAATGTGGTGTTGAGTAGATGCATAACTCTACTGTAACAAGCAACCACCCAAGACTTAAACAGTCATCTTCCTTTGCATAGCATCCATAGACGTAGCCTGCCCATACGTTTTGTACTCGTTGTAAGCGTTTCAACTGATACGATGGTAAGGGGTAAAATACTATACAAGAAAAGTCCAACTTTGAAAGAATCAATGTTTCAACTAATAATTTACCCACACAAAATGGTGCTAAATTACGTAGTTTTTTTATCATCGATAGAGCACTGTAACACGAAGAGAGCAATTCAATCTTACACATCAATCTTACAAACAACATCTTACGCCTAACATCTCGCATCTTACATCTACGATCTTACATCTGACATCTCACAATTTCACATGCATTAAATTCCTATATTCTCCAACTGCTTTACTCGATACACATTCTTGATAAGAATACTGCTAATAATTCAGTTTTATCATAATTCAAACTCAATTGTAATTTCGACAAACATTTCGTTGTTTCGACACTATATGACAAAACTAACAGATGAAAACTAATAAAGAACCTATTTAAACCTATATTACCTTATATCCGTTATCATTGCTGAGATTGGTTTACAATATGACCTTCAATGAATGCAATTTTTTACATTTAGCAATAGCAACAATACATTTTACTTACATTTCAATGAAATATTTCCACACTTGACCAAGCTCAATATTTACGATCTCTTTATTGTATCGCATTTACGAACATTAATCTATTTTATATTGAAGAAGTTGATACATGATAAACTGATAACAAGCGCAATTTAGTTGACGGTATCTTTACTCAAACAGCAGTTTTTGTAAGCCTCCGACAAATTCCATAAAGCGTGGTAACATGGAAAGTACTTCATGAGGCTCCCACGTTCCATAAAGCAGCGCATCTGCCCAAGAATTCATAACCACTCTGATTCCTAACTGAAATATGAAAATGAAAAATGGTTGTGTTAATAGCATTCCAAAAGACCATCAAGAATCATACCTTCAAAAACTCGTTGATTTTGAGTAGGTATATTTTCCAATTAGTTACACATAATTGATCTCGTGCAAGAGCTTTCACACCTGGTAAAACCTATTGAGAAGAACGTTTATTTCTGAAATACGAAAAAAGTGGAATTGTGTATAAAATGGTCACTCGAATTACCATGAGCTAGGCTTCGTTATTTTGGTATCTTTTCTTTTGCATTTTTCAATCTAACGCGTCTTTAAAAGCGCAAAATTAAACAGTTTAAGCAGTTATGGCAGAAATATAATCTCCTACTGAGGCCCATCTATTTTTATTTCATTAAGATTGCTATGCCAATTGTTACTGAAGTTGTTTAAAACAGTCACAGTACGTAGTTTATCCAGTCTAAAAATTTCTGAATTGCGCGCTCGATTTTTTAAACTTGACAAAAAATGCAGTTCGTATATTTTAAGCACTACTCCAAATAACCTCAAAATCAAATCCGTTCTTAGCGGTTCAGAACTGTATCTGAGTTTGATGTCATTGAGTACTGGGCTTCCTATTGCTGCAGCTGTACCGGTAGGACGTTTCAGATATAGTTACCTAAATCACGAGAATTCATACCGAATCACCAGTGTATACCACTACGAAAATTACAACTTAATTGCGAATATTGTGCATTGGAGAGATTTTGTCATCAATCTAATTGACATAAATTAGCCACTATTTAATCTCAATAGCTTTTGAGATTTCACGCAAATGCAAATCTCTTAAGCGGGCATTGCGGTTGCTTTTGGTATAATCAAATTATAAAAATTAAAAAAAGAACAACTCACAATTGAAACATTTAAATATGCCCAAGACTTAACATTTGAGCTAACAAGACCACCCTTAATGACTCAAATCATAAACATTTTATAATTGAATTTAATAATTAACAGCAAAAGTAAAATCAGCATTAGACGACATATGGATGTTGGTCAAGCTCATTTCCTAAGCCGCTTAAAAGTGTCAAACACAAAACCTTGTGATGACCAGTGAGATCCTCGACCTATTGAGCTGTTAGGACTTAGATGTCTAGCTTAGATACAGGTTCGGCATGCGTGCTGGCTATCCAACAGCCACAATATGACGATAAAGTTGACGAAAAATGTGAATGTTATCCCCTCACCCACCACGAGAAGCGCGGTGCGAGGTTACTAATCTTCCGTCGGTGGAGTCCATTTCTCATGCGTGGTGACTAGGGAGAAAAAGTTTCGCAGTATCTATCTATCTATCTATCTATCTATCTATCTATCTATCTATCTATCTATCTATCTATCTATCTATCTATCTATCTATCTATCTATCTATCTATCTATCTGTCTATATATATATATATATATATATATATGATGAAAAGTTTGTTCTCAAGCTTTTATCTCAAAAAATTTCTAAGTGAGAACATATATACATATATATATATATATACATAAATATATATACATAAATATATATACATATATATATATATGTATACATACATACATATATATATATATATATATATATACATAAATATATATACATATATATATGTATACATACATATATATATAACATAAACTTAAAATGTCTTGTGTCGCTACTCAATGGCGGATTATTCGATGTAACCATGGGAAGCTTCGATGGTGCAGAAATCTCCGAATTAGTTGGTCTCTATATCCTGGATTCTCTCGCACCGAGATTCGGAAGAGGGAATGTAGGCCTCTATCGCGACGACGGTCTAGCCCTGCTAAAGAATACAACCGTACGACTGGGTGATAAAGCGAGAAAAGACCTTATAAAGATTTTCAGCGACCTCGACCTCAAAATTACGGCCCATACCAACCAGAGAACCACTAACTTCCTTGACATCACACTTAACCTCACAACACAGAAATTCCAGCCGTACCGAAAACCCGACAACGAACCTCTCTACGTAAACAGCCATTCTAACCACCCACCTTCAATACTGCGCCAAATCCCTGCTTCTATCAACAGACGTATCTCACAACTGTCCTCTGACCAGGAAACTTACCAATCCGCCATCCCGACTTATAAAGAAGCGCTTAAACGCAGCGACTTCCACCCAAACCTCCGGTATCTCCCAAACACAGCGCCTAAGGACAACTCTTCAAGCCAGCGAACCCGGAAGCGAAAAATCATACGGTTTAATCCTCCATTCAGTAGGAACGTGAAAACGAACGTCGGACGAACGTTCCTTTCACTAATCGACAAACACTTTCCGGCATCAAACAAACTCCACAAGGTCTTCAACCGCAATACAGTTAAAGTGAGCTACAGCTGCATGGGTAAC